>OW388292.1:76205771-76805771 GCA_936450465.1 Gibbula magus | reverse complement strand
TCACTTATTAAATCGTAACCTCATGCAATGGTATTCAATATTGTTATGAATGAATTTTGATGAAAAGTTTGCTGAAAGGTTCACTTAAAAACAAACACATTTTCCATGTTAATGAACTTATGTCATGTATATTGAAGTTCAAATGTTGGCGTAAGTTTCACATTGTTGGAATAAGTTTCACATGTTCGCGTAAGTTTCACATGTTGGCGTACGTGCTTGCTGTCTGCTGGACACATCTTCTTGCAAAGTCAAACAGCTGCTTCACGTCGTCCTGCAATGAAATGAACTAAGGTATGTGAAAGCTAGGTATTTATACTATGCGTGAATGGCCCATTGAGCCATAGAACATGACACTAAACAATAAAATAAACATTATCTGGTAAATTAAATTCAGTCGATTGATAAATCACATAAAGGTGTATGTACAAAATTAATACTATCAAAATATCCTTTCTCAGTTTTCTAAAACGCAGCTGCCTCAATGTGAGCAACGCAAGGGCAATGTAAATTTGAACCCCTTGGAGCCCGAAATGCCGCGGGAATTTCACCTGAGATTCTCCATTGAACATGATCTCTACAGAGGGACATTCCACACTGGCGATCCTCTATGGTAACACACTTTTACGGACAAAATGTCTAGACAAGCAATTACCTGCTGATGACATAACAATGTGGAAGTGAAACACTCGTTAACATATTGACCTGTCTCTGAATGTGTTATTCACGTCAAAGGCAACAGACCCTCAAGGACATGTCTGTCTACAGGAAGTAAACCGACGTATGGCAGTCATCACAAGGCAAAACTGAAGTGTCCCCCACTTAATGTCAAACCCTATATACCTGTGTGAGTTTGATGTCCGGGAAGCTCCTGGTGAAGCTCCTCACTTGATGCAGGACGTCCACTGTCTCGTCCTCCTGGATCTCAGACATCAGGTTCCCCAGCATACAGAACATCACACCAGTCTTCCTGTCTGTGGAGCTGAAACAGAGGATAGTTAGTCATATATACAGCATACCGAACATCACACCAGTCTTCCTGTCTGTTGAGCTGGAACAGAGAATCCTTGTGATATATACAACACCCAGAACATAACATTAGTCTCCCTGTCTGTAAAGTTGGAACAGAGGATAGATAGTGATATTTACAGCAAACAGAACATCAAACCAGTCTTCCTGTCTATGGAGCTTGAACAGAGGATAGTTAGTGATATATACAGCACACAGAACATCACACCAGTCTTCCTGTCTGTGGAGCTGGAACAGAGGATAGTTGGTGATACATACAGCTAACAGAATATCACACCGGTTTACCTGTATGTGGGGCTGGAACAAACGATAGTTAGTGATATATACAGCATACAGAACATCACACCAGTATTCATGTCTGAGGAGATGGAACAGAGGATAGTTAGTGATATAAACAGCATACAGAACATCACACCAGTCTTCCTGTCTGTGGAGATGGAACAGAGGATAGTTAGTGGGAACCTTGGGAGGAGATGATTTCAGAACACAAGTACCCTTTTCGGGACGTACAGACGGACGGACGGGCTGCGTCATGACATAAACCCCCTTGGGTTTCACCCGGGGGTTAAAAAACGGAATAAAATGTGTTTAATATAGTGATATTTGACTTGAGTACTGATTATTAGTTCACTGAAATGATGTTAGTGTAATAATTAGCGCGATTCACTTCCGATCATGAGGTCTCGTGCTTACGTCCTGTGGGATGTTCTTCATGCAGTAAAGTTTGGTGTATGACCGATTGAACTTCAATACATTCACAAATCACATGTGTCTTCCTAAAAGCACTTATTTTGTTTTAAAACTTGCATCAAATTCTCCAATTGTGAACAAACATCTTTTTAAATGCTACATAGAATTCAGGGTTCTCAACTAAGAATGGAAACAAAACTAAAGTTCTTATTCATATATACATGTACACATGAATCTATAGTCTTACCTGTGTACTACTGCTCTCGATGACAGATCTGACGTCATCAGTTTGAATTGGCTATGCTCCAGGAACGAGGATGAAAGACTCTCCACAGACACAGGCTCACTGAACTGGAATAATTTTAGGTCCTGTGTGTTTTGATGAATCTGGAGACATAATTACAGTATAATGATGTAGAGAACACTGAAACAACATTTTGGAATTAGCTAAAAAGGCTAATGGAAGTAGAGTAGCTGTATTTTTTGTTCTCTCTGATGAACCTGGAGACATTATTTTAGTTTCATAATTATGGAGAACTAAAACGAGTGTGGATTAAGACGTCATGAATAATGTTTTTTTTTAATTTTTTTTTTTATTTTCCATATTTTCAGGTACAGGCAAACAATATTATATGACAAAACAAAGGTACATATATACAGGTTCATAGATCCAAAATTGGCTGATACAATTCATAAGAGTTATTGTCCAAGTAACAAATGTAAAGTTGACCAGTATTGGAAAAACAATTCCTCTGTTCCTGTTGACAGAAAAACATATCTAGACATATCGTAGTAATGTACAATTACCTTTTTTAAGTAGTCTAATTTAGGTTTAAAACCATTTATGCTGCATCGATATAGATATTGTTTGACAAAAAGAATGATTGCATTAACAGGATTATTGTTCTTTCCTTTCATTCCTAATATGATAATTTTATTTGTAAATTCTAGTTGTAACTGTACAGAGTTTAACCATGATTCTATATCCTTCCATATTGTACGGCTCGGTTCACATTCCCATAGCATATGGTTGATTGTTTCTAACTCTGTTTCGCAGAACGGACACAGTGGTGAAGGTATATATCCAATTTTATAAAGAAACTGTCTTGTTGGAAGAATATTGTGAATGATTCTATATTGCAACCATTTCAAGTCTGTGCTTCGTGAACATTTATTAGCAATAATATTGTAAATTTTCCAATCCTTTTCAGTAAAATCATTTTGTAGAATTCTTTCCCATTTTAGATAACTTGGTAAGCGAATAAATTGCGAGTCTAAGAGTGTGACATATAGGTTTTTACTTGCAATTTTGGTATCAATAGTAGATACATTAAAAGGATAAATTGGTCCCAACAATTTCTTTTTAAATTGTTTTATGTTCAGAGTTCTAATATATGTAATAATCGCTCTTTTTACCGATTCATATGTCAGAAAGTCAGTGTTTATTGAAAAGGTATTGGAAAATTCTTCATACGTTAGTAGTTTGCCGTCTTCATGAATCAGGTCATTTACAAAAACAACACCTTTTTTATACCATTCAAGATACAAGAACGGGTGACTATCAATTCTAATATTGTCGTTATTCCATAGTGATTGACATTGTATATCTTCTTCATTTATAATTTCGTTCTTCTGGATGGATATAAAGTCAGACCATTCTAAAAGAATGTCCTTCCAAAAGTAGTTAGTTGTTGCAGGAATTATTTTCAGTTTTATGACGGAACTATCGATTAGTAGAAAAGGATATTTGATATGAATAATGTTTTTGATTACATACAGGTATTTGGATCTGTAGCGAAGAGAGACTCAGGTCAGAAGTCAATTTAACATGGTCCTTGGTGGTCAACTTGATTTCATCGAATGACTTCGTGCTTCCCTTCTCACCAATAAGCTCGTTCTGTAACATTATTTAAACAACTGTGAAATTGGCATATCGAAATTTACTTAGAACGCGATTCATCCAAACGTATACTAATTATACCAGAGACCATTGTAAGCAAGATACCAGAGTTTTATCCAGGATGATGACATTATTAACGTTGTTCTCCTCCACCAGTTTCCACAGCAACTTCTCCTGACCCGGATGTGGAGACTCACAGAGCAGGTGCCCTCTCACGCTCCTCAGAGACTGTGGGATTACATAGTGTTATGTTATGGCATTAAGCAGGCCTGTGGTATAAGATATCGTTACTGTGAAACACATTGATAACACAATTTTGATAAAACACATTGTATGTTATATCACATTACTACTTTAAGTTTGGAAAGCTATTTCCTGCAAATAACATGTCATTCATAATTTTACTGATAACCTTTACTGTCAGCGACAATACTAATAAATATACATCCATAAATATTTGAACTTTGTGTTCACCATAAGAATAAATGCCAGATGAAAAAAAGAGGAATCCAGTGGAACTCACAGGTGCTGTTTTGACAATAAAGTCCTGGTTCCTGTCCACCCACATCCGGTTCTTGACCGGAGCACCTGTTCAATAAACATACATTAACTGTCCAGTATAGTCTTGATTTTCTTAACTATGGTATACTTGAATCCTTGGATAATATCATGGTTAGAATTAATTAATCTGTCCATGTTAAATTAATTTTACGGTTGTTTTATTCTGCAATAGTTCTCACCTGTAGTGTCTTCAGCTAGCATCATCTGAAACAATCCAATATAGTTCAGTGACAGTGATATCTGCATTCCTGACTTGTTACTATTAACAAGATTAACGAGATTTTTACCCGAGGAAGTGTGAATTTATGTATTGGCCGAGCGAGAGCGAGGGTTAAACATAAATTTGCACAAGTAATATGGCAGACTTTCGATTGTAATTATTGTTTTATTACCCGATCTATTCCATTTGAATCATGTAAAAATAGGCCAGAAATGGCACACTTCTATTGCGACGGCAAGGTATAGTGACGTCACGAACAGTTGTTTTATGACGTCACATACGGGAAGTCATGCTGAAACAATGGTTGCTAGGCAAAGGTGATATCTGCACATGTGCTCCTATCGAAAATATTGACTCGGTTATTTTCAACCGTATGGGTAATAAATCAAGTTATTATACAAGTTGTGTGTAGAATAGATACATTGACCATTGAACTGATCTACAATTGAAATATTTCCATATTGGTAACACCAACTAAATAGTTTATAATATTTTTCAATAAGTTTAAAATAGTTAAATAATTCGATGAAAAAATATATTTTACAATATCCCAAATGAGGCTTATCTGAACTATGTCTTCATGATCTCTTCATTCTAGGGAAACAAGCATTCATTATTGAATCAAATAGAGTAAAATGAACATTCTACACAAGGTTACCTTTCTTGGTTTCATGAATGAATATTATTTTTGATTTCCAGCTGAATTATGTTGAGCCTTCCATGACACTTACATTTTGTTTGCAGATGATTTGCTGCTTGAAATAGAATCCAAATTACGTTTGGTGTCATATTGCTAAGCAATCAGGTAAGACATCAGAACGACGCCAGGGGAAGAAATCGAAGTGAATACCACTAACTTGCTGAGTATTCTTAACGCAATTATTTTTGGCATATTTATATCTATCTGATTAGCATTGACATGGCATCTGTAGTTTAATATATGATTTACCTGTGTGAGCTTCCTGAAGGTCTTGCTATCTGAGTCCACCTGTGCGTCCAAGCCGCTGTGTGCGTAGAGTGTGGCGAAGTCGTCCACGGTGAGACTGGTGTTCCCGTACTTGGTCATCTCCATCAGACAGTTGAACACACACTCGTACTGTTCCTGTAGAGATATTAATGGTAAATATTCAATATTGTAATACATTTAAAAATCAGAGAAACTGCAAACAAAACTCGTAGTGCTGGTGGGAAGTAATCAGAGTTTCTAGTACAGAAGAAATTATTGAAAAAACAAACTGTGCTTAGGAAACCACTGATACGGTCAATAGGCACATTTTTTTTTTTTTTTTTTTATTCCCATAGTTTCATAGTTACAAGTTCAATATGATATCAGTGGTTAACAAACGTCAGTTTGAATTTGTAAATAATTAAAAATTCTATTTGAGTATATAAGACATTAGTCTATTGAGACATATACACATGTCTAAGGACTGAGATATGGGATGAAAGGAAACCATTTTCTTTCAAATTTGTTTGTGTCATTGTTTCTTTTTGCAATGAATTGTTCAGCCTGAAAGATCATCTTCAAAGTTTTCAAATAGTTGTTTAATTTTGGAATTGCATTTTTAATATTACATAAATAAATATGTCTCTTTGCAGAGAAAATTAATTGGTTTAGTATTTTGTTTTGATGCAAAGTACCAAACCACACTAGATATTTTGTAATTTTGAATTTTTGGCTTAGGTAAGTATTTATCCAATTCTCAAGGTCATTCCAAAATTTGTTGGTTACATTACAATCCCAGTATACATGACAAATTGATTCTTGCATATCTTTACAAAAACTACATGTAATAGGCAAATTTACCTGACGAAAATGCAAAATCTAGACTTATAAATTAACACATTAATAATTGAACACAGTTTGAACAATTACTCAGAACTATTATAGTGAAAACGAAGATATGTCTGTCCATCAAGCAAATGTACGGACACCAATTTTGTCTAGATACTAATCACCCACCGCAGTCTGTATCATGTTCTTCCTCTGTCCCCTCATTTCGGACACGTAGCCCTGCACGTCCACCCTCCCCTCCTCTCTGGCCTGGTCCAGCAGCGAGTCCACAGCAATGTACGTGCCTGTGCGTCCTATACCAGCACTGGGGACAAATATCATGTGTTAGATAGACTAGAAATAATCAGGAGCCCAAAGCAATGTACCTGCATGCGCGTTCTGTACCATCACCGGGGACAAACATCATGTGTTAGATAGGCTAGAAGTAAGCAGGAGTCCACAGCAAAGTACATGCATGTGCGTCCTATACCAGCACTGGGGACAAATATCATGTGTTAGATAGACTAGAAATAATCAGGAGCCCAAAGCAATGTACCTGCATGCGCGTTCTGTACCATCACCGGGGACAAACATCATGTGTTAGATAGGATAGAAATAATGAGGAGTCCACAGCAATGCACGTGCATGTGCGTCCTATACCAGCACTGGGGACAGACACCATGTGTTAGATAGACCAGAAATAATCAGGAGTCCACAGCACTGTACGGGCCTGTAATTTTCACATCACTCACCTGCAATGCACGAGCAGTGGTCCGTCTGTCTGTCTATGTTTGCGTCTCATCATCCAGATGAAGTTGACGAGAGCGAGAGTGTCGGGGACGCCGTGATCAGGCCATGTGGTGTAGTGGTACTGGACAACTCTCCGACTCTCTCCAGACTGAAAAAATATTATCAAGATATTATAAGGATAATCAACGAGTTGCGAGGAATTGCGCATTATCTGTCCCGGGTTAATTATTGTGATGCACTCCGAGCTTTAGACTGAGGTTCGAAAAGGTTTTAAAAAAAATGATCAAGATATTGACATTATACATTTTAATCTTTCTTCCGTCTTGGGAGTTATCATGTCTGATTATATGTTTTAGCATATTGAAGAAAACAAAGCGGGAAAGGCTAATAGACGAATACAGGTGGTACAATGGACTTCAATTATCATTCTTTTCACTCACCTCCTTGCACTGAATCTCCATGATCCTGTCGATGTAGTTAGCACGTGTGTTGGTGTCCTCCAAAGTAACACGGATGTGATCTGTGGTCAGCAGTTCATTCTCCGGCCAATACTGGTAACATTTTTCCTGAGAAAAAGATACGTTTGAATTGTCATGTGATCCATAGTTATCAACACTACCCTGTTTAATAATGTTTACTGATTTCATTTCCACTAATCATTATCCTCAACATACCATTTCCAAATCAGCAACAAATATAAGATGATCTGTTTCTTAGTTCTACATTTTTTACATTAAATCTGACCCTCATATCCTCCACAAGTCCTGTCAACATGACCACACGCCCAACTCTCTGCTCCCAGATCATCCTCCAGAAATCTCCAAGTGTAATATTCTTCGGAGCTGTAAGAAATATGTAAATTATTGATTTCAAGTGCAAAATACAATAAAAGTAGGCTACCGATTCAATCGTAAGTAACAGATGTCAAAAAGTTATATATGCATCGATCCATTTTCATCAGGACGAATTACAAGTCATGTTGCGAACATGAAGTTCAGTTAATTAGATAACTATAGAGAAAATGGCACATCAGCGAAAACAGACCATACTCCGCTAAATACTGTTGGGAAGCAACGAACCTTGCGATCCAATATATGTTTTCGTCTCGTTGATATTCTGTAAAAGAAATGAAAAGTTATCTCATGCCAGTGTTCCCTGTCAGCATCCTCAACAGATCAACCATCGCATCCTTCTGTATCAACAATTAAGTGAAGACGTTGTCTTGTTTCCTAATTGAACAAATTTAAATATATCATATGTTTTGCCTGATTATCAGCAGGTTTGTGTACATTGCCCCTTGGTTAGTATGGCATCACTGCACCTGTGACGTGTTTAGTTTACAGTGAGATACACACAATAAACAAGCAACATCCATGATACATTGTAACACATAATAAATGGAATAGTACAATAGGAGTAAAATCGTTCTCAATTGTTTGGCTGCCAATATAAAACTGACAACTCAAGAAAGGGGAATATCACTGACGTGAATGATGCTGGCGTTGATGTAGTCTGATCCGGGGACGTCAGAGAGAAGGGAGAGACGGACTCGGTTGTGATCATCTGCAAATGGAGATGGAAATAATTGTGGAAACCTTAAAAACTTGTAATTTAATATGCAGATGAGAACGAATTCATGTTAAGAACTGTTTGATTACAAGTATTGGCCTAAAGACTCACATGGATAGTAGCCTTGAAACTTATTCTTCGCCTTGTTCTCATCTTTCTGTGAGTCGGCATAAGGAGCTGTGAATCCAGTGGGCAGTCTCTTTAGAAAAAACAGAGATTCATTATGACAACAAAACAATACCCTTAAATGTTAATATTTTTTTAAAAATGTTTACATTCCTTCTTATATCTTTTCACTTAGTCTTTTCAAAGAGTCGTGGGGATTTAATGCATCTGTGTAATACTCACGGAAAACGATATGCTTTGTCGAGTTTATTTCATATTTTTTAGAAAAGGGGTTAATTAGTGAATGAATTAGAAATGATATGTTATAATCTTAGTTGAATTCTGTCTACATTTTCATGTTTCATGTCAATTCCAAGTCCTATTTATACTGGATGTGATTTCACTTCTTCCTTACGAAGCAAGGATTTTGAAGGCAATTTTAATATCTACAAAGTGCACCCTACTTGCTTCTAATGATAAGTGAGTATGATACGGGATCAACAAATATAAAAAGCTATGGACTCTACCAGTAAACCCCGGAGAATTGTTTATATATACAGATTGTAAGTCAGCACCTCTTATGACAGATAATTTATTGGGCTTTCAACGTGTGTCATGTCGAAACATGTGTACACTTTCGAAACAATAAACCTGTCTTTGAAACATCACTGTGAAATCTGGGAAACGTGTGAATGGAGGTTGGTAAATATCTAAAAAGAACATTGGGGCAAATGACGATAACTACTAAAGTATAACTTTTCAAAGCAGACCACCATAGGTTTTTTTTTCAAAACATCAACAATAACTATATACATTTGCATATTAAGTTTTTCCCGATGAAAGGAGGACAGAACTCACATTATACTCAGCTTCAAAGCCTCCCTCCCTGCTCTTTATTTTCTGTACAGTAGCTGCCAGATCCTCCACAGCCACTTCTCTGATGAACTCCTCCTCGTCTATGTTGTAGTAAGGTGTGGAAGATGGAGCCTCGTCCTCGTCCAGTATCTTTTCTGCTTGGTCATCATCTAGATCACGTGATGGCATGGGTGCCGTGGTTGGTTTGTGTTTCCTGGATTCTTCATCTGTTTTCTCTTCTTCGATTTCATTCTCAAGATTCACAGCAACGTTAACATAAATGTTATCTGAGATAAAATAATATTTGTGAGTGT
The DNA here is from genome assembly GCA_936450465.1 of Gibbula magus. Lineage (NCBI taxonomy): Eukaryota > Metazoa > Mollusca > Gastropoda > Trochida > Trochidae > Gibbula > Gibbula magus. The sequence goes on along the minus strand of OW388292.1, from coordinate 76,796,007 downwards.
AATTGAGAGAGATATAATTTTGATTGATTTTAAATAACAAATAAAGGATTTGATTAGAACTTACCAGGGGAAGCCATTTTCTTTTTTCTCGACGAATCTAAAACATGATCTTAATACTGAACATTTAATTTTTCTAAAATGTATATTTGATACCATCACGATGTTTAACTTGGCTTGCAATGTCCGGTAAAATCGATAGAGAGTTTTCTGTGACCCCCTGAGGAGTATGTTAAACTCAAGCAAGTACTCTTTTTTTGTTATTGTCCTAATGATGTCCTAAATTTGATGATAAATAAGGATTGACACAGCATCATTGTCAATCAATACCTACTTAAAATGTGTCTAAAGCTCTCTTCTGCCGACACACAAATGCTTAAAAAAAAGTATATGTTAATTTATATTACTGATTTTGTTATAGTAATATCTCAAGTTTGTTAGTGACTGAAAAATTTAAAGCAAAAGTACCTTCAACAGCAGGATGTGGAGGTGTTTCATCGTTTTTTGGACGTTTCTTTCTTTTTCTGTAGTGATATAATGATTAGAAGTTTAATTAACAATCAATTGGAATGAGATGCCAATTAAACTTGTAACAAAATAGCAAAATTTTTCTAGGAAGGATGTAAACCATAAACATCGGTAAGATATATTGTGGTAGTGCAATTCAAATATGACTGCTCAGCGGAATCATTGATTCACAAATTAATTAGTTAATTAAGGAGAATTAATTATCACAATACGATTTCTTACAATATCAGAGACTCATAGTTAAAAAGGTATATGCAACTTGATTTATGAGAGTATGATACTTCATATTTTATAAATGGGATGCTGATGCTGAAATTTCTATTTCAAAGAGTTTTTTGCACATAATCCTTCGTATCTAAGGTAAATTGTTATGAGTAATGAAAAAAATGTAAGTACAAGATGTCCTACGCATATTGTCCTTTGTTGGAGGATGACATAAAACAAAGAAAGCCATATTTCAGTCTCTCATCTCACCTGGTGAAGGAGATTTCAAAACGATGGTTTTTAAAAGGCGTATTTTACAGAACATGAATATACAATGTTTAAAGAATATCAATTCAGTTCAGCTGCCTCATAGAGATATGTTGTAACCATGTTCAGCCGTGCCGTCACTCGTTGATTCAATATTTAAAGATGTTGTACCTATATTTTCTTATGTCCGTTAGTGTATATTGACAGTAAAGACAATTAAATAGTGACATTACTCAATATTATGAGAACCATTTGTAACACAATTGATAACACAACAAGAAGTTCTTGAATCAGCGTTACTTGTATATTATATTAAAACCAGTAATAAGGGCGACAACTCAGGTTCACACACTCGGGTCGGGAAGATGTCAATGGCTGCCCGGGTCAGATACCTAAGCAATTTGCTTGGGCGGTACCAGTTGAGAACAGCTGTTTGAGGGCGTTAGTCCAGAGGAGGCTGTGTTGTTGGCTGACAACATGGTGTAATGAGGTTAAGAGTTCGTTCACAGTTCTTACAGAGTTCGTATAGCGTTCTGGTACTTGCCAGTCTGGTACGCGCAGTTAAAAGATGCCAATCCTTATAGCGGGGCTTCCTCTGGACTCCCTGATGTTCCTTGATAGTTCTCATTCCTTCCCCTTCGCTCTTCTCTGTTCTCCGTCGCTCTTATTCGTTCTCCTCGTCAGAGTTCTCTTGACCGCTATTTATGCAATCAGTGCATCACAAATCACATGATGTCGGGCTGACCCGGCTATTCCCGTATCAAGACCTAGTAACTCCATCCCGACCACACTTATCACCTGGTGACCCGAGCTGACCCAACTGGACATGTTTTCACAAGGCGTCACATGATTATGTTACACATTTTCTAACTTCTTTTGATTACAAAGTACGTGTATGTTGAAATTAAAAGTAGACGAGACGTAGTATAGATATGGAATATGATAAAGTAACATAATTGTTTTATAAATATATGCTAAATATATACTACTTTGTTGATATTCAGTCACTTATAGTATATGACCATGTTAACTAATTTACCTCCGGAATCGTAATACAGCGACGATGACAACAACGATGACAACGACAGCAGCAGCTGCACAAGCACCAGCAGGGATGACAATATCTGCAGGTTCTCTTGATGAACCTTCTGTGATGGACACGTCACACTTGGTACCATTATATCCGTCTAGACATCCAGCAGGACACCTCCCATCCACACTGTCACAGACACCATCACACTGACCACACTTCTCTGTACAGTCAGGACCGTATGTACTGTTCACGCAGACTGGACAGATAAAATATTAATGTAAATCAACAGATTAACTGCAGGTATACCAGCGTCATATTTCTTGATAGTTCCAAAAATCAAACGTCGAAACATTGATTATGGATATAAGATTATATATTGAATACATGTACATGGTACAGGTACATGTATTTGTGACAGAAAATGTTTTGCCTGTGAGTCATTTCTCTTATAAATGTTTGTGAAATTACCATGTCATCGGACAAATATCATATAGATAACTCAGGAGCAGAATAAATAGCATGAAATACAAAATAATAATGTTACTTGTTAAGAATAACAATCTAAAGATGCAATATGTTTCAGATAAAGCAAACAACCCCTACTATAAAATTAAATGTACCTTGCATTGCTGATAGAGCCACGTCACATTTGGTACCATTGTATCCGTCCAGACATCCAGCAGGACACCTCCCATCCACACTGTCACAGACACCATCACACTTACCACACTTCTCTGTGCAGTCAGGACCGTAGGTTCCATCCATGCAGACTGGATACATAAAAGATTAATGTAAATTAACAGATATAAGGCAGGTATACCGGCGTCATATACCCTGATAGTTCCAATATCTGCTTTAGATCTCATTTGCACATTTCCTCAGCAGAATTGATTGGCTGCTGGCAAAGTGGAAGTATGCAGGACACTGAAATGACACATACTTAGTTACTTTTTATTGTGATTTTTAGAATGACACTGTGATTTACTATTGAATACTAACATTTGTTGTTGACAACTCGAATAGAAATAATCAACATCTGCAGAATCATAAAGTTGTTCCCTTCTGTGGGTTCATTGAATACAATGAATGGATGATAATAACTTTAAGTACCGATTACACATACAATCTGTTAGATAACATCCCAGTGATCTTGTTGGTACCTTTGTATTATATCCCCATTTAAAGGTCACAAGTGGTATATTGCTAAACTACAAGATCAATACCCCTGCAATATTTTCCGTACATGTGTTAGTTTAGCCACTTGTTTGAATGCATCCTAAGTAAATACAATGTGAAACCATGACTGAGAACACCACAAGTAAACCAGTTACATCCATTTTATCCGGATTCTCAGTTGAAGTAAACTACTTCTAAACTACCTTTTAATAATCAAACTGTGTTGTATGAATGAGGCAAAATAAGTCAAATGTATGACTGTCCTATTAAACAAGAGTTATTATTTGGTTTAAAAATCGCCTGCTTTTTTAACAGTGTAATGCCGAAAGCAAGTTATATGCTTACCAAAATCAGGCAAAATTAGCGAGAGGGTGTTATTTACACACAACGGTATTTAATATATAAACATGTTTGAAATAGTTCACATGTAACACTAAAAACGGCTGTTATTTTGCATGTTCGGCTAGTGCTGTTATTTTCACTATAAATCATGATGATCACTTTTCGGTACCATAATATATTTTTCCAAATTTAAACCTGCGCCAGAAGGACCGTGCATTTGGAGATTTGTTTTTAAGTTATCAATTCAGAAATATGTGTTGATGAATCTCATTGGACATTTGATGGTCATATGACAAATACCCTTCATTAATAATTAAGTGTGTTCTTATAGGAAACACCTTCATTGCAATTCTGATTTCTCCATCCTGCGTTGCAGCCACCTTGGCAGTTTCCGGTAACGTGATGACAAGCTTCACTGGAACTACAGTTCCCACACGGCGTGCTGCAGTAATGTCCATACATTCCTGGGGAACATTCTACAAGTAGACAGAAACAGCTTCCCATGTACGAGACATCTAATTTAGGTGTTAGGATTCAAATATTATGGAAGACTGTATGATAAAGATTCATCTAAAGGAAGTCAATTTCAACAAATCAACTACAAACCGACTGTTCAAAGCCTCGTCAGTTCGCCGTACATATATCAGTCAATACTTGATCAAACATCATGACCATGATATATTAATGTGTGTATTCAAAACAACAAATAGAAATAAGAAAGCACTGATATTAAAATAAACTTGAAAAACATTGTAACTGACGCTTTATCCAATGGTTGGTTTGATTTATATTAATCTTTTCCTAGCGATACATTCTGTATTTAGAACTACATGCTGTATCAGTTGCGTCACAAACATATGACACTAATTTTCCCGAAAGGATAAAGTTGTATAAGGTGCCAAATGGGACTAAATGACTAAGTAAGTTTACAAAATTAGTCAGTCTGCTTACTTAATGTAATACATGTACTGATGCTTACTGATTCATTAAGTAAGCTTACCAATGTGATTGATTTAGTAAGCTTAGCCGCGTCCAGGTCACGGGCGGACCCAGACAAGGCGGATATAGATAATACAATGTTGCTAGATTCAGGAGAAAGGGGTTTTGTTTGCAACGGACAACAAGCTCGTTACTCATTGCGTATATCAGAAATATGATTGAAACAAGTGAATTTTAAAAGAATACCAGCTTGGTATTATGCTAATATCATTATTATTTCATCGTATATATACAATGTACATACCCGGACAAAACAAAATGTTTCTTGTAAAAATGAGGTATATTTAAATCCATGAGTTATCAATATGACTGACACATAGTTTCATTATATTTATAGGAAGCAACTAAATTGAAAGTTTTGTAACATTTCTATTGTTGTTTTTCTCGTTTAATATTGGACGGTATATAGCAAATATATGTCAAAAATCAAAGTCCATGAATGTCGTAGGCGTTTCTTTTGTCTGGCAGTGTATATATCATCAATATCAATATTAGCTCGGGGGACATAAACTTTCATGGCCAATATTGTTTTGCCTCGTAGTTGGCTCTTCCTCCATTAACACATGTTGAGTAGAGCATCAGAGTTTACGTAATACTATATAATAAACTGTTAGAGTAACTAAAGATAAATAATTTTAACAGTTGATTTACATTTCAAACTTTTAAAAAACACTGATCATCACAACACCTTTCGTAAACCTAAAAATAAGAATATTGATACAGCCTTTATTTTGACGAATGCACACACAAAACCGAACCATTAACTACACTACAAATCTGATGATGGCATGTCAGTTATTTGTTTGTAATATATAACAAGGCAAAAGTGAGAGTAGTTTGATCGCCTTCATAGAGTATAAATAAAATGGAAAACATAATCTGGTCAATCATGTCAATGAATAACAATGGTTGTTTTTAATGAAGATATTTTGTAATTATTTGAATCGTGGAGTTTAAACCAATGAAAGGCACTACAATAGCATATAGGCCATATCCAAAGTAAAGTTTTCTGTTAAACTGTTCGGTCAAAATTTCAGAAAATATTTGGAACTTTGGACCCCCAAAGGGCACAACAGCACCATAAAGGTTACTTCGATACCAAATTTGAAGTTTCCAAGGCAAATAGTTTTTGAATTATGCTCCGGAAAGGAGACAAAGTCCAAAAATCAGACCATTTTTGGTTAAAATTTCAAAAATTATTTGGACCTTAGAGTCAAGACCCCATAAAGGTACAACAGCACTATACTGATTACTTCCATACCAAATTTAAAGGTTCCAAGTCATACAGATTTTGAGATATGCTCCGGAAACGACGCACGGACACACGGATGGACACGAGGAGTGCTATATACCCCCGACTACGTCGTATAATTAGACTGACAACCTACCTTGTGTACAGTTCACTCCCGTCCATCCAGACTGACAACCTACCTTGTGTACAGTCCACTCCCGTCCATTCACACTGACAATCTACATTGTGTACAGTCCACAGCCGTCCATTCAGACTGACAACCTACCTTTTGCACAGTCCACTTCTGTACTTACTCGCTGACAACCTACCCTGTGTACAGTCCACTCGTGTCCATCCAGCCTGACAACCATCAGGGCATCTCCCATCAACACCACATGTCGTCATATTTACACAGGTCCTAGAGCTGCATGTTTTGGTACAATTGTCTCCATAGGTTTCGCTTGAACATCCTGGAAATACAGAAACATTTCAATAACTTGGAAGATAGTACAATGATCTCCATTTCACCAATGTGACATTCTCTCTAAACAGACATAATTATTTGATCCCTAATATGTCCTTTTAAAACGTCAATTAAGAAACTGCCTCTTATCCGACATCCCTCTTTTCCAAATTTGACACTCACATCAGGTTCCAAAGCATGTTTTCAGTACAAATGGATCCTCTCTAAACCGACATTGGTATTGCATTCGAGATTACAGTCAACAGGAGATTAGAGCATTCAACTTTTGGTGTGTATTGAACAATCAATACCCTTTTGGTGGGGGGAAATAACTTGTCACGGAGTAATAGAATTAGCTGGTAATAACCTGCAAATCACTTGCTCATTGTATCCTAAAATGTACATCATCTATGGACAAGTTACAGACGTTTCAAATGTTTCTATAAAAACAAGTTGATATAAACATAAATATCTGATCAATTTAGCATTTTCACAAAACAATGAATAAGAAAATGTTATACATTCTCAGAAGTAACCTGATTCGTAAAAATGCATAATTAACTTCAATTTGATTAACTATGATTTGAGGTTCTTTTGAATAAACTTTTCCATTTGGCGTAAGTTTAGTTCCATAACATAATTACACTACACGTGAAATCATAGGAAGTTACAAGAGAGCAAAAACTAATAAAGCATGAAAACAGTAAACTCAAAATATATATTTCTGATACTACAACGTATGTAAATGAAATACATTTCAAATAGAACCATGTTAGCTCTTGTTGACACATTGCTACATTTGCATAATATTTACACAACACATTTATGTAATGCAAGTGCAAGTGCAAGTGCAAGTGCAAGTGCAAGTGCAAGTGAGTCTTTCTGTTGGCAATCAATCACTCTTTATAGAGTACAGTTTGTAAAGTGTTGCCTGTTTTTAAAACTAGATAATGTTGTTATGTTGATTTATTTAACTGTATGTAATCCTCACCAAATACTTCCACTTCACCAAAGTCCAGAACAGCTCCGTGTTGATCATTGTCTGTGTCAGTGTAGAGTAGGAGATAGCGCCATCTACCGGGACATGTTACATTGTAAATATCGGGTATATCACTTCCATTAGGATATCCGGTAACAGTGTGACACAGCTGACTTTGACTTGTAGTGTTCGAGTCGGGAAACGAAATATTGGATGTGTACAGCTCCACTCCGTTACGTCTCTGCTTGTCTGTAAAGTCAAGGTGTGTCTGTGAATCATGGAGATCAACAGTAGATTATACATTTTCAACACTTTGTCAGGATATTACATTTCAAATTTGGCATAATGCTATTGAAACTGTGAAACTTTAATGTACAAAATGCACTATGAATACTCAAGAAGACGAGTGCCAATTCTTATTAGAGTGTCAGTTTATAAGCATTTAAGAGGACAACTTATTCAACAATATAATATTAAATTCCCTTCAAGTGAATTAATTACCAGTTGTTATCATCATGCAACCCCGATTGCATACAAATTATGTCCATATGTACATGTACTTAACAAAATTAAACCTACCAGCATAATGATTGCAAAATGTCTCATGCATCAATAGGTATGTGCTTTTGTCTACGAGTTATTTTCATAGAAATTTAAAGTTATAAATTCACTATGGGTAAGGTTAGATCACACTAGTTTCTGTTAGTGGTACGTCAATTTCAGTGTCCTTCATGTTATGGTTTTTGTGCGATTTTAGACTCTGTAACTGGATCACTTATATATATTATATTATATCATTTTATATATTTTCTTCAAGTGATTTTTCTTCAATTTGCTGGTTCTCGTTCGTGGTTTAGGTGAAAATGTGCTAATATTAAAAGCTTTGAAAACTCATATCGTAGTTAATACCCGATCGCGTTTTACGTTTGATGGGTTATTTTTAAGAAAAATGTTTTCAGTTTGACGTGGTATATAATAGTGAATGCTTACATGATGACAACATTCATGTTTTCAAAGGGACCTGGTCATGATGTTTTAACCTCGTTAATTCCCTTCAAATGTGTATAGTAAAAGGGGCTAATCGACTTCATATGTTGTCTTATCGCTAGTTTGTCGACAATACAAGCTCCTGTGTTTCTCAGCACGTGCAACTATAAAATCAAGTCAGTTGTAGGTTGCGTTTTGGCGACTGTTTATATCCAAGAAAGAATGCGTTTTTAAAAAAACTTCTGTCCATCCCCCGCTCCATTATATAATTATGTCTTAACTTTTAACAATTAATGTTTACAAGCATGAACTCACTCTCCAGAACTCACATGATCTATGTATAACAGTTTTACGTACATAATCTCTCTATATACGATTCGTGATATTTGTAATGATATTGTTGCGGTACAGAAGCAATAATGATAAGTGATCACAATCATAACTAACGTTTTTTGACGTCATGTCATTGTTTTCTTCAGTCATTCGGGAGTGTCACATTTCATTGATATTCTTTATTGATCACTTATTTCACCAAAAATCATTTTAGCCGTTGTGTTTTTGGCAATTTCTTTAAAGTTGCAAACGTCCTTTAGTTCCTCGTAAGGTCATCAGTAATTGTAAATAGTTTATGATTATGACAAATAGTATCTGTATTTTAAATATTTGTTTAAGGAAAAAAGTCAGCTAACTATCAACATCAAAGTGAACGGTTTCCAATTTTCAGTGAACCGTGTGAATATTGTCAGTAAGGATGTGTGTGAAATGCGTAACTAAGCGACGGTTGATCTTATTGTAATAGAAGGGTTTAAATGGCCAACATGGTGTGCGTTACATTTGATAAAAGTCCACTTCAGACTGAATAAGAGATTGCAACTCACAGTTTGTCCTGAAGTAGATCCTCACTGTAGCGTCCTGTACTTCTCTCTGAAGATCCACCTTCCACCAGGCGAATGACTGATTCTCTTCTGTGTGCATGATTTGATCAACACGGTGTCCACCAGCATCAGTGATCCCATCCACAGCTGTACCAGCTTTGTAAGTGAACGTGTTTACTTGACTGATGGAGCTCATTGAGGCAGGTTTCCTCAGGGCTACGTTCACCAGAGACGCTAGAAGAGGTAAACAGATCAGAGAATTAACATAATTAGTATATATGACAAACAAACTGTTAGTCATTCACAATCAAAACACATCACAACATCCTGGGTTTTTTTTGATTCCGTTAATAAACCGACAACCTTATTTACTAACATTTCATTACTAAATTACATAACATTAAATTAATCAATTTCCGAGATACTTAGTGAATCTTAATCGTCTATGCTGTTAAATGTATATTATATGTACTGCTTTTAAATGTGTTAAATGCTGTGCTTGTTTCAAATTGAATATCAAAAGTACTTGATTATCAATAACAATAATCTGTCGACGAATTCACCGCATCTATGAAATCATCACATCAACGTTCCTGCCTGATCCCCGAAAACACCGCATCCAAATATTTCAATCATCCATCCACACCACTATTTCACTATTACCCGTTGAAAGTACTGTCTGCCTTTATAGATTTATTGGAGTCAAATTGATATAAAGGATTATTTGTCTTTTAAAGCATGTTTTAAAGCATGTTTTAAAGCTTGAGATATTGGAGCTGCAAAATAAGCTTCAATGCTATTCAAGATCCAGTCAAATTAAGCTGTGCATCAATCATCAAGGATGGTTAAATACTTTACCGTCACAATATGTCTGTTTACATCACAGTTTTGAATAAATCACTTTTCAGATGATCTCTGTTGCGGATTATATGTTTTCTAATCGTCTGTACCTAATCAAATCTGTATGTTTGTAATTAATTGTACCTGTCACATGGTAAACATATCTATATATTTCCAAAATTAGAGTATGAGAATATAACACAGTTCTTAAATGCTGAGGATGCAACAGAGGATGGACAATGAGTGTCCATGTTAAACAATTGTGTTGTATTTCTTGAGCGAGATTGAGAGCGAGTGTCGTAATATAGCACGGCACCTGACTAATACACTGTTTTATATGTGACTGAAATCAAACTTGAATACACTCCCTTCGCCACTTGTAATTAAATGTTGACAATTGATGAACATAAACTTGTCAGAGCTACTACCTCTAAATGCTGTTTTTGAACAGCTACAAATTGATACATTTTGACGGTAGTGGACCAATGTTTCGTAACAGAGGCGGAGATCTTTGTTCCTTGATATGTATATCTATAACCGTGTTTGCATCTTGTAACAAATTAAAGTACAAGACTGAAACTCACATGTAACTGTATGTAGAAGGACTAGCTGTATGAGTACAATCCACACCGTCTCCATGTTGTAACTTCACATCAATCAGGAAATAAAATACAGGGTAGGCAAGACTGGTTTATCAGTAGGTAATAGTAAACAGTATTCAAACACCATGTGAGTAGGAGGAGAATCGTCTCTTATGTTTAACATAAACCTCAACTTCATGATTAAGACATATTTTCTGATTCATAATTATACAATGATTGTTGCAATACATTTCGTTATATCCAAACTCTGGAAATGCTGTAAATTACCATTAGACATGCTAGATACCTATGAGGGTTCAGTGAATAGCTTATTATCTCCTGTTTATAAATTAATACATTCGTTTAAAGCACACCATGTAAAAACATTGTGGACCAGTGTCCTGGCTTTACCGAGATCTTGGGACTTTCTTCTTGTATCTATTGCTTGGTATCTACCATACATGTTGATAGCAGTGCTGACCCGGGTATTGTTGTTGGTTTGACACTGTAGGAGACGATATATGTCACTATCTGCTGATGATCCAACCTGCCGTCATCCTGCAGCCTGCAGGTCATGTTCACCTGCACGTCTCTCGCGGGTCTATGTGAGGCAACATGAGGTATTTATACAGTTGTAAATTGGATGGAGTTTCTAATTTGGTTTGATATAAAGCAGGATGTGTGACAAAAATATGTACTGGGAGCATTGGAATATTAATATCTGACTGCTGATCAACTTATTTATACACAGACTGCGACGTTTCGATATAGTTACTTATAACGTCTATTATTGTATGTTTGTGTAGAAAGTGAACTATGCAATACAAAGAAGATGCAATAAGACCGCCCCTATCATGTGTCTGGGACGGCAACTGACGGTTATAAACATAAACAGTCTGTGTGTCCTACTGACAACCCAATATCTAATTCACTAAAGAAGTAGAGATCTATTATGTAAGAACAAATGTAAATGTAAAACATTCCGTTATTATAGATTTTAAATTGATATAATATAAGTCAAAATGAGTTCCAAAAAAGCATTGCAAGGAGAGACATGAAAAGTACTAGAATTAAGCAAACTACACACACACATATATATATATATATATATACATTCTTAATTGATCTTCGAGAGGAGGAGAGTACATTATGTATTCAACATATTAATTAAACAGTAAATTGTAATGTTTAAGCGAATTCGAATACGAAGTCCTACGCTACCCTACCCTACCCTGACAGGGAAATGTGTATCCATGCTTTTCTAGTTGTATAAAACTGTGAAATGTTCTCTCTGGTATATACCACATCAATTAATGACATTCTGATAGCTATCAACTCATTTTTCTAAAAGGTCAATGAGTGTCTTCTCCTCATGATGTATACTTGACTTTGTTAATATACGATTCAGTCTTATTTTCAGATTTTCAGTGCTTAAAAAGTGTTAATTTTTACTTTCATTTTTAAATGTATGGGAAAATTAAGGTGTCGGAATAATACACAGTTGAGCATGTGAGTCACTTGTTAAAGCATTTGGGATCCAAAGGTGTATTTTCAGACTGTAAACTAGGGTTAACATTTGAAGTTTGCCTTCAAACCTATTTCTGCTAGAAATTATATTTTGTATTTATTTACATACTTTTTAAAAATAGGGAAACATATTGCATAAACCATTATATTTGTCTTATTACATTTATATCAGTTTCCTCATCATTATGCAAACTTGAATTAAACTTCACTCAAATATACATACACACTTATACAAATGAAGGAAAACTGTAACAAAGGTCAAAGATAACTTAAACATTCATTTGTTATTATAATGAACTGAATATTTAAAAGATAAACCATTACATCCTGTACCTCACCTTTATCATTGTTGAATTATATCAATTATGTCGCAATTTCCTTGAAATAATGAATAGCAATATATAAACTAGTGTTTCCTCTAGATAATCTAACAATAACGTCAAGGTATATAATGTGATTTAGGTGTGTCTGGTGTTGGAGAATGCCGAAATTCAGGTCAACCGATCTTGCATCATACCATATTGATGTATTCTGTATATGTGACCATGTGTCTGGGTGATAGCCATAGCCAAAAATACAACAAACACAAACGAATCATTAAATTGACATCGAAATACATGATTGTACAAACAACAGACGTATTGATGCTGAGTAATAGAGTAAAATAAATTAAAAATAATATTGACATGTATTATTGAGTCCATACATATTAGTTGGCATTAATTAGCAACAAATAATACATTCAAACGGGACGTAATACCAGATGCTTGATTGCAGATCTTATCAACTACAAACATTGATCAATTACAAATTTCTAATTTTTACTTTCCTTTTGATCTGAATAGGAAGATTAAGGTGTCGGGAAAATGCACAGCACACATTGACTGATTAATTGAGACTTACTGTTAAATGGCAGCTCAGATCTAACCTACAATGATAACACTAAGATTATTAAGGAAGTTTAAAAGTATCTATATTTATCAATAATATTTGATAATTAACCCCTTTATAATCTATCTATTGATTTTTGTTCTTTCCTAATATGTTCACTTGTCTATGTTTGTATTTCTTTCTTTTGAATAAGCAACACTTTTCTCTCTTTTCAATATATCTCATTGTACACATATTTCGTTTCAATATCATATGTCAACACTGTACATAGGCGAGGGTTTCACTAATTTAGATAAATTGTACCCGAAACTTTCAATTGAATAATTGAGTTTAAATCAAACATTCTGACGATGAGGTTACATAAATATTATTATGTATCACCGGCAATAGTGACAATCCGGATATAGCCTTAAATAGCATTCGAGTAAGTTTCAAATAAAACGTACGTCAGTCGTATCTGACGTCATATACACCCTGTATTGCCTTCCTACTCAGCAACAGAAGTTTCCGAGGCGATAAGGCTTGTCAGTTTCACAAGTCGCCATAAGAACCTACGTTAAAACCGCCCTTCTCAACTGTTTTCGTCCAACAGGTTAGCCATGAAACATATATCATAATGTGACAATTGTTATATTAAGATATTCCGTAAATGTCATCTGAATATACAAAGTATAGCAGACTATGACATATACATTCCCAATGATTATGGGTTGAGTGAAAATTTAGCGAAATGGTAAACAAATAAACTAAGAAAAATCGATTTCTTTGAGTACTAATAAACTGTGTTTCTTTGTTCGTGTTTGTCTACAGTGTTGAGGTAGACAACATTTCAGGTTTTGCGCTTAAAAATAATAGACATGATATATTGTTAGACTTGAACACACTTTTACTATTTGGTACGATTTCTGAGTTACAAATGTGTTTATAGATGTCAAAGACAATACTATACCCCCGGCCAATGGTCTGGGAATTAAAAAACAAAAGTAGTAATACCATGGATTGCGTCCGTCCGTCTGTCTGTCATTCCATCTATCTGGACATGTTTGTCCGACCAATTGCAGAAAAACTATTCATCCGTTTTTTTTATCAAACTTTGCACAAATCTTCCTTATTACTAGGAGATTTTAATTTATGTATTATCATTTTAAATACTAACAGGAAAAGACTAGAAACAATCTTTAAAAACGCTTGCATTATCAGCAAGTCCATATTTTCTCTCTATTGCCATTAAAATAATTTATGAACTAACTGACCAACATTATGTATAATTTTATTAATTTCATGGTGGATGGTAAGAAGGATACAACAAATAGAGCTGCCGCAGAAAACATGATAAAGGTGGACAAATAATGACAGATGTCAGATCCTTTATTATTGCACTAAATTATCCAGTCACAGTAGGTACGTAAATAAGAGGTCAATTCAACAGCCAAGGTTTGTCAATAGTTTTTTGAGAAAATCTCTCAAACTAGAAACAACATGTAATTAATATTTTCAAAGATATATTTAAAGTTGAACAAAATATTGCATTTTAAAACAATGCTTTGCCTTCATTCGATGCGGATGTTTTCCAGATATAATGATTTATGTCACAATTTTTCCATATTTTATGTGCGCTTAATCGTAATTATGCAAAGTATGCTGAAAAATGACACCTGTACAATATACCTGCTGAAGAAATGGAATACAAACATTTGAAAGATAAACAACATTTTCGAAACGAAACACATATCACATTTGCCTAGCAACACCTGTTTCATTGGGAGGTTTTGTATTTCATCGACTGTGGCATCACTGAAAAACTTGTCAAACAGTCAAATTTGTTTTGTTGGAGACATAACAGTAATATTGTAGGAAGTTTATTTTGAATCATGAAGTTACTTTACTTTCATGATAAGATGTATGCAATAAATAAGCATAACTGATATATGTGAAGGTTACATACATACTTTATTTCTGGGGTTAGAAAGCATTCTTCAGAAAAAAGGACATCTTTTCAAAGCAAATGTTTAAGTCATTTCCATGGAAACCACAAACAGTAGAATTCCCGTTCTAACCCTCAAAAGGCACATGGGATAGGGATCATTGTTGACATATGTATCAAGTTTAGTGTAGCTAGCATATATGTTTTTTAAGATATGCTCCAGAGAGAATGACTTCATCTGTTTCCATGATAATCGCAAACAAGGTAATTAATATATGGGTGTAACCTTAAAGAGGCACATCTAGAAATCATACCGCGTTCACAGAACTCGTATTGTCATTGTACTATAACTTGTTAATACTTGTCCTTTATTGTACACATCATATGGTCATCTATTGAAAGTTGATGGATGGAAAGATAATCGTATATTCAATCTTTGTTCTAAGGGTATACAGTCGATGTTGTGTAGTTGTGCTTCAGAGCATCAGTCACTGGTTTGTACTTTATTTGGTTTGATGATAAGCATATAGTCATACAACTCAAATACTCACACACTCAACGCTTCTAAGGGGAACGTGTGGATTACTGCACCAGTAAATAAAAATCACTACTTTGATCCAACTTTAAACTATTTATTTCAAATTTCCTTTATAAGACAACGAGTAGTTTATATCTCGAGAGGCTATTGACGACACTCACAACTGGCGTCAATATATAAACAAACTGTACAGTGTACAGAGTATTCAGCTTCCTCGTTACATTATTTCCGACAAATGAAACAGGTTTGTGTGAATATGTACATAATTTATCATGAACAGATATACAATGCCTCTACTACCTGTTTAGTTGCTATTAAAAAAAATGGCGACTGTCTTGTTTATGCAGCTTGCCTCTACTGCTATTCATCTTGCTACAGGTAGGTCAGATTATTATTAATTGAATACTGCATATATCTATGACACGTTTAAGCAAAGATTTTTTACTCGGCATATCAGTTTCCACGAACACTATCACGAAGAATCATGTTTGTTTCTGTAACATACAGTGGTCCAAATATAAAGATTGATGTTGTTGATCATGTGCGATAACGAACGTGACTTACTTTGTGTAACTTTACAGTAACAATATGTAAAACAGGTTTGAAGGGTTATATGAAAAATGCACGGCACTACCATGGTACAGTGTGTATGTGATAGTTATGTCAAATCTTCATACACGGTTTTGTAAATTCAGTTGTTAATGTATACATCATTTTGTTGGAATACAACGCATATTCAATTTTCTAATACTGAACTGTAGTGATCTGAGCGGAGTTGATTGAATTAGGAACACACAAGTAGCAAATGGCAACTTTCATCACATTATAACAGGAATGTTTTCTGGATGATAACTTCTGTAATGTGAACACACACGACGTTTCGGACTGGTGCTCCCCTCCTTCATGAGGTTATATGTGAGGAAATAACAAAATGTGATACATTTATTCAGCTAACAAAACAATGGTGAGGTACATCAATCAAGGTGGGGGTAGGTTAGGGACTCCTCGGCTATCCGACAGGAGTTGATATGGTTGGTGGGGATACTTGGATTTGGTTTAATTTGGTGCTCATCGGCTTATTTCCTCCGACAGGAGATATACAAGTTCTAGTTAGGTGAATCCCTGCCATGTACTTACGGATGTAAAGTAAGACTGAGTTAATCATCTTGGGAGAACCGCCTCTCGACTTTCAACTTTCTATTTACTAAGATACCTCAGGATAATTGAATGAAGAATCACCCTGTTGTCAATTATTGTCAGATATTGTTGAATTAACATTACGGAAGCCAATCTGTGACTCAGATATATAACAAAACATATAAATTATTTACGAACACTATATCCCGACTAAATAAAAAGGTGCATTGTTCCCTGCGTGCAGTTAGGTGCTGAAGAGGTCTGCATATACCAGGGGCTCGTTTTATACAGCACTTACATTTAGGTGTCCATTGGAATTAGGGTTAACTATATAAAAGTTTCAAACAAACAAATCAAATAGTTTAACTAAGTCAAGGCAATGTTCAGTTAACAGTTCCTTTGACACATTTGAACAACATTTCAGAGGCAAACATATATTACAATGGCTACTTACAAATATCAAATATTTTGCATATTTTGACTGAACATCTGTATTACATTTAAAAATTATCGAATATGTAAACTTAGACACTAAGTCAAGACATCGCATACCACTTAATGGCTGTTTTTGGTAACATCACTTATTTTAACCTGAGGTAGCTAGAGAAAACAAATGTTTCAAAACAGATTATTATTCTTTGATACTATTTGGGAAAATCAAGATGTTTATCAAAGTTCAAAGTCGAGCTTGTGAAATATGTGCGTGACTTCATACTCATGTATACATTGGGACCGCTATGCAACAGAATGTGGAATTCGAAGTTTAGAATATTTGAAATTCTGGAGTTTTTCAACTTAAACAATGTTGCCATTACAGTAGTTGTTTTTAAACACCTGCCTCAATGAGCTCCAGTAAGCATGGATTGACAGCACATTCAATCTTCCCAAAAGAGTTCTGTGTTGATATCTGCACATTAAATATTACATAGTTTAACTTATTCCAGCGTCTGTAGTTAACGTAGCCCAAGGAAAACCTGCCTTCATGAGCTCCAGCAAGCCAGGTTACAGTGCTGGTTCAGCTGTGGACGGGAACACTGACGCTGGAGGGATCACTCCACAATATATCATAGACACAGGTACTAGGTATGACTTGGCCTGGTGGAAGGTGGATCTACAGAGAGAAGTACAGGACGCTACAGTGAGGATCTACTTCAGGACAGACTGTGAGTTGGACTCTCATTAATTGATATAATCAAACACTAGTAATGGCTCCTGAAAAATTCACAACTGGTTAATGTAAGCTTGTAACATTGGATCTAACTTTTTATAAACTCACGTGCAAAAACAACGTCTCAACATTTTGAAAACAGTATAAAAGTGAAATATTGATATCGAAGAAAGTAGATTTTAACGTTTTTGGTAGCCACATGTTTTGTATAGAAGTAATCACAATTTCATATATCAGAATATGCTTCTTTAATTTTTACATCTGTTCAAATACACATGGGGTGCTAACGTCGCTTTTTAAAGATGTTTTTGGCCCACAATATATGGTATTTAAGTTTAAAACATTTAAAAAGTAAAAATTTAATTAATCAAAGATATCCTCGACATAAATAACCTTTTTTGATTTAAATTTGTTGACTCATCATTACTGTAGGACGTCAGAAAACAAGCCAAAACTGTTTTTTTAGGCTTCTATCTCGTCTAGTTAAGGAGATTCCAAAACGACCATTTCTTTAAAAAAAAGTGTTTCTCAGAGTTATGAATAGATAATGTTTTGAAAATTCATATTTAGTATTGTTGGGTTCTGAAGACATGATATAAAGCTGTTTCAGTCGCATTTATCGCCCTTTGATTGGAATATCTTGTATGTTGTAAAGGGACGTTTCTTTTGCACGTGAGTTTATCTTTAATACATTATATATTGGTTTGAAATACAATTTTTGCATTAGTTCAGCAACCGTATTGTTACAAGAATATGTGTTTATCAATTTCCATGAAAGTAGCATATTGTGGGGTTTACTTCTTTAACTTACTAATAACAAAGAAAGTACATTATGTCGACAACATGTACTGGCATAATTTCCTCTTTTTTACCTGAAATTCCAAGATAGTGACAACATTGGCTTTGATAAGCAATTTCAGCACCGAGATAAAAGGTATTGAGAATCATATTTTCATAAATGAAAATATGTTTATCGCTTTATGAGACATATTATCATAAGTCCGAGAATTAAGAAAATAAGCAGTACAAAGTACACTTTTGGAAATAACACATATTGTATGGTAACAAGTAAAGAACACATATTTAATGCGGCATTTATTTCAATAATGTGTTTCCTAGATACTCGGGCGCGTAACGGAGTGGAGCTGTACACGTCCATAAGTTCATTCCCCGACTCAAACCTAACAAGTCAAGGTCAGCTATGTCACACTGTTACCGGGGATCGAAGTGGAAGTGACATACCTGATGTTTACAATGTAACATGTCCCGGTAGATGGAGCTACCTCCTACTCTACACTGACACAGACAACGATGGACGGGGACCTGTTCTGGACTTTGGAGAAGTTCAGGTTCTTGGTGAGATTAGTTTAACGTTGGTGTATTTATTATCATATCATGTCATCAGTGCTTACCACTTACAACAAGATTAATGAATAACATTTGAAAACTGGTAACACGAATTGTATTGATTTCAATTGATGAGTATTGTTATTTTTGTTTAACATAGACATTTTTCGTTTAAATCAACAACAATTTTAACACAACATGGAAACCATGGGAATTTAATAGCGTGTATCATTTATAATGATAACTGAACTTATTTCAGATGTAGGAAGATGAAAGGGGTAATTTGATAAGCTTAATTAAGGATTCAGCACTAAAAATCCTTATTGTTATTGACGTGTTATTTTTATTATTTCAAGATTTTTGTCTAAAAATTGCAGCCAAAACGACATACTGATAGCCCTTAATATGGAATAGAACTGCGAAGCTTTTGGGCCCAACAGCCAAGCCAGTTCGAATCAAAATTTTCAAAATGCACTTAGAGACTTGAAACTTTCTCTAAAAGATGCACAATGACAAGGCGAGTACAAAAGTAAACCATGGCAATCTTCTCCTCTGAAATTAGCTGTATCTTGATGCTGAAACTTACATATATCTACAGCTGAAGCACTGGCGAATAAATGGTGCTTTTTTTCAAAAGAGAACTCATTACTTTTTCAGAATGACCTTTCAAAGTCACACAATTTTGGAAAATAAACTTTCAGTGGAGATAACTAAAAAAACTACCCATCGAATTTAAGATTGTTTCAGGAGAGTAAGACTGGAATATGGTCTTTATGTATCAAAAATAAAATAGCTCGCGAACAGTCATTTCCAGTCAAAATAGAGAAAAACCTTAAAATCTGGAAAACTTTCAAAATCCACATAGACTTGACATTTTTTTGCAAAAGATGCGCAATAACAATACAAACAAAAAATTAAATCACGACAAAGATGTAACTCTCGTGGTTTAGCTGCGACACTGTTTTTCTTTGATTTGACATGTACATATTTGGTATCAATAATCCCAGCAACATGCTAGAAACTTGCAACTAGTTTTAAAAGAATCAAATTTGCATTGGAAAGATGTCTTAATTCATTATATTTAAAATAATTGAATCATTTATGCGCTGAATCCTTTTATCGTCTTTGACTATATTTTTTATTTATAATTGGACGATGAATTTACTTCTAGACATCTATTGATCAATGAAATCATACTTCAATACTATCAGAACTTGAGAACTAGATTTCATAAGCCAGTGAACATACAAATTATAAAATCTATTTGTTATACATATATATTTATATTTCTTACGATTTTAAAGTAATGTTAATCTACAATACAACAGATCAATCAATAAGATTGAGTTTCATAACACACTTGATACGGGGCAACCAATTACTAAGCTGCTGGTTACTGTTGGTACAGTTTTTTCTTCTAAATATCTACACCGATTCTCTTCACTGCAGCAATTTGAAACAAATCTCCTATAGTTGATCGTCTAAAGCCTTAATACATATGCTGACACGTAAAGAAGCGAGCAGAGCTCATATACCCCCGCTTTGAGCTCAGGTCAAAGAAACTTCACACTAATAAATGGGTCATCTATGGTTATTAAAGAACGTATGTGTAAAGTAGGGTGAAAGTGGACATGCATTTTAACCAAGAAGCGGCAGTAAACATGTGCGATCCCAAGTTTAAACTAATGCATGTTTTGGATTTTGTAAAATTCTATTCAACGACAAATCTTCCCTTAAATTTGAAAGATACATATAAACAATCAACAACCTTTAATTCTGCAAATCCCAAGTAGTATCACGAAATGAAAGTGTACATTGCATTGCTCGTTCAGTATCATGAGATGGTACATATGATCTATTCTGTTCTCCCCACACAGCATGTAATCAAGGTATCAACTACGGAGTCAACTGTAGCAAGTCCTGCTCTGATCGTCGCTGTACTCAATCATCATGTTTGTGTGACACTAAGACTGGACAGTGTCCTGGAGTGTGTCATGCGGGGTGGAGAGGAGCCGACTGAACTAGTCGTGAGTACAATCAGTTTCCTTAATTCAAGTTTATAAGGTTATTGTTTACAACTGTTTACAACATATGTTATTACAATGCCTTACTTTCTTTTTAATCAATAAGGTTGACATCACTTTTTTCACGAATTTACTTCTCACATCAACTTCTAAGTTTTGCTGTCGTACTATTCAGTAAGGTTTTATTTCTAAAAAGGATCAAACAAGGTTTTATTTCTAAAAAGGATCAAACATCACCTTGAAAATGAAAATTAAGGTAATAGATCACACAATATTTAAACGGGCAACCCTTCTATTCGTTTGTTACCTCAACGTATGTATCCATTAAGGTACGGACTACCGTTAGAACGGAAGTGATTGTAATCAACAAGAACTCTGATATGGATAAAGCATAACTCATGAACATGGGGAACGTGCTCATATTATATTAAAAGATCACAAAAAACTAATAATTCAAATTGCATACAATTGCATAAACTACGCATTGTAGGTAAATATAGATATATATGTTGCGTAAGAAACGACAATAGTCATACATACAAAATAGCATCCGTTCAATTTGCACTATTGAAGTCATGTCTATCATACTGTAAAATAGCAACAGAGACGTGCAAAACAAACTGGTCCAGTTTGTAAATTCGCTGTCTTGTTTTCAAGTCTTCCTAGAGCAGTGTTAAAAATAGCGATTAAAGCTGACTGACATCCATGTCAATCGTTGTATGTAAATAGCATATAACCCACTGCAGGTTCTGAAGTCACCCTCGCTGACATTTGCCTGCTCTCGGTTATAGTCGTTCATTGTCTTCTTTTCAACTTAACATTGATGGAAAACCAGATTTATTTTCTGAAAAGTGATACCTTTTTTGATAACTTAACATCTATTTGACTTTTTTTTGCCCCATATGAATGAAAAAAAACAACTAATTTCCAAATTGTGGATTTTTGTGGATTTTCACTTTTCGTATCCAATGTGTCAGCACTGACTGTTCCTCAATTCAATTCAAACTGTTTTAAAGTAGCCAAGTTACTCATGTTTTACTTCGACGGTGCCATTATATCAACTCTGATAATGAAATGAGGAAAATTTAATGTGAAAATTAGATCCAAAACTAATATTTTAACTATCTTTAGATTGGACATGGTTATACCTGAATGAGAATGTATTGTCTTACATTAATAGATATATGTGTGTGTGTTTCTGTCAAGTCTGCGGGGACGGTACCTACGGCCCTGATTGTACAGAGAACTGTGGTCAGTGTGCTGGTGTCTGTGACAGTATGGATGGGAGGTGTCCTGCTGGATGTTTAGAAGGATACTACGGCCCCTACTGCAGGGAGAAGTGTGGTTACTGTGATGGTGTCTGTGACAGAGTAAACGGGTTATGCTATGTTGGATGTCTGGACGGATATAGTGGAGCGTGGTGCAATGTGACGAGGTCAACAGGTAGATATGATCTTAACATCTTCAGTTTAATGAATAATGTGTTTCAAAAAGAATTATTGATTTCAAATGGACACTATTGTTTACGTAATAGGTATTAGACGCATATATCAGATAAAGTGGACCGTCATCACATCTTGACGTGTCTCTTGCAGCAGGGCAAGGTACTACATAACAGGATATTTTGTTACATCTAGCATGTAACTTCTACATATCGTAATTAATAACAAGTAACCTTATCCTAAATATTTGTAGCAATTAGATTGTTCCACATTTTCCTTTATATTTTTCACAAAATATTAAATTTGGCACTCTTACATTATGTTGCATGGGGCAACCTGCCTTTCATAAAACTTTGAAACTATTTAAATCAAAATACACGTTCGTGAAAGCTTATATACGTCGCCACTGTCCATTTAGCAATTGAATATGGACACCGTTCCAGTCCCTAACCAGATGGTTTTAATCGCATTTGTGACATTAATGTTGTTAAAGTGAGTTGCCAACAGTAGTCACAATATTTACTGTTCATTGTTTACATTAACATAAAAAAGAGTATTCATATATACCACGGAAATACGTTTTTCGTTGATTTTATTGATTTGTTGTGTGCTGTAAGTATGTTTACACGTTTGGTAGATAATGTCCGAGGACATGACGTGAAATGACACAGCACACATTGTGCAGTTGTGTGGCAAACTTTATTATGGCCGAACAGTGTCAAAACACTTCATCGATTGTTGAAATCTACAGAGATAATGGTTTTACTCACATGCAACCAAGACAGTTTCAGTCACATATTCGTATACCGTATATTAATGTGTTCCTTTGTAAAGGAGATTCGGGAAATACCCATTACTTTCAGTTTAGCTGTTCCTTGTCTTCTGCAGGGTGATTAGCATGTGCATTTTAATGTAAGGGAAGCAACTCTCGTACAACTGATTCCACGAAGGCAAAAGAACGTGATTTCTTATTCGCCATCGAATCTTGAAATATTATATTCGAAACGAAACAACTGAAAGCAATATCTGGTATCAATGTACCGTGAGGGTAGATGCATTGTTCATTTGCATATATCAATCGACCATTGGAAGAAAGTTATTTTGCGCAAAATGAATGCAGAATGTGATATTGCATGATAAAGAAGTTATAAAGCCCGTACCTTTTGAGATTGTAAATACCCTGCACTTGGAATAAACACTATGTACCATATTTCGCTCACCTCTGTTTACTAATCACAGATACAGTCTTAAGCATACATATTTTAATATTTTAAGCTTTATTCTCATTTTTTGACTATTTAAAATCTTAGAGCTTAGTGTAATTCTAAATATGTGTCATTTGAGTAAAATGTCCATACCATCACATTTCTATTCATCCTTTCATAATTGTATCAGGAGTGATTCATCTGGTCAGATTATTCGAACATTTTCAAATACATGTGTCCCTTTATGGTTTTATTGACAAATCATGTGTTGTCGATGCAATAGGAAAGTAGGAACTGTACCGTTTCGACAAGTGAATAACTGTGTTTCTTTATTCATATCATAATTAATGATTCTGTATTGTCTTGCATGTCCATAAATAATCAACTGATATACGTTTATGTTGTATGTTCTTCAATTGAAGAGGAGACGTCAGTCTACTTCACTGCTGCATCTGTTGTTGGAGCCGTTATTGGAACTTTTCTCGTGGTTATCTTGGTCATTGTTGGAATTCATCTCTGTCTTGTCAGAAAGGGGAGGTGAGAACTCTGGTTTATGTGTTTATCTCTTCAACTTTGATTGAAACATTTAACACAATCTGGTTGGTTCTATATTTAAAAGAGAACATTCTATCTGTCGTAACACTATTTTGTTGAATTAACAATCGATAACGGTGTTAGATCTACACCGAAACGTCACAAATCACTGCCATGAAGATTCTTTCTAATTCATCAGTTTACCAACATCTCAATACACTTCTAGGAGTCACTTATTAGTTGCAGTGCATTTTCTATGATACATTTAGCTGTCTAACCTCAAGCTATTCAGCAAGGATGTCGACGTCTATAGTGAGCACTTTCAAACTTTCTGTAGTTCTTTCACCACAACTTCTTACTCTCCAGACTGCAGTGGGTCAAGAATCCTGGAGACAAGAAACAGATTCAAGTGTCTCGTGACGTCACACAGATGTGCAACATTGCCTCACAATCATCTGATGTATCTGAGCATGCGCCCTCAAGCAGTCACGTGTACAACAACGACTATGACGTACTGGACTCTGGAACAAAGGCAGCAGACAAAGATTATGACGTCATTGAACAAAAACACTATACACATGTCTAAAATTCTGGTTACATAAGTTTAAACTTGAAGTTTATATTAATAGTTTGCCGTAAACCTCTAAACGTTCAACATCAACATTATGCCGTCTGTGCAAACGTATGCCCAAGAAAACATAGAACGATGAGGCAATAATCCAAGCTTGTGTATTAGTTACCATTGATATCATTGATATTTACTGTTGATGTCATTGTTATTTATCATTTGCAATTCCTATAAAAACTACAGAAGTAATATATAATCAAACAAACGAGAAACATGGATACCTTTACTTATGTATGTTGATATACTTCTGTAAGTCATTTTTTTAGGTGACAAGTTAACGCATTTGCTTAAATGGACATTAGTAAAATTATATTTCCCAACTTTCCAAAAAAGTTCATCAAATCCTTCTGTCCTGTTTTGTACATATGTTTACTTTCATTTAATGAGAGAGGTTAACGTTGGTGATGGTTTGGGTTCGAATCCAAAACGGTTCGAGACACAGGGAAAAATGATACAATGATTCATATTGATTACAATAATTTAAAAATAGTGTATGTTTGTGTTATAATAATAAACTTTTAAGTGTCTATTTCCGGACTAAGTAGGTATACACATCTGTGATCAGACGCCTCTTACAGAATATACTATTTTATTATTTTGAATATTTTCCGTTAAAATAATTTTGTTGGTTTTGATATATTTCTTATTCATACATGCGTTCTCATATTTAGTTCCATATAAACAATACAAATTTTTCAAGATCATGATGATACAAACTGTTGCACATTCTGCAGCATGACCTAGTTACAGTATTACTTGTTGAGATAATCGGGGTGGAGGGTGGATCATTTACTTTATAAACCAGAAGGTAGACTAGAGGTTGTATTTAAAACGGATAAATATATTCCTTTCAATAGCTCACAGTTTGTGTCTAACATTGTTGATGAAATGAAAGGTTGAATGTTGCTCTTGTTTCGTGTTAACCGTTGTTGGAAGTTTTTTGGAACATTTATTCTTCTCCTACTCATAAATGTTACTATTATATTCGAATCTAATAGCTACCAAACAGTGAGGAATGGTAAGCAATGTTACATGAAAACATTATTGATAATGTTTAACTGACGAACAAAAGAAATGCAACTTTATTTCTTTTCGAAATATAGACAACAGAAGACATATTTTTAAACACAATGATTGATTAATTACTTCTGATACAGGACAATCATACACCATGTATTTAAGTTGATAAGCCAATAGTTTTCAGCACATTCACCCAACAAATATCTTCTCAATAGTTGAACTGATTCGATCAACATAGGTAAACATAAACTAACCATAAAAGTATACAAATCAGCGGGTAAAAGGCTTGGACCAAAGTAAGTAAGTAATATAATATTGTATATTTTCTTTGAGAGGCATTTTAGAAACTGGTATGATGAATAAGAACAAGTTCTATGGATAGTCAACTTCTTTATTGATATGAGTGCATATCAATAAAGAAGTTGACTATCCATATAACTTGTTCTTATTATTAATGTATATGTCATTAATCATATGAAGACAATATATGTAGCGTCTTAATTACAACTTAATTACGAATTGTAAGCTACGTAATTAAAGTCCATTGTTTGGTAGAAAACGTTTACATCCATCAGCAATGTGAATTCTACATTTCAATAAAAAATCAAAGTAGAAAATGAAGTTACATGATATTAGAAGGTTAATTATTAAGCAATATCTATCGAGTTCATCGATGCCTTTACAAAGACAGCAACAGAACAAATTAGTTAACTCTGCACAGTAGATATTTACTTATACAATAGCAGGTATATACAATTTAGTAAACCAATTGAAGTCAACAATATAGTCTGTTAAACGGTTGTATTAAAAGTATTTGATATCAATATATAATGCAACGGTTTTAACTGCATTTAACCACAACATTGTATTGACAATATGAAGTGTCAATAGCCTAAATATATTCACCAATTATTTTCAAAATGTGTTAAAGCAAATGAATAACACATACAAGAGATTACAACGCGTCACATGAAAGCACAAGCCCATGCTGACAGTGTTGGTTACTTATTCGTTATTGGACATTGGGCATTCGATTTTTTCAGTTACTTATTCAAAACAATGATCTGAGAAAGCACTATGGAGGCTATATATATAACCTAAGTATAGTCATTTTAAAGAAAATTCAAGTTCCTATCCAACGAGATATGTTGTTTGATTCGCAAAAAACAAAGTGTACCGTAAATTACGAAAGAAGGGCGATGGGGTAAGTAAAATCAAGCCAAATGGGAAAGTAAATATTTAAATGGGTACCAAGGAATATTACAACACCATTTAAGGGTACCCAAATGAAAGATAATTCAATTTCCTATTCAATGAAGTATCTCACATGATGTGTGATAGGGGCTGTGATAACGTAAAATGCGAAATAACGTCACTAGGTAGTATACATATTAGCTCTGTAATGAGGTTTTCACAATCAAACTAGTCTGACGGTACCAGGGAATATTTGCACCACCGTCTATCCAGACTGACAACCTACCTTGTGTACAGTCAACACCCGTCCATCCAGATTGACAACCTACCTTGTGTACAGTCCACTCCCGTCCATCTAGACAGACACTCTACCTTTTGTACAGTCCATTCAAGGCAATCTAGATTGACAACTTACCATGTTTACATATATAGAGCATCATACTTGTGCATTTGGATCGTTTGTATTGAACGAGAAGATGCCATGGAAGCGGAGGAATAACGAGTTCGAAGACACCTCAAAACAAATGATCTAAATGCACAAGTATGATGTTCTTTATTTATTATATACCCCTTTTTTTAGGTTAATTATGTTCTAAAAATTAGTTGATAAAATTTACTGGGACGGCGTACCGCGCACTGACGCACCAAGGCATCGTTATACAGTTTTAAGGTTATAGACGGGGGCCAAAGAGTTCCCACTTCAGTGAGCAAGTGGAGGTCAGATAGTGTTTTACTCCCAACTTAAAGACAAAAAGAGCCACGAGGATAGGTCTTTCTGTTTAAATTATCCCATATACTTGGCAGTCAGTCTGTAAAACTCATGTATCTCTACGCAGGGTGCAGAAAATGGAGTGATACATTGAAGAGAGGCTGTTTGGTCACTTCAGGGTCCAAGATAGCAATGTTTTCCATAGGTATTATTTCGATCGGCTGTAGCTCGTTTAAAACATGATGAAGGTGTAGTATTTCAGTTATCTTTTGGTCAGGAATATGATTGTCAAGCTGTTAGTAGTAGTTGCCCAACAATTGTCGTTTAAGTTTGACAGGCGGAACAATGTTGGCCGTTTAACATTGGAGTCAATGGCAGAAAAAACTGTATAACGAGACCTGAATAACAGCTTTATTTTCTCATTGATCAGACATAAAAAGCTTTATGTGAATTTTTGTCAAGTGCGTTAACACTATGAAAACTTTAAAATTAATAATAATTTAATTCCAAAGAAATGAAACAGAGAAAAAACATTCAGGAGTCCGTCTGTCGTGCGTCTTTCGAATGACGTTACCATGGACATGACGGGGAAGTCATAAATGGTTGTGACATCATAATGATGTCGGAACATTGCTAGGAAAGCCTTCAGAAATGCTTTCCGATTCCCTTAACATGGCGTTTTTTGCCTTATTAATGATTATAAGAGTTTCTATTTTCCTACATGTTTGTCAATATTATGTCTACATCCAAGCTATTACTTTAATTATTTGAAAAGTTAATACCAGCATGATTAAAACATAAATTACGAAGACTGAATTGGAAAAACATTGTTGTGTACGGAAAGATCTGAGAAGTGCCGAAGTATAGAGAAAGTAGAACCGTCAGCCGTGCAATGAGGAATTCATCGTGCAATACGGAAATCAGCCATGGAAACCGTTTTGCACGCCTGTATTACTATCTTAAGTATAACTTTACAATGGGTATATTACCTGGGATGTATCCCAGTTGGTAGATTGTTCACTCATCACCTGGAAGACCGGGGTTCGATTCCAGGTCGCGTAATACCAAAAGATGTTTAAAGAGCGGAGTTGTTGCTGCCTTGCTTGACACTCAGGATTATAAGGACAGAACAACGCTTGAACTGCTGGCTGCTGGGTGCGAAAAGAACAACATGAATTTCCGATGTACTTTGTATTAAAGAGGTATTATTTTTTTTCTGTATGCAATTTCAAAAGTGTCAAAAACTAGCCATGAACGTCGGCCGATTTTTTATTTTTGACCTATTTCTTGAGTTATCTCCCATTTAAGTCAAACCTTAAAACCGCCATAGCTCAAAAACTATTGAAGATAATTTCACAAAACCAAAATGAGGGCAACAACATTCCCTGTCCAATAGACCTATATAGGTTTTCGGCCGTAATGATAGATTTTGATGTTGGAGGTGGGACGACGCAAACCCATGTTGTAAGAATCTAGGGCTGTTCGAAAAAATACAAAGCTGAGACTGTTAAGTCACTACAGACAGACAGGTCAAACGTCTGACAGGCCTAGAAGTGGACGCCGCAAGGTGACGACCCCTGCAGAAGATCGTTATTTACCATTACATCATCTTCGAAATAGATTCATCACAGTGGCGTCATTTGCACGAACTGTGCTTTGACATTCGATCAGTCCAAGGACTGTTACAAGGAGACTACGTCAACGAGGAACCAGGGCCTACCGACCTTTCAAGGGTCTTATTTTGAAGCCTGAACTTCGACTGATTTTGGCAAAAACTGTGGCACAATTGCAGTTAAGACATTGGCGAAGCGTCCTAGTTAACGACGAGAGCCGTTTGCAACTATTCAGGGCAGATGGCAGAATAAGGATATATCGCCGTCAGGGTGAACGTCAAGGTCGTTGCTGCATACAAGAGAGGGACCAGTACGGTGGAAGGAGTGTGATGGTATTGGGTGGAATTGTAGGTGATATGAAGACTTGTTATCAACGGAAACCTAAACGCTGCACGTAACATGAACGAGGTTTTAACACAAACAGTGCTTCCCTTCATCCAACGTCATGCACTGACATTGTTCCAACTAGATACTGTTCCGCCTCACACGGGCCGCATCACAAGGGACTTCCTGAACCAAAACTACGTGAACGTTCTAACTTGACCATCACAATCGATCTGATACGGATTGAACACGTGTGGGACCACTTAGGTCAACGTCAACCTCCTCCACAGATGACTGCAACACTGACACACAGGAGGAATGGCGTGCCATTCTAATTCATTTTATAAGACGTCTATCGTCTTCAGTCCAACGCCGTGTTTAGTCCTACATTCAAGCAAGAGGCGGTCACACTCGATGTTGACCAGAGTGAGGATATCTGAACGTTTTTATTTGTCTTTGTGATGATCGAATACCGGACAATCAACATTGTGAGTTAAACGTGCGTTAATGATCAGTTTATCTTCAAATATTTTGTGATTACATGACCATTATATGTTGCTACTATATTCATTTTAAAAAATTTAACTAGTAAAGTGGTTTGTTTCATTTTTCTTTTATTGAGTAAACTATCAAGGTGAAGTTTCTTTTGCGGTTGAGTGTATGACAAATTATTAGCACACTTGTCACAAGTGTCAATGCTGTGACTATAAGTAAACGCATCGATATGGACATCTAAATTGTTTGCATAATCAATATTCTTAGAGGGGTTCAATAAGTATGATTTCCATTCATCCATGAATATCAAAGTTTCACCTGAAGTTTTTTAAGTATATATGTTCACTGTGTTCCAAAATTATTTAAAGTCATTAGTGTTCGAGCTTTCATAAATTCGAATTCCAATATTTTTTATTGAATTGTGTCTTCTTTTGGTGACATAGGTTCTTAAATGCATTTCTCGCTCACTTTAAATTATAGAAATTGTCTTTTGACCGATTTACTCAAAACATGTTTAGTAAATAATACTTTTTAGATTTTGCTTCTTCACATTTAATGTCAAACCATTGTGGCTGCATTGAAATGAATTATTTATTTGAGACACGCATATTCTTGACACAGATAATGTTGTTACAAGGACTGCAGATTCGTATTAGTTTGGACTAATTCTGAGAACTCACTTAAACGTGATTGGGCTGACATCGATTTAAAGCCTTTCAAAATGTCATCATGTTTTTCACATTCCATCTAGACCTAATCATGTCAGGACATTGTACAAAACCACTCATGCTATGTGTAGGGTTCATAAAAGTTTCAGTGGTTAGTGATACTGATAAAGGGAGATGGTTAGATTCAGTTCGCGAGTCAGTACTACAATTTGACAGAAAAGGAAAAAATACTGGATGAAACACAGAAATAGTCAGGGGTACTAAAATCATTTGAACCAATATAGGTGAAAATATCAGAAGATCCTAGCCATTAACAATCTTCCTGGTTTATTGAGTTTGTAACGTATCCCAGATTGAAACACAAATAAGGATTGTTTTACATGTTTTGTGCTTCTATCGAAATATAACAGCAATCAATTATTGTATTTATGTTTTATAAAAATTAATCACACGCGAGAAGGTGTGGGTTATACACGACATGACTGAGCAGTTTAACTGGTTCCACTGTACCTGAAGCCAGATGAACAAGAAGACATCCAAGAAAACATACGCCATATGCACACAGCATGTTCCTGTTCCTCCAGCAACCGGAAACTATAAACTACAGATAAATACTCAACTGGTAACACACACCTGAATATAAGGAAGTGTAACACTGTGTTCTGATAGATAAGTGTAAAAGTGCTATTTGATAGATGTATGTGGATATAAACTCATAGTCAAAATAAAGTATAGGTCATTTTGAAGAGCAGTAAACTAAACTCACGGACAAAAGAAAGTATAGGTACAACAACGCAAGATATTTTAATCAACGAGTGATGAACACTATTGAAACATAGTTACAACATGTTTCTAAAACCAAACTAACTGTGTCTGTAAATTTTGAAACATTATCTGTTCATAATTCTGAAAAACAGGGCTTTATAAAAATCGTCGTTATAGAATCTCCTTAACCAGGCGAGATAGGGGAGTGAAATATGGCTTTCTGGCTTTGTGAAACTGTCTATATCTCTTAACGAGATATATCCTCATCACAAACATTCAAAACCGAGTTTATCCGGCAGACATATTTTGTGTTTGACTTTGTTGAAAAGAAGATATACTTTTTCCCGTGAGTTAAGAAACAACACACGATTTGATTGCTCTAGTAAATGTGTGAATGTTGGTCTAACGTTATCAGAACGTTCGTTCCTCATAAACATTGCAATGACAATGAACATTTATTTTTCCGAACCTTTACTTTCTTTTGCCCATAAGTTTAGATTTAAATGTGAATATTATGTGTGTTATATCACAGTGCGTGCCGTATCATTATGCGTGTGTGTTGTAGGTCGTAGGACGAATTTCAATTTTGCAAGGCATAACTCGTGCAAATCTCCATCACTGACTGATTTAAGCCATGCAGCCTTTCATTCAATTTTCCGTGCTACGAAATCTGAAATGTTTATAGTGGATTCTCATTCGCTAGCATGAAAACCTTAAGGAAATGCGA
The DNA here is from genome assembly GCA_936450465.1 of Gibbula magus. Lineage (NCBI taxonomy): Eukaryota > Metazoa > Mollusca > Gastropoda > Trochida > Trochidae > Gibbula > Gibbula magus. The sequence goes on along the minus strand of OW388292.1, from coordinate 76,763,625 downwards.
AAAGGCTTAAATTAGCCAGTAAACGAGAAGTGCAGGAGTTATGACTTGCGGAGGGAAGTTGATTAATTTTGCATCACGACTATCAATCTTAATACATTTTGTTATCAACAACACTAATTCCTCTATAACAAAAACCTCAACAAAACAATTCGACAAATGCGTTCCAGATTAAAAATTACATTTACAATTACATTACATTTTTATACAATATCAAATCTGCTTAATTTCCTTTTAGATACAATGACACAGTTTTATGAGGTCTGTATTGAAGCGATCCACTTTGTAGTAGGCGGATAATCATGAAAATAGTGGACCGTGATTTCTGTTTGTCTTCAGTTACACCTACTGAATTCCTGTAAACTATGGTTTGGGTGATAACCTAGCATCAATGTACATATGTGGGCAACCAGAATTTAGAGTGTTATTCGCTATTCGTCATTCGTCATTCGAATGACGAATAGCAAATTTATTTGTTATTCGTCTTTCATGTTGTTTATAAATTTGAATGACGAAAAGCACATTTATTTGCTATTCGTCTTTCATACTCTAGGGAAAAATGAATGACGAATACCAAATTTATTTGCTATTCATCTTTCATATTGTTAACAAATTTGAATGATGAAAAGCAAATTTATTTGCAATTCATCTTTCATACTTTTGCCTTTCAAACTTTCTTAGGAAAATAAGATCAGTTCCATACATTTCTGTAAGCTTTTTCTCTATTTCCATGCCTAATTATTACATATTTTATATAGTTAATTTTATCACCAATTAAAGCCAGGGGATTTGCTCTGGGAGCAGTCTGAATTAGTGGGACGACTTTCCCCCTACATTGGAAAAGTTCAGAACAACTACATGTGTAAGACCTAACTTTGAATAAATTTGTAAACCTTATTTTCTATAAATCACTCTTTTATCCCAAAAAACACTTAGTTTTAATAATTTAGAAAATAAAATTGAATATGCCAGTAAACAAGAAGTGCAGGAGTTATGTCTTGCGGAGGGAAGTTGATGAATTTTTCATCACAACTATCAATCTTAATGAACTTTTATCAACAACACTAATTTCTCTCTAAAAAAACCAACAAAACACTTCGACAAATGAATTCAAGATTAAAAATTACATTTCGAGTCAATACATTAATGAATTAAGAATAAATCAAAAGTGCGCCAATATCTTTTACATACAATGACAATGTTTTATCAGGTTCGTATAGAAGCGATCCACTTTGTTGTAGGCGGATAATCATGAGAATAGTGGACCGTGGTTTCTGTTTGTCTTCACCTACTGACTTCCTGTAAACTAAAGTTTGGGTGATAACCTAGCGGCAAGGTACATATGTGTACATGCGGCATTTGTAGATTCTCTTGAACTGACGCGCAGGTATGACATTCAAAACGTAATGCTAAACACTAATTCAGAATTTATTTTTCAAAAGCAGTTGTGGTATACCAAAAAAGTGTGTTCTACCAGTACAAAAATAATCGAAAACATGCATTTCGTTTTATATGCATTTTTTAGAAAACTTTTTAAACAGTTTTACATGTGTTCAGTTAACACAATATTAAGTACAGCGGATATCAACTGGAATGTTGAAAGTAGTGTTTGAAAATTATGTGATGTGATTGTGAAGTAATATAAAATAGAAGACATGTATAGGAAACATAATAATTAGCAGCAAACATGCATATATCAGAATGACAAGTCTTTCAGTGTAATGTTATCAAATTATGTATAACTTCTTAATATTTGTTTTAGCAAACACGAGAACTATAAAACAAGCATGGCCATTAAAACCCTGCATAGAAAAGATAACTCTGATTTTTAGTTTACTAAGTTTAAAGGGGCAGTAGCACGTTTTTTGCAAATTCTATTTTTAATGACAGTTTATGTTCTTTATAATTACTTCAGAGAGTAAAACATCTTATTACACAAACCAATTATCTGTAGTGATAATAATGGTTTTGCGTATAAAACAAAAATTGCATGGTGACTATTTTATTATGAACACATTTTATTATTCCTATTGATTAAAAACGGTTCCCATAGCTTTATGAAACCATATATACTCAAAATATGAGTCAATGCAATAGAATTTAGTTAACTAGAAAATCATGCATGTCCTATCCATCTGGTTAATAGGATTATTCTATAAAATGAATAAAATATAATCATAATACATGAAAGTTTAACAAAATATTGGAACACATAAGATACGTAAATGTAATTATTATGAAAATAAAAAAGGAAATAACAATAAGATTAAACTCAGGAGAGTAATCAACAAATTCATGTGTAAGCATAGATCAACTGCAGGAATGAACCAAGCCGGGAGAGACCGACACCATATAGTAATGGTATAGCCAGGACGTCACATATTTGCGTACGTTCTGTCGTCCTCTAACGTCTCCACACATCTCAGAGCCACATCGTGCAGCTGCTCAAAGTCGTGCTGAAACAGTCAAACCATACCTTGACACAGTTAGGCCAGAGAGGAACATGTCCACGCCACATTTACCAAGGGAAGCAACTCGTGGAATGGTGAAATGCATAAAAATTTGCATTTTGGACAATTTATATATATATATATATATATATATAATGTAACATGTAAATATATATGTTATGTTAGAATATACACCTACAGTTAATCAATCATAAGAGTGATTTCGAACATATTGTTACTAGTCTATTCAAATGCCAAGGTTTATCATCGTTGCACGTTCGTTTTCTTATGAATAAATATCAAAATTATTTTCAAAATTGTTTAATCTCAAACTGTGTGTAAAGAAACGCCACGACATGATAAAAATATATGTTTAATTCGTGAGTGATAAATACGACCGAATCTGAGTTACATCATTTCTTCAGAAGCGTACTAAACTAATTTCAAAACATTATCTGATCATATAACTGCAAAACATACGTTTTAAGAAATTGTCGTTTGTCACTCTTCCAAACTAGACGAGTTAAGAGTGTCAAAAACGGCCTTTGGGCTTTTTATGACATTTTATGGCATGATACAGTAAAGATAAATTTAAGTAAAAAATGGCTATTTATGTTGACATTATCATTAATCAATTTAATTCCTACATCTTATTTTTTTTAACTTGAATGCCTCACATTCGTTGCCTAAAACCATTTTGAAATAGCGATTTCAGCAACAATGATACCAATAAAAGAAATTGTGAGTACTTCTTTAAAAAACATTTGTCTCTGCAATAAATTAAAAAATAACGTTCTCCAGCAGAAGTTATTCGTTTATGTTTATGTTAACTTATGCTTATATTTATGTACAAACGAGTCGAAACCAAGTGCAAGGGGATTACTTATCATGTGCTCATCATGATGTGACGTCATCTGACATTGAGTCGGACCAAAGTGTCTGTTATAAAGACGCTACCTTCAACCACTATTATCATCATTGTGCATCATTCGTTTATATTCTCGACATTACTCACCTCGGACAATTTTAGTCGAGGACAATACTGGAGACTAGTTCTAATGAGACCAGTGATATCAACCCGGCGGTCAGTAAGCACTCTGGACAGCACGTTCAGCAGAATGGTCAGCGACACAGCAATGTGCTTGTCAGTTCGGCTGCAGTGATAATACTCTTAATTAATATGTTTAGATCAGTAACCAAGTGTGTTTCCGTATCATTGATGTCATATATTTGTACTAACAAGTGTATACATACTGCTACCCTTTATATGTTACTGCATATATGTGATATCAATACGGAATATGGAATCACACGAGGTTAATAATCTCATACCATTATTAAAAAAGGGGCTTTTGAGGGGTAACAAATAAGGTATAATATGAGGATTGACATAGTTTTTGTGGAGTGATTTTCTTGCCACTTCACCCAGGTGAAGGTCAATACATTTGTATATCGGCGATATACATTTGTGAACTTCCTGAAAATAGTCAACACATAATCACTTTGTACGAGATGTACAGATCGCCGATGTCCTATTAAAGGTACATCCATTGTGTTGTTGGGGGTCACATATTGCAAACTTTATAAATGGTGATTCTTTATCGAGAAGTACCGACTGTTACCGAAAACTACCATTTTAATGATAGTAAACCTAGCACATTGACGATATGAAGGTTAAAGTGTTGATTTGTGATCGAAAACCGGACAATGCACAGCGTGTGGCGCGCGTCAATGAGTCAAACGTAATTTTGGAATCTTATTTATAACAGTCAAACAGAAAATTTTTAGTTAATAATGTTTAAAAGGTCACAGAACTACAGTTCATGTAAATGGGACGTGCAGTTTCGGTTTCTGCACATACATAATGATGTTACTAAATTTTGATTGGAAACTAGTAATTATGATATAGTTGGCGATTGGGGATACATATGCAAGCTGAATGAATGTATTTGTATTGTAAACAGCACATATGGTGAGTTGGAACGTATTAAAGGCAAATACAATTTTATGAAACACAATGGATGCACCTTTAAGGAGAAATAAAAAAAATATGAACCTGTTCCTTTCAAATGCTACCTTCGGAATCAAAATGAGACTTTCCAGGTGAAAGTTGTTTTATGTCTGTAAATAAGCATCAACCCAAGGCAAAAAGTGGCAAAGTTCTCATCCTCCCGTCAAGCTGTAGTTCGATTGATTTGTCATACCAGTAACTTGAAAACATATTTAGTCAACCATGTCAATGGATAAAGGCACTTTCTATGGACATTTTGGACTAGTAAACAGCAGGAGCCTCAACCTAACCAATTTGATATCAATAATTTCGGCGGGAAATTTTGACATTTATTGATGACAATTTCAAAGTCTTGGAAAATAAGAGAGAGTAAGAAAATGTTGGCACTTTGGGTAAAATTTTCAAAACATTTTATCACCCCGTAATTGTTTTATCCCTTAAAATAACATCGTCATTTGGTTACATCCATTTTACATTTGAAAGCAACATTTTCTGGATAACTCGTTCTTTATTGTGTTTTATGTATTCTATTTGAAGATGAACTCCGAAAACCATTTCAGACAAACGGATGGTCAAACATAGAGCACAACACGATACAGTGTTGTATACGTAAAACATCCATAAGAGACTTATCAGTCAACTTGAGTATCATTACTTCACCAGAAGATGGATTCATCTCAACATTCACGAATGATGGAAATACAGTTAGAGAATCATACTACTTCTTGAGCTCACCTGTGTACGATAACAACTGGATCAACCACTGTAGCAACTGCTCGGAGAGGGGCGTGGCCCAGGACACGTGCTGTAACACTCCCAATAGACGCATGGCCATCAAACCTGAACAACTGTATTTCATGTTCAAGTCGACTTTTCTGTAAAAAAAACATGTTAAATTTTGCGAATCCAGGACAAATACTTTTAGTTCAGTAGGTGTGTTTTATTTCCCTTACTGATATACTAACGGGTAACACTCACACTGATGCTAGATACAGGTACGTGTACAACATCAATATAGACAGGGGAGATAGTTTGAATCACCGTTACCCAGCATAAAGGTGATACATGTAAGTAACAATTCATATTCATTTATATTAGTTGTCAAAGTATAAACAACTTATTTACCTCCAGTTTCAGTCGAATGAAGAATAACTCGGACTCCACCCGGCTAGTTTCCAGGCATGTTAGAGTTATCTCCCCTAGTTTGATCCTGTTTCCTTGAGATAAGTCTATGACATGCTGAAAACAAATTCAAAGGTAATGAAAAGCCACCTTCCTGCATTGACTGATACAAATTGAGGCTTACACTGCATACCTAAAGAATACATCGAGAGCTGCAATTAAGGATTAAGAATGAAAAGGCCGAAGGGTGAGTGCCTGCTGATTGTGTTCAATATTTCAGGAGTTGCACAGTCGATCATTCACGAACATCAGATTTTAACAGTTTATTTATATTCAGTCCAGACATACACGACTGGTATCTGTTTGCTGATCTCCAGTAGAAGAAGATACATCCATGATGATGACCTTCTGTAGCACCTTGGTAATCAGAACAAACAGAAGACTACAGCATGCAGAGGGTACATGTCATGATTCAGGATTCAATGGAAAAATTATATGCTGAAAATGCACATACACTTTGTTTCTGTATCAAGTTTTGTGAATGTGTTGACCATGTACTTGTTTTATAGTTCTAAAAAACTATGCTTGCTGTATGTCGTATATACCAACTTTCCGGTTGTTAAAGACTCTATAATCATGATCAACGTTTGTCTGGTACTTGTACTCTGCATCATGGTATAGTGTCCAGATTCATCATTAAGTTTTCTGAACACATATATTGACGCTGAAAGGCCATGTAAGCTAACACATAGAAATAAGATAAGGGTACTCATTTGGCATTAACTTTGTTTAAATAACTTGCGCATGATGTTGAATAATTCGGTTGATTGTTCTATGTTATGAACTTGTCAGTATTGCCCAATCATAATACTGAGTCAAGTAACAATACTGCCAACTCGTGTACAATATGTTAAGACAGCAGCAAAGCGTTTCGCTTATTAGATTACATAGATTTGAACTCTACCTGCTCGTGTGAGAGGACGATGACGTTCATGACGTTGTTCTCCTCCACCAGCTTCCAAAGCAACTTTTCCTGACCCGGATTTGGAGACTCACAGAGCAGGTGCCCCCTCACGCTCCTCTGAGACTGTTGGATAGCTCATTGTCAGTGTGAGATAGCATAATTTTACTATGGGACAATATATTGTTACTGTGATATAGCCCATTGTTATAGGATAACACATATCTATTGTAAGGAAAGACATTCTTACTCTGAGGTGAGATTTAATGTATGCTAACTCATTGTTACTGAGAGACAAAAAATAGCTACAATAGGTATCACTGGGTCTGGGTTACTGCCATATAGTCATGGTCTAAAAATACATTGTTACTGTAAAAAGGAAACACTTATACTGATTGACATCACTTTCAGTAATTCTGTAAATGAGAACGGAATCTAACTGAAATCATGGCGATAATAATATATCTAGCTTATACCGGAAGTACTGTGACCAGGAAGTCTTGATTCCCATCAACCCACAATCGGTGCTGATCCGGCGAATCTGTCGATACGAAATGAGGTTATAGGATTTGTATACACTTGAAGAACTTGAAATCAATGTTTAACACCACAATTATGACTCATCTGGATTTACCAAATTCACATGATGCGCAGCTTGGTTCATGGCAACCTTGTAGTACAACTGTGTTATTAACTTATCATGAGTGTCGTGGATACGTTGATTCGACATAATGTATTTTTAAATCATGTGAAACATATCTCCGAATTATCAGTAGTTTGGAAAGAAGGGATTTCGCAAACATTTTGCTGTTGAAAGTTCTTGTATATATAATAAACCTAATCCTTTGTTCTGAAGGAGTAATACTTCAGGCTAGTTGAACATTGTGCAGGTAACTGACCTTTGATTATGTCTTATAGCATCGCTTCTCATAGTGTAACAGAAGATATAGTAATAGACAATTGGTAGCCAGTTTATTTTAAATATGCCATTGTTGATTTGAATTAATTTTACCAAACCTTTGATGTTTAGAACGTTGTAGATGAGTAATATACAAATAATCCTTTATAGCAAGTGCTTTGCTGTGCAAGTGCTGACATTTGACAAAACGAAAAGTTTCCCGATGTTCAATCACAGAGATTATGTTTGTTCTGTGTCTCCGAAAGCTATTTATCCATCAAACATTGACGTGTAGAACCGTCTGATCTGATAAATGTCAAAGACAACGTCTTTGTTCAATGGTAGGTGGATTAAATCCATCTTAAGAACTACTCCACTTCTTTTCTTAACAGATCATTAAGAACGTTTTCTTTCACGTCAAGTTAGTCCTTTACCACAAGTGTAACAAGATTATGGTTTCAAAACATTTCAGCAGTGAGCCTTGGCATGTGAGATACATAGTGGACAAACTGGGTTGTGGTGAATCAGAACGATATAAAAAATATGTCTAAAAATGTCAGGACTAATTAGTTATTTATAAATACGTTTATAATAGATATGTATTGAAAAGGTTACCATTTCGTTGTTCTGCAACTAGCATCTGCAAAAGTAAGAAACGGATCGTAAATCAAGTGTAAAGTTTTGGTTCAATTGATAAAAACATGGCACTATATGATCAAACATTTCCCTAATTGTATCCTGATAGATAATGTCATGGATTAAATATCATCAATCTCAATTATCAAAAACGTCTTCTAAATATGAACTACCTGTGCAAGCTCCCTGAAGGTCTTGCTATCTGAGTCCACCTGTGCATCCATGCCGCTGTTGGTGTAGAGTGTGGTGAAGACGTCCACGGTGAGACTAGTGTTCCCGTACTTGGTCATCTCCACCAGACAGTTGAACACACACTCGTACTGTTCCTGTAGAGAAATAATAATATATAAATATACTATGAGAGACTATTGCAAACTATATCGATAGAGACAGGCTCTATTCAATAATTTATAAATCAACAGTAACTACCAAAAGTTTTCTTAAAACGTCCAATAAGGTATGGACTTTTAAGGGCTCTTCCAAGACCACTTGAGCATTTGTTTTTCAAAGATTTATTTTTCAATTAGAGAAGTGCAGAGTACTTTATATTTGTATTGGCTAGTTGCTAGATAGAAAACATGTATCATTGACTGAAATTTATTACAGTAAAGGCTTGTAAGAATGAACCGAGTGTGAAGTCGGGATGTTACTAAATAAAGAAACCCACCACTGTCTGTATCATGTTCTTCCTCTGTCCCCTCATTATGGACACGTAGCCCTGCACGTCCACCTTCCCCTCAACTCTGGCCTGGTCCAGCAGCGAGTCCACAGCAATATACGTGCCTGTGCGTCCTATACCAGCACTAGGGACAAACATCATGTGTAAGATAGGCTAGAAATAGTCAGGAGTCCACAGCAATGTACGTGCCTGTGCGTCCTATACCAGCACTGGGGACAAACATCATATGTGAGACATGCTAGAAATAATCTTTACACGGGACTAACTGCTCCTGTCTTGTCATCTCTACACCCACAATATAATGCAACAAAACCGCTGTTGCATTATCCATTACCAAGACCAACGCCACCAAGACCATCGCGGCCATCAAGTCCACCAAAACCACAACCTGTTTTGCATCAATCAAATACATTACAAACAACAAACATATCCACACAGCTGCAACCGTCGACAGCCTTACCATCAAGAATCACCCACCTGCAATGCACTAGCAGTGGTCCGTCTGTCCGTGTGTGTGTGCGTCTCATCATCCAGATGAAGTTGACGAGAGCGAGAGTGTCGGGGACGCCGTGATCAGGCCACGTGGTGTAGTGGTACTGGACAACTCTCCGACTCTCTCCAGACTATGGAGGAAGAAAAGGAAAAGGGACATATTGCATCAATTGAAAGACATAAATGTACAGTACAATGCCTAGTACAGTGAGACAACCATCTACGTTGTTCGGTCAACAATCTGACAGTGTTGTTCAATTACGATCTGATATTTGGCAATACAATACTGTAAATAACCGAAAGCGTTTGTTTCTAAGTTTGCCACAAAAAAATCGGCTATAGTCAGTTTTGCATGATATAAAAACAACAAACGGAATTTATAATTAAATTTTAAAATATGCGGGTCATTGTCATAGCTCAAAAGTGTTAAAAGGATTTATTTGTTTGAAGACATCAGATATGTACTTGTAAGTGATAATAGATGTTATGAATTTCACATTTTACGGAATATTTAACCATAGTTCGCAGAATATTGACAATTAGCTATGTTACCCTTTAAACAATTGTAAGAATGACGATCTAACATAAAACTATCACTTATTAAAAGGCCATTCCATATTCAGCTGAATACACATTACATCAATAACTCGTTAAATAGTCTAAAATAAGTGTTTGCGTTAATACTTTAAAAAGTCACTGTTGTTTGGTGTATTACGACGATGGGAGCGGATTAATTATACCTTTATTGTCGAAATTCCTCATCAAACTTCGCCTGTAGCAGACTACAAGGGGTATTATGAATAACATGATTGAATCTGTCACAAGAAGTGTCACGGTAGCGGCATATCCTTTCCTAACAAAACTTACATTGACAGTAAACAATGACGTATGATCTTTTGTAATGTTGATGCATCAGAAAGAACCACTGACCTCATAATAAGTGACCTGGAAATACCGGACAGTGTAGTTGGCTCTCTGGTCAGTTGAGGTCAGCTCGATCTGCAACTGTTCCGTGTCCATGAAGATTTCATCTGGCCAGTACTTGAAGCACTTCGTCTGTAGTCAGGTAAGTTACATAGAGCAGATTGTGCACCACTAGAGAACATTCAACTTGCACACATATCTCGCAGGGCTACATGTATCACTGGCTAAGTTGAACATAGATTTGCAAATGGTAGTGGTATACCATACATGGCATGTTAGGAGATATTGTGATCTATTTCATGCAAATAATATTCTGCTTTATAGATCTACATGTATATGACCTAGAGGTTATAACCCCAAGCTTTTTAATCCTTAAATCCCTTGAAACAGTGTCTAACTTTTATATATATCGTTTGAGATGTATACCTAGGAATCTTTTGAATTGAATATAGTCTTGGGTAACAAGTTTCACTTAATAATGTTTTAGATGCATTTGTAAAAAAAATCACATCTTGGTGGTAATGCATGTCTATCTATTTTTAAATGGAATATTCACCAAATGTAAGTTATAACTGCCCAGGGTATAGGAACAAAAGCAAACTTTATACATAAACCAATTGCACAAGATTGAAGTCTTCATTGTCAGTATAGAATCTCACGATATTGCCCTCCACAAGTCCAGTCAACATGACCACTCGTCCAACTCTCTGCTCCCAGATCATCCTCCAGAAATCTCCAACCGTCTTTGTGTTAGGAGCTGCGAACAAAGTCAAATGTTAGTAACTTGCCAAAAATAGGTATTCAAACATAAATTACTGACACAGGTTTGCACAATGAGAAGATCTGTGATAATTGGCCCAGAAGAGAACATGAACCAACTTACCCTGAGCTGCAATGTACATCTTCTCGTTGTCGTAAACCTGTAGAAAGTAGAAAATATCTGACAGCTGTTGTCGAACACAGTATATGTTGCATCGATTTATATAAAACAAATACTGTAAATATAAATGTTCCACCTCATGAGATGACTCATATATCCTTATACAAGATATATAAACAATGAAATTTAAATTGACTAAACAGCAAGAAAGATTGTGTTTGTGAACATTACATATGTCAGTTTAATAACTATATTATTCTAAAACTAATTACGTATATTGATGGATGCATACTGGAAAGCTAACCACAGCTGCTACTATGGTGAATTGTGCCGTCGTCGATGTAATAAATTCTACAATAATATGGGGATTAAACTAGCCAAATTGAAACGCTAACAGATAGAAAAGGAGGAAAAGTAAATACTACTTACGTTCATGATGCTGGCATTGATGAATTAAAAACAACACCATTGAATGGATAACAAATATCGTAAATATATAAATGTACATCTGAAAACACAGAATGAGGAAAATCACTGACGTGTATGATGCTGGCGTTAATGTAGTCTGATCCGGGGACGTCAGGGAGGAGGGAGAGACGGACTCGGTTGTGATCATCTGGAATTGGACGTCTTTTAGTTAACATAGAGGACTAAGCGGTTTATTAGAACACAAAGACATAGACACGGTCCGATACATAGGAATACAAGGTCAAATATACTGGATGATATTTTAAAAGCACAAAGACGATCAATTAGAACACAAAGACAGATAAATACTACGATATCTTAGTGCAAGGAGGTCATTTGAAAGTAGGGAGATCATCAAAAGCTACAGATTGTACAAAAGGCAACACAGATAAATCATTCACCCCGGTCAGGTCAAAAAAACATTCGTAACCACCTGATGTTCAACATTAAAATACTGCAAACGAGTTGTCGTGAGCTCTTGAGTGTGTCCAACATAGTAACAGACACTTGCTGTTAGACCAGTACTTACACGGATAGTATTCTTTATACTTGTTTTTCCCAGCATTTACTGCAAGGCGGGAGTCTCCATAGGGGGCCAGGAAACCCTCAGGTAAGTTCTGAAAAAGATACAAAGCTGATGATGAATTCAAAAAAATGTTGTTCCATTATGTTGAAAGCATTGGACAATTCACACGACCTAAATATTGACTCTTTAAAGTTAAATCTTTAACTTCGTATATGTAGGTTTGAGTTTGAGTGTGATTGCATAAAATTAATGTCAACGCAACTGTAGATTAATTAACTTCCGTTTCCACTCTCTTCAAAGAAGGAAGATTTGCTGTTCTTACTAATACATATTATCGCCTAAGTATATTGTCACTCTCATCTCACGGACGTTTTTCTCAACCAAGCACTGCGTGATTTTTTCTTTACCTCAAACAGCTTGATGAAACCATTTCTCTTTGCAATTCTGGCAACAGTTGATTCCAGATCCACTAAGGCGATTTCACCATTCACCTCAAGGTGTTCCACATTGTAGTATACACAGTGATGGTTGACGTCAGCATCAAGAACTGCGACCTCTGCCTGTTGTTCTGCTCCGACAGGGGCAGGGTTAGGGACGGGATCTGCCTGAACTGGCAAGCAAGCTATCTGTTCTCTTGGATCATCAACAGGTAGTTGCCCTGCACATATATGGAGTAAATCTAATTATTACTTGCCCCCTCGCTGTGAAATATTTGTAATGTAATACTGCTACATGTATGACGTCATAATAACATACATGTATAGTTGTGACGTCATAAAATTCGTACTGCAGTCCCAATGGTATATGACTTGCGGAATCCTATTTTCAGTAAAATGTTGTCATTTCATCTTCATTAATTTGAACAAGTAACGAGCAGAGCACTAAACTACCTTCCATCTGATATTAGTTGTATTGAGCTCGTGAACATTAAAAAACATTAACTCATTTAAAAAAGTAGTTCGTTTAGTATCATCTAGATACGTTTGACATTCACTTGAAGATACATTACGTTTTTTTATGAATCCAATTGTTGCAAAATAACCACCATTTCATATTCTTATTCATGTATGTTGTTGTATACTAAAATAAGTTCAAGAGAAAGGTTTGTTGTTAGCTTAGATTCCGTGACATGTTAAACGTATATATTGAAAACAACATCAGTAATCAAATTCACTGACCATTGACTGCCGCCACTGTTTCTACATCTTGTCGGGTTCGTCCAGGTCTCAGGATTCTCCTCTTCCTCCTGTTGAAAGAAGGAAACAAAGTCACAAGATGTTCACAGCTCTGTTAAGTCACAACACTCAGGCAGGAATTTTAATGAAAAATGATTAAAATCAATTAAGAGAAAACAGCTGTTTCTCAGGTGGTATGCTGTAAGATAGTTCATCAACGAAGCAAAGTGATCTAAAACTACATGAATCCCCTAAAAGGTAGGTTGTGTATGTATTGACAACACTTAAAACATGTTCTGCTGAAAGTAATCCACCTGTTACAAAATGAAGATAACGAGTTGAATTTAAGATTGTATAGGCACTTTAAGGATTGCACAAAATGAGCAAGTAAGGAACTGCCAAAATCACACCGTGAGACGAAATTGTGGAGTGAACTTTCATGAAAAAGTATAGATGCCGCGAGACGGAAATGCATCAATATGAAGTGTTCCTATCTAAATATTTTCACTTGTTGTATTTTCAATGTGTGTCTCTTTAACAGCTTACAATAAGTGGTCACAGTCGAGAATGGGGTTATTGTTCGAAATTACAAACACTATCTTCGTTCATTATATGATTAAAAATGTAATTTAGCAGTTTTAGGCGAAAATACCATTTCACCCAAGGTTCGGATAGATTTGACCTTGGCTTGGACAGGGTCGCCCGAACTTCGGACAGTCCTGCATGGACAGAGAAAAGTTGACTAATAAACTGCAGTGCGATATCTGTTTCAGTCTATAATATATTTTTAGTAGTTTTTAAAAGTAAATGGTATGCAGGATAATTAATAACTTCTATTCACTTGCAGGTAAGAACATGTTTGTGTCGCTTGTAGAATAGCTGACGTTTTTGTATTTATTCCGACCGATTTCACCTTTATCTTGTTCCTGGTACGGTATCATTTGATTATAACTTTCTTACAATTTAATACAAATCAATCTGTTAAAAAACCCTTTTCAGATCATCGTAAATCTTGGATTAAGTAACTACATTGAACGATCAATGAGTCTGATCAGGCTGTCATTGTGATTTGATAAATCATATTAGTTGACCTGCCGTGTTTATCCCGCCTTCCTTAGTGATAAGCTTCATCAAAATTGACCATCACACAAATGTTTCGTCAATTTCTTACAAGAAACCGTTATTTGAACCTCCCGCTAAATCTCGGTGTTTAAGTATATCTGACTGTCAGATATTTTTCAAAAGAATCAAGTATTGTCAGAAAATGAACAGAGATATTAAGAAACCAACGGAGTGTTACAATTTGTTTTGTTTTTTTGCGTCAGCTGTACATAGGAAGTGTTCGCAGTTCAGGCGACTTCTAATGGTGTCCGAACTTCGGTCAGTTTGCCCTTAGTGAATATAAAGAAGATGGGGGAAGAGGATGAGGATTTCTCCTGAAAAAGAGAGGAGTGTGGGGGATTGACACTTGCAAATTTGATTTTTACACCTGGAGATTTAATGAGCCTATGTGATTCGATTAACCAGAATTCTAATAATACATTCGTTCATAAATGAACCCATGGTAGAGAACTACAATTGTACCTTTTATAACTGATTCCAATGATGATGACTATCAGGATGAATCCACAACCAACAGCAGAAGAACAAACTATGACCAGGAGATGATCACCCAAGACATGTCCACTCTGTCCAGATGCTTCACACTCAGTTTTGTCCCTGGTCCTACCACATTCAACTGAACACTGTCCAGAAACTGGTGCACATCTGGCTGTGCATTGACTGCCCTTTGTGCACTCTGTGTACAAACATTTTAGTGTAAGATAACATAATTTTGCAACGTGATGTGTGTGGTCATATTCAATATTATATGGATATACATGTAGTTATGTTGACGATATATGTAAGATATAGAATGATATTTGTATACGTGTTTATACATATAGAAACGATAATTTGATTAATGAAATCAAATAGCCATTAAGAATAACTTAAGCACTTTATGCATAAACATATCAACTAGGCAATTCCAGGTGGTAATAAGGACAACCTCCTCGAAACATCTAGAAAATAAATATTTTGAATGCTGTACGCCGTCTTTAGTCAGGTGAAAATACAGTTTAACCTCCAAAAGATTGTTACAAAAGGTTTCTCAAATGATTCTGGTAGGGTTTAGTGTACTCATAACATACTAAAAGTTTACCAAAATTTGACCCCCGGAAAAGTGGTTTTTTTTCACAACAATTTTGAATATCACTGAGCTGTTTTATCATTATGAATCCATGACCTTCAGCAGTCCACTTTCACCTTATGCACAACCATCTTTGTCCATAATGCAACCTAAATCAATTTCGCCTAATATGATTGTTTCCTAATATTTTTCTACCTTGTGTACACGTATTTCCGGACCATCCGTCCAGACATCCCTGAGAACAGGTTCCATCTGCAAGACAATCCGACTCTCCCTGACAGTGACGTGTACTGCAGGACGTGCAGTCAGATCCAAATGTACCAGCAGGACACTCTGTTATAGATACGGTATATCATTAATGACATTATACAGAATTGAGAAACCAAATAATTATATCCCCGATACGAAGTCCTTTCGTCCGTCCGTCCGTCATTCCGTCCGGTCAATTTTCTCAAAAACCGTCAAAGGTACATCAATCAAACTTTGTACAGTTTTTAACCATTTCTTCCCATCGCGGACAGACAATTTTCAGTTTTCTGGGATTTGAATTTTTTTATGGAAACGTCACTTTTTAGACTTAGTTTTATTGTATTCAATATGGACAAGTATCCTCGGAAACTATTAAACCTTAACTTTCAAACGCAAGGCATAACTTTTGCCAGTCTGCATTACTGGCTGATTTAACCCTTGTGGCATTTCCCTTGCTTTGTTGTGTCAAGATAGTGAATTGCTGCACCAGAAATGCATAGCGGGCCTGGATTTCTAAAAACAGATTTCTAAAGGAAATATTGCAAGGCCTAAATCAGCCAGTAATGAAGACTGGCAAGAGTTATGCCTTGCATTGGGAAGTTGATTAAACCTAGGTGAATGAAAGTTTGGTTGTAAGTATTCATGACCCTACTCTTTATCAAGTTCGAAAACCAGTTCCGAAATATTATTTTTTACGGAGTTATTGCCCTTGAATCTGTAATTGAAATTGGTACAATTCACCGCTGTGATGCTCTAATGGGATCAATTAAGTTACTAAAAAAATATTACATGTGGGTGAATGAAATGTTGTAATAACAAAGCCAGTTCCCAATAATATTTTAGACAATATTATGATGCTTGAGTCTGTTTTTCGAACATTGTACCCTTGACATCTATGATGCTCAATGGACGGATAGCGAATAACGGGGGTAAGTGAGCCATGCTCACTTTTTTCCTTTTTACCACAATGGTCATTGAAACTTAAGGTCTCCTCAGCCCATACTTTGTACATAAGGAGGTGTAGTTAGTTCCAATTTTATCAGCAGGAAACTATGTAATAGAAATAGAATTCCTTCACCAACCTGGACCAGTTTGACAATCATGTTGTTATTGAAACAATCGTCCTGGATAATTATTTCTACCTTGTGTGCAATTATTTCCTGTCCATCCGTCCTGACATCCCTTAGAACAGGTTCCATCTGCAGGACAATCCGACTCTCCCTGACAGTGGCGTGTACTGCAGGACGTGCAGTCAGATCCAAATGTACCAACAGGACACTCTGTAATAGATACGGGATATCATTAGTGACATGATACAGAATTAAGAAATCAAATAATTTATCACGATCGTCTTTGAAATTAAAGGTCTCCTCAGACTATACCTTGTACTACAAGACCTGTAGTTAGTTTCAAATGTACCAGCAGGACACTATGCAGTAGAAACAGAATTCATTCACTAAAATGGACCACTTTGACAATCATGTTGTTATTGAAACAATCTTACTGGATAATTATTTCTACCTTGTGTGCAATTATTTCCTGTCCATCCGTCCTCACATCCCTGAGAACAGGTTCCATCTGAAGGACAGTCCGACTCTCCCTGACAGTGACGTGTACTGCAGGACGTGCAGTCAGATCCAAATGTACCAACAGGACACTCTGTAATAAATACGGTATTCCATTAATGACATGAAACAGAATTGAATTGATTGTCTTTGAAATTTAAGGTTTCCTCAGACTATACCTTGTACTACAGGACGTGCAGTCAGATCCAAATTTACCAACATAACACTCTGCAGTTGATCATGCAGACATTTAAAAGTAGCTACCTATGTAATATGTTTCGTTTCTATGAAGACGTGAAAGTACTGTATCAGCAAGAAACAGTGTGTATTATAACCATGCATAGTTTGTTCGTATCAACTACTTTTATATACGTAATTTGGCACATAACTTGGCCATTTTGAATCATTGTTATCATTATATCATGATAATAACATGTTATTCAGCAACAAAGAAATGCTATACCAGATCGTTTAAGAGTAGTCATTTGTACAACTCACTCTCTGTACAGTCGACTTGTGTCCACCCACTCCCACATCCATTACGACACTGTCCAGTCCGAGCATCACACCTGGATGACGTCACACAGTGACGAGAACGGCAGGACTTCTCACAGTTGACTCCGTAGTTTACACCAGGAGTACATGCTTCAAAAGTACAGAGAAACAAAACAGTCATACAAGTCAAGTCAAGTCAAAGTCAAAGTCAAAGTCAAAGTCAAAGTCCGAGTCCGAGTCCGAGTCCGAGTCCGAGTCCGAGTCCGAGTCCGAGTCCGAGTCCGAGTCCGAGTCCGAGTCCGAGTCAAAGTGAAGTGAAGTGAAGTGAAGTGAAGTGAAGTGAAGTGAAGTGAAGTGAAGTGAAGTGAAGTGAAGTGAAGTGAAGTGAAGTGAATTTAGAGTATTAACCAGCGTATTTTCCCTGGAGATGAAATGAAACCGGTAGGATAAAGAAACTCGGCGGTATGTCTTTAATTTGTTGATACTTTAAGCTGCCATACCTCGGAAATTTGACTTTTTGTGCATATAAATATATTATATGATAAATACATTGGCTGACCCTTTCAAAAATTTACTAATGTTACATTCGTCTTTTACCACTGGTAGGGAACTTGGTTACAGTGAGGGTGGAGTATTTGTCTTTATTGCGACAGAGTCATTGTGATATGTAACAGAGTCTTTGTCAATTGTCACAGAGTCTTTGCATTACTGTACAGGGTTTTTGCAATGTGGAATGATAACATGAAAATAATAGCTTTAGTTTCTGGTATTTTACTTTATAACTTGCAACATCAAGATTATGGTATCATTAAATATTTGTAATATATTTGACAAACAAATATAATGCATAGCTGTAATTAAATCCAAAACTGTAGTTTACATCATTTTCATGAGAAATATGAGTAAATCAGCAATAATAGTAACATACAACAATAGAAAACTATCAAGTGAATGTATTGCAAGATTACCCTTAAAATTCTGTCAAAAGGATGTATGTTAAACTAACAATCATATCTCATAAATGTCACCGAGTCTTTATCACTGGTAACGGAGAATTTGTGATTGAAATATGATAGTAACGGAAAAATCTTATATCATTTTCTTTTCAAATAAGAAAAATCTATACGCAATATGAATTGTTAATCAAAATTTTGTTGGCGAATACCTCATGTAATATCCATTCACCATCTGAACAAGTGTCTATATTGATTTACCCCTCAAAGATGAAAGTGCAAATATAGAAAGTTTAACTTATTCAGCAAAATGTTAACTGCGATTTGCACCATATTGAATTCAGACACCAAACACAAAGTATAAAACAAACCAATATATATTACAAAATGTCCTACTGACAATCCTAAAAAGCTGTTACAATTACGTGAACGTGAACCCACAAAAACATTATTTGTAGAAATAGTTGACACTATCATAATGCCAATGTTGTTGATACCGATGATGTGACAGAGGTATAGGAGACAATTGTTTATGGTGACCCTTAATTATCATCTACACAGAGGGGCCAGAATCAAACATTATATTTTGAACGTCTGTGATGAAGATATATCTCGTAAAGAAATACAAATTCATTCATGACTGTATGATATTTGCTGAACTACACATGGAGTGCTGAAACTGTTATTTAAAAGGGTTTTCTTTTCACATAATGTTTGGTATTATTTAAATTAAGATTTTATGAAACATGGAAATCATGTTAGTACAATATAATTATTATGTTGTCATCATAATTTTCCTTCATGGAATTTAAAATCAATGACGTCTGGAAGATGCCATAAACAACCCGGAAAGCCATATGACATACAATCTCATATGTCTCCTGATTAAGGAGATTCAAACAACGATTCCAATTTGTTTTTACAAATTAAGTTTAGTTGGCTTTACCCCTATGGGATTAGAATATTTTGCATTTTTGTTGTTATATAGTTTCTTTGTCCCTGGATGGAGAGTTGTCCGGCCCTTGTAGTTTTGTTCCATGTTTATAAACCGCGTCTCGAAAAGCACATATGTAATTCGGATGACTTGTTTATTACCTACAAAGGTGATCGTATAATAATGGTAAATGATAAAAACATTATTTCTCTCTGTGGTGTTAGATCTAATGAAAGGTCAAATGAAATTGATATTTCCGGTGTATAAATAATAATCTCAGCTAACCTATTGTGACATATTTTGATAGGTGTGGAAATAAAGACATGTTACAAAATGCTGTGACAAATGAGTTATGAATCAATATTTTTTTATTGTTTAAAAAAATATAATTAGTGTGTATATATCTTCATAATGTCTTGACAATAATTAGTTCTGCTTTATGTTATATCATCTCTTTTAAAAAAACACACACTGACTTTAATACTAGAAAACATTAAATTTAATGAGTACCTTATCTTGAAGGCTTTTACACACGATATCATATAAGGGGGGTGTCAATTATTTAACAAATACAGAAGTGAATTGCTATTGAATGACTTAATTAGATTCGAGATAAATCTTTCTATAAAATAATACAAAATTAAGCAATTTCCTGAAATGTTGTTTGTATTGTAACTCTTTAAGCATAACATACATTGATTACAAGAACTGTTGCCTTATGTAACACATTTGCATAATTTAATTACACAAGCTGGAGAAATGGACGGCTTTTCCATCTCTGTACATATCGTGATAGCCGTGAAAATTACGTCCCTAATCAGTTATTTTCAGATATAGTAAAATGTCATTAAAAACAACAACAGAAACATTCATGTCACAAGGTTTTCCAATGAAGAAAAGCAGTTCCGATGATCTTCTGCTTCCAGCAACAGCTTCAGGGAAACATCTTTATCCAATTCGTAGATCAAATTGGACGAATAAAGCCAATTAACTGTCATTTTGTGATTTGAAATAATCTGTGACATTGTTTACATCAAATTTTGCGTAACGGACTAGAAAATGTCAAGGTAACTGATATCTACGTTTTTGTACTGATAAAACTCCGAATGCTTTGTGATAAAAGTGGATGAACCCTAATCGGAGC
This sequence comes from Gibbula magus, assembly GCA_936450465.1. Lineage (NCBI taxonomy): Eukaryota > Metazoa > Mollusca > Gastropoda > Trochida > Trochidae > Gibbula > Gibbula magus. The sequence continues at coordinate 76,742,875 of OW388292.1, read as the reverse complement.
CACATGCATTTTTTATAAATTCCATATACTCCCGTTACTAACAATTCACCGATAATTTATGAACAACTATGAACTTCGTTGCAATTACTGGCTTTACCTCATTATAAGTGGTTATTTGGTCACCATGAATTTAATTGTCACTTATGAATTATGTTTTAACTAACTGTTACTTCAATTCTCTGATAACATTGAGAGTGTATATCTGCAAGCCTTTTATCGCACCTTACCCTTGACTAAAATCACACCGACCCTGTTACATATCACAAATATTCTGTCATAATAATCACAAATACTCCACTCTCACTGTAATCAAGTTCCCTACCAATGTTTACAGGTAAGCACAGACTCTATTTTCTTTCTGAATCCATTGTGCTAAATATCTAATTGATATCAAATAAGTATCTTAAGTTAGTAATATAATATTTCTGATTGCGCTTAAAGTAAGCATTATCGCCTATCCCTTTCTCACTTAAGCACTAGCACGTATGACAGTAAATGAAATGAAAATATGATATAAAAGAAAACATATTTTATAACCTTTTTATCAACACCAACTGTATATATTTTTAGCTATAATATGATGCGTTTCCTATATGTGACGTCATCATGTAAACAATCCTCCTACACTTGTTATGTAATTCATAATGCCATATCATAATCATAATGTAGATACGTTCTATGATATATACAATTGTATTATAATATGCCAGAGATTGACATTCAATTGTCATCTGTCAGCCATCGCACGTATGGCTGACACTTTCAACAATTACTACTGTTGATTTCGTCTTTTACAGGCATTAAAAATTATCTCCGTCCTATTATGCCTTGGCTATGTCTGGCCTGAACCCGCGACATATAATATATTTATTTGCTTTATGTACTCTCTCTTAATTCATATGAGTGCCATACAAATGTACTAAAACGTTGTAATACTAACACTATTTCCGTTGACAATATAGATCGAAATTTATGCATGTTTGGATCCTGATGATATGCATCTAACTCGTAAAACGTTATACAAAGTACATATACATACGAGGGGCGTTCAATAAGTGTTGCAACTTCAATATAAAACCAACTCGCGTAGTCAATTTTTTACTTTTATTTTTCAATATAGTTACCCTTCACCTCAATACACTTATTCCATTTCTCTTTAAGACTTTTGATGCCGCTTTTGTAGAAGTCTTCCGTTTGCCCCCCTAACCACGCCTCTGTGGCAGCTTTGACGTCTTCGTCATCCCGGAAGTGCCTTCCACGTAGGGCGGATTTCAGGTTTCTGAACAGGAAGTAGTCACTGGGGGCTAGGTCTGGGCTGTAGGGTGGGTGGTTAAGCTGTTCGAATCCACAATCACGTATAGCGGCCTGTGCAACTCTTGACTTGTGGACTGGAGCGTTGTCATGCAAAATCAGAACACCACGTGTCAACATTCCACGGCGTTTCTGTCGAATTGTCTTTCGCAATTCTTGCATTAGGTTGGCCTAATATTGACCACTCATTGTAGTTTTGGTTGGCAAGTAATCAATTAATAATATGCCTTTTGCATCCCAAAAGATTGTCGCCATAACCTTGCCAGCTGATGGTTGAGTGCGAAACTTCAAGGGGAGGCGGTGAACTCGGGTGCTTCCATTGCTTGGATTCCAGTTTAGTTTCCGGGTCCCAGTGGTGGATCCAGGTTTCGTCACCTGTCACCAGATGAGACAAAAACCTGGCTTCATCCGCATTAAACCGATCCAGGAGCTCCATGCAACTTTCGGTTCTTTTCTGGCGATCTTGTGCTGTGAGGTTTCTGGGTACCCATCTTGCAGATACCTTGGACATACCAAGATGGTCATGAATTATTTTTTCAACACTTCCAACTGATATCTGGAATTCCAAAGACAGTTCAGAAACTTTAACACGGCGGTCAGCTAAAATTCGTCTTTCGAAAGCGGCAATAACTTCCGGTCGGGTGACTTCAGATGGCCTGCCTGACCGTGGGTCATCGTCTAAGGACTCCCTGCCCCGCTTGAACTGAAGAGACCAGCGACAAACTGTTGAAAAGTTAGGAGCATCCTTACCCATCACATTACACATACGATTATGTATTTCTGTAGCTTTGCATCCCTCTTTAGTAAGGAACTTGATCACAGCGCATTGTTCATGTTTGAGAGAATCCATGATTATGGAGACCCCTAGGTCAGCGCAGCTATTATATCTAAATAATTGTTATGTCTAGAAATTGTTTTGACATGTGTCAATGTTATGTTTGAACTATAGTAACACCTGCTATAAGCTGACACTGTTTATGTAAACACCAATGCCCCGCTTGCAACACTTATTGAACGCCCCTCGTATGAAATGTTACTCGTAATACATCCAGTGTTAATACATTGTGATTTGAATAATATATTTATACATCAATAAGCATTCATATGTATGTATTATTAAATGTCGTAAGTGACTGGACATAACCATTTGACTTCAAGCTTGTAAAATACTTACTGGTTCTATTATATATCAAAGAAGTTGTTTTTAGATATCGTATGATTATCGTTCACTTATATTGGTTCACGCTATATAATATAATAGTGAAACTCATCTCCAACAGCGTTAATATTACACAGTTTATACAACTGTAAGTTTACAGATATGAAATGTCCCATGTTATGATAAACGTGATGTGTGTTATGAATCAATAGTTTACTTAATTTTTTTTTAAATTCCTCATTACCACTGTTTATGGAGTTTACGGGAATACATCAAAGACAAGTTATCACTGGTTTTAGTTCTACAACTCACGACTAGTACAGTCCAGTCCGTTCCAACCCTGTCCACACCGGTCAGGACACTTTCCAGTCTTAGGGTCACACACAGGTGATGACGTCACACAGTGACGAGAACTGCAGGATTTGGAACAGTTGACTCCGTAGCTCCCGGGAGTACATGCTGTGTTTTTGTTACAGATAAACATGCAATTGATATGTATGCTAAGATGTTCATATTTTAAGATATATTCTTCACCTTTAAGAGGGTCTTTGTTGTATTTGTTGTGTTCTGTTTTCACATGCACATGGTGTAATACACAGATGTATGAGTTGAACCATAGTGTTATAAATTGGTAAATATTGTAAAGAAATGCAGCAATTATGTATCAACAGTTCGATTTTCTGTTATTTCAGTCTGCTTATTGATACATGATATTACAAAACTTACGTTCAAGACAGTCCACTCCTGTCCATCCCACCTCACACCCGTCAGGACACTGTCCAGTCTGAGGGTCACACACGGAAGGTGACGTCACACAGTGACGATCATTACAGGATTTATTGCAGTAGAGACCGTAGCTGTCAGGGGAACATTCTAATGGGTAATAAGGAAAGTAATTGAGCAAGGGTTGTAATTAAAATGTACACCAATTTAATTAGATAATGAATATTAATTAAGTGAAATTCATATGAGAGAAAATCGAACAAGTAAATCTACACAATGTTTAATCTTAGATGGTATTTATATTATCGTACCGTAAACTTCCACTTCTCCAAAGTCAAGAACAGCCCCCTGTTCATCATTGTTTGTGTTAGTATATACCAGCAAGTAGCGCCATCTACCGCGACATTTCGTACTGATAACATTAGGAATGTCTGTACCATAACGACTTCCGGTAACAGTGTGACACAGGTGACCCTTTTCTGTAGGATACCGGTAAGGGAACGACCGTGTGGACGTGTAGAGCTTCAGCCCGTTTCGTCGGTACTTGTCTGAAAAATCAAATATAGAGAATACTAAACGACGTCCTTTAGACCCATATTAAGGACAGGAATGCGTGACATTGTATTAAACTAGAGAAAGCGAGAACGATGCATCATACCATTTACGAGTCTTGTCATAGTGATTTTAAACGTGACAAAGATATGTATTTATTACTGGCTGAGGTAAATTGTATGAGAATAGCTGATCTGACCCTCACTTGTAAATGGGTCACAAACCGGTGTCATTTTTAACACAATAAGTTACATTAATCAGCAGCACCCCTGTTATTACAAAACGTCTACATTGTAAATGCATTGTAGTGTTCTTAGATATATCCATTTCTTCAATGAGCGAGCAATATGTTTCATGAATTTTTTATATATTGCAATGTAATAACGCATATACATGTATGCTCGTGCCGGGGAAATACAGTACATACATTGTTCTGTTACTAAATTGTTACAGGAACTCACAGTCTGTCCTGAAGTAGATCCTCACTGAAGCGTCATGTACCTCTCTCTGTAGATCCACTGTCCACCAACCGAAAGGCTGATGTACATTTGTGTGTATGGTGTTCGGCCATCTAGAGGCTCTGTTCCCGTCCACAGCACCACGAGGATTTAGAGAGCCTTGATAGTAGGAACTCATCCTGGCTGGTTTGTTCAAGGCTACATTCACTATAGCACCTGCAGGTGATGTAGGCAAAACTTGATAAACTATAATTCTACCATGATATTTTAAAATCTTTGTTTTGATTGTTTTATTTTATCGTCGAACGGAGGTTCAAACACAATTTTTGTGATAGGACTTCCTGCTTCGCCATGCTTTATGCTTGTTTGATTCACATGCTGATTTCAAGCGGCACATTCTAACTGAACGACAGCAATAAGCCGAAACCGTTTAGGTTCGTTACAATGACGTCAAAAGCTCTATGAGTTAGGACTTCGCTGGAAATGGTCGCGTCTTTTTGACCTTCAGATTTTCAAGATGATCAAAGACCATCTCTTGTTAAATGTAGATCTAGATGATAAGATCTTATCTCTCGTAAATTACCCTTATATTTAAACTGCTTTCTTGACGTATAGTTGGTGCATCAATATCACAAATCCTTGGGGGCTCTTGTTTATTTTGAATTTGCCTCAAATCTTAACGATCATCAAACCAATACAAGAGATGATAATTGACAATTTTCAATGCACATTTATCGTTATACAAGTCGGATTAATTTCTTTAAAATACACTGGTGTCCAAAAAAAAGTTGCATACACAAACACAATATAGTTTAATCCAAGAATGATAGATACGACTCCAACTTGCATATTCATCCCCAATCGTCAAATACATGTATATGATAATTACTAGTTTCCAATTAAAATTGAGCAACATCATTATACTTGTGCAGAAACCGCAACTACAGGTTCCATTTACATGTACAGTAGTTATAAGACCTATTAAACATTATCAGTTTTCTTTTAGTCTGTTCTAAGTTTCCAAATTTACGTTTGACTACTTAATGCGCGCCACCCGCAGTGCATTGTCCGGTTTTCGATCAGAAATCGTTACTTTTACCTTTATATTGTCGGTATACAGAGCCGATTAAGATCAACATTGCAATTGTCGGTAACAGTCAGTACTTCTCGATACAATAAGACAATTTATAATGTTTAGCATATGTGACCCCAAACAACACAATGGATGTACCTTTAAACTCGTGAGATGGTATTTGTGTGTAATAACATTGTAGATTTATTCAACTGCGATATCTTCAACGGGCGAGTAATAAACTAAGGTTACATTTGGGATAACACTACCTTCAATAGTACAAATCATTGTACTTTTTCGGGCTTGGTGTTGGTTCGAATCCCGCATGGGACTCGGCCCGAAAAAGTATAAGAATTTGTACGATTGAAGGTAGTGTTATCCCAAATGTAACCTTGTTTTATTATATGACGACCAGTGAAATACTGGGATTTATCAGTGAAATAAACTATCAAGTCTATCAAGCTACAGTGAAAATAACTTCATAACTGAATTCATAACTAAACCATTACCATACCATAAGACATTATTTTCTGACCCTGTTGAAAATCTGTCAACGTTTCCTTTAGACTATAGTTTATAAAGATACAATTTGCATAACTACCTGTTGTTTGGTTGATTAATACCAGTGAAGTTAGGACAGTCCAAATATCCATTTTCCTATTTGAATTTGAAACGATATTGTCACACTTCCTAGTCAGATGGATTCCCATAATGCATTAGAAACAGATTTATTTAACAAGGAAGTACTGCGAATAGAGATCAACACTGACACGATTGGTTGATTATTTGGGGATACTTGATCTTAGAAGATCTCAATAACATGCTTGAAATACTCATATAATAGACTTGGTTCAATACGTTTGTGTGAAAGAATGTGTATGAAATGCTACAGTAAACTGTTAAAATAATATATGTCAATTCACCGTACAAATGATTACCAATGATCCGTATATATGTTACAGTAAATCTTTGAAATCAGTAAATACGTGTATTTACTGAAATTTCTAGTAAATACACGTAATTACTGTTTCACTCAGTAAATACGTGTATTTACTAAAAATTATAGAAAATACGTGTATTTACTGAAAATGGAGTCCAGTAATTACATGTAATTACTAACCATAAGTACAAACAACAGAAATATATAAAAAAAACTCTCTTTAATGAAGGCACTTTGACAAAACATTACAAAACAACACAGCTTTATTTGTTACAACAGTTAATACTATTGTGACATCTGGAATTGCACAATAGCTTTGATTTGAAACATTTGCATCGGTTTGTCTGACATCTCTTTGGGCCAGAGCAGGAGCATTTGGTGAAACATTGACCACCGGAAGAAGATTGTTGTGTTACTGCAGACCTAAGTGAAATATTCTTTTCACGGCAAACATCATTAATAGTTATAAGATGTTGAGGACACAGGTCAAATTGGTTTCTGGAGTATTTTCCATTGAGAATACCAGATCTCACAGCAATTCTGTACTGGTCAGACTCTAAATCCCTATCAACAATAACCCCAGGTATGTTTCTTGGATCTCCTCTACCACGATCAACCATAGGTATTGGTACTGCAACGTTATCTCCAATTTGCCCACTTTTCATTTCCACCCGGCTACGTTTGACCATTCTCTCAGCTTGAACTCTCTGACTAGAACTGGCTTCAACACGGCGCTTAAGAATTTTCCTTTTGTGAGTTTCAATCTGTTCACTCATTTCATCATCATTTGATGCGTCATTTGATCCTTCAGCTAAATGTTCTGACTGACTATCTGTCAGTTCTGACTGGCTATCTGTTAGTTCCGACTGACTATCTGTCAGTTCTGATTGACTATCTGTCAGTTCAGATTGGCTGTTTCCAGAATTCAGTACAGCTTGCAGGTCACTCTCAGATTCAAGTCTCTGTATGATTTCATGTGAAAGTGATGATGATGTTAGGCCGACTTTGGCATCGCATCCAAACATTGCCGAATATGGAGAACACTTTATTCCAGCATGGTATGCAGAATTCTTCTTGAATTGTACCAATGTAATACCAATATTCCATTCCTTTGATTTGTTCTCTGACATCCATGAAACTAGCATGACAATAAGTAGTAATCAGATCTTGACTTTTCCCCGCTTTCTGCAGCTGCACATTTTACTTCATCCAACAGCAGGTAATATTCGTCCTTTGGGATCAAAAGGCATTTCCCATCATTGTGCCCTTAATACAATTCACTCTTGAATTTCTCTTCAAAATCAGATGTCATGACCTGTCTGTAGTTAAGGCAAGACTTGTAAAGTTTTCTGTGACACAACTAAGCTTATATGCCTTGATTAATCGGTTGATAAGCTGATTAGTCAAGTGAGCTTTCAACTCACCAATCAAGATATAAGCAGGTTTACTCTCATCTTTGTTACATACATTTACTAAACCTGCTCAGTAAATGTTTGAAAAAATATACTCCTGATTTCAGTAAATACATGTATTTCCTAATAATTTTAGTAGATACGTGTATGTACTGAGTGAAACAGTAATTACGTGTATTTACTAAATTTGTTAGTAAATACATGTATTTACTGATTTCACAGATTTACTGTAACATATATACGTACATGTATAGTGCAATATACTGAATTTTGTTGTTACACTGTGGCCATATTGTTCATTATTATGATATTCAACGAATTAAAGGGTGTCTTGTGTACATGTAGTTTCTTTGATCATAGTTACCTTGCTACATGCATGCATCTGTAGTTATTTATACTTAAATATTTATATGTATATATATTTTGAGTATTTATAAATAATATAGGTTGTAAACAGTTATGTTAATGTTATATATGTTCAGTATATGTTCATTAAATGACATAGCATTCAAAGTCAAAGTCATATTCAGAATCCAAAAGTTTAGTTGCCTAAGCCATCAGGAAGCAATTTGGTACCTGTTACCTTAGATAAAGTGTAGTTGCAGTCATTGTATCACAACACGTGTTCGTGCACGTTTCTAGTTCTGTGTACACTATGATCGTTACCACCACTTTTGGCCGTTTTCTTTTCACTTTCACCTTGACACCTTATTCAAATAAAAAATGCCTAATGTACATCTCAACTATCATTGAACTATAAGGTAAACATGTGTTCACTGTTCACTCGACGCTGTCGTACATTATGCCTGTATGATTGTACACATATATTTATAGCATATACGTTTCTTAGAAATTGCCCGTATTATCCATCATAACCAGTTTATTTAGTTTCTTGTTACAAAGTTCTCAAAGTTCAAGTAATGGTTTTATTTGTTTATTTTCACTAGCCACATTTCAAATATAATTCTTTTATGGAAACATCGTGCATCTAAACATTAACAGCATATTAATTTTTCACTTTATGTTAAATGTGTTATTATATTCCATTTTGTAACACAATTTACATATAAATAAAATGTTAGAAATAAATGGAAATATAAAATCGTTAAAGATGTCATGGAACAAAAGGCTGGCGTCACCCTTCGTAGATGTTCCTTTCACAAAATAAAAACAGAACACGTGTAAAAACTATGGAATTTACTTGAAATAAAGTAGTTATGTCATCTTAGTTTTCTTGTCGGTTATACACATTTGTATGCACATATATATTATCTCAAAGTGGAGCATATAAACATTCAATGATATATGAACTTTTATAAACATAGTATTACAGTCGCATTGATTAGGCTGGATATCCGCTCATGTGACAACTATGTATTTCTTCATATACAATTGTACCATGGGCCATGTGGCCTGAAATACGAAATAAAGTTGATTGAGTGATATCCACTCAAACGTTTCCTCCATTACTTGTTACGTTTTGTCATGGGTTACAATTTGTTGCATTCTCGTTGTTAAAGTTGTTTACACAATTAGATAAGCAAGTGTGCATATACATAGTGTTTGTAGTTAACCAATCCAAACACAAAGAATGAAGTACTATAAGTAGTTACTTCGTATAGATTCACTTCAATCACTCTGGATCAAGTAACACCTCAGAGTAAAGTGGTAGGACGGCTGTAAATAGTAACTGGGGACTAATTATAACGTTGTACTTGTACTCCTGTAGTGTGTATGTAGTGCCAAGTTGAATCAAACGATAGCGTAAAAAAACCCCGTAAAATGGCAGTTAATTGTTAGCTCATCTGGCCTGAAAGGCCCGATGGGCTTATGTCAAGGCATGGTGTCCGGCGTCCGTCCATCCGTTCATCCGTCTGTAAACTTTTCGCATTTTCGTCTTCTTCTCCAGCGCCACTTGGTCTAGGAAATTGAACTCTTGTGTGCAGACTCCTTGGCTAATGGGGATTCTAAATTGTATGACCCCATTACCTCAAATGGGGTCACAGGGGTCACAACCCCCAAAACCTATTTTCATCTTCTTCTCCAGTTCCAAAAGGTCTAGAAAGCTGAACAGTTGTGTGCAGATTCCTTGGCTAATTGGGATTCTAAATTGTCAATTTCGTGACCCCGTGACCTCAATTGAGGTCACAACCTTAAAAACCTATTTTCATCTTCTTATCCAGGTAAAAAAGGTCTAGAGAGCTGAAAAGTTGTGTACAGACTCCAATGGAGATTCAAAATTGTATATTTGGTGATCCTGTGACCCCAAATAAGGTATTAATTCCACAGCGGGTGTGAGGCAAGGCTGTGTTCTAAGCCCCTTACTATTCATCTTTTTTTATAAATGAACTTGTAGATAACATGTATGCATCTTGTAATAATGGAATATTTGTTACCCCAAAAATCAAGGATCTACTCTTACTTTTGTTTGCAGATGATATAGTTACATTTTCTTATATGGTAAACGGTGTGCAGCTTCAGCTGAATATTCTACAAACACATGGGGATTAGAGTTGAATATGGAAACATCGAATATAGTTGTCTCTAGAAACGGAGGTATTGTGGCAAAAACTGAAAAATGGTCATTTAATGGCAAACCCATGAAAGTTGTGTCATATTATAAATATTTGGGTCTTGTATTTTCCAGTCGAATGAATTGGTCTATGGCATGTAAAACGCTTGCAGCACAAGCCAAAAAGGCAATTTTTTCAATATTTAAGCTCTTTAAAATGAACAAGTTTATTTCATTCAATTCTGCCTGCTTACTTTTTGACTCTAAGATAGCGCCAATTTTGTTATATGGTTCGGAAATTTGGGGAGCTCATTATTTCCAAGTCATTGAAAATGTTCATGCAACATATTTTAAAAGATTCCTAACAGTAGGTAAATTTGCTTCCAACAAAGCCATACTTGATGAAACAGGTCGTTATAACATGCATATCGAAAGTCAAATGAGAATAATAAAATTTTGGATTTAACTTATTAGGTTGCCTGATTATCGTCATGCCCATCAATGTTATCAGCTATTGAAATCATTAGATGATCGCGGAAAACATTCCTGGGCTGCAGATGTGAGATATATTTTATTTTCAAGTGGATTTTCTTATGTCTGGTTAAATCAAAATGTTGGTGATATGCAAATATTTTTGTCTTTGTTTAAACAACGAATTAAGGATATGTTTATACAAAATTGGTCCCAATCAGTTAATTCATCAAGTTATTTATGTCATTATTCGCAATGTAAAACGGTGTTTGGACCAGACAAGTTTATTAGTTTTCTTAATGATAAGTCAGTCTCACGAAATCTATGTAAATTTAGAATTTCACTACATTCTTTAAAAATACAACGTTTTAGAAAGGATAATAATACGATGGATGATCTATCATGTTCTTATTGGTCTTCTGGTCAAATAGAAGACGAATTTCACATATTGTTAGTTTGTGATGTTTTTTCTGCCTGCCGAAAGAAGTATTTAAATTGTGTTTATGTCAATCCACAAACAATGTATAATCTACTTAATTCTAATAACATTGATGTCTTAAAATCCGTTGCCATTTTTTATAAAACATGTGATGTCCATGTAAAATCCCGAGCAAAACCAATAAACATGTCACGTGATCTCAAGCTGTCATGATAAAACATCAACTGTACTTTGGGCCACTGTGCCTTAAATACTGAATAAACTTATCTGTCTGTCTGTCAAATAAGGTCTCTGGAGTCACAACCTTAAAAACCCATTTTAATCTTCTTCTCCAATAAGAAAAGCTCTAGAACAAGCTGAGAAAATGTGTTATACCAATACAAATCCTAATGAGCTACAGAGGCCATGGCTCTATTTTTTTTATAAGAATTACACTACGGTCTAGTTTAGACAGTGACCTGTGTACTCAACTATGGAATTTATACCAAACACATCTGGCACATTTACAAATTGTGCATGGTCGTTGGAATGAAATGTGTTCCACAGGTTATCAACTTAACGTTTACTTTGGAAGCTATACAGCTGTACAATCCTTCATCAACTTTGGTGCTCTCTATGAGGAAATAATTTGACCAAATTATATTTTTAAAACTGTCATTTCAAGATTCACCAAAACTGATATAAATTAAATCACCATCAATATATGTGCGTTTCGTTATTGCATTGCTAGTCATGTTATTTGTTCAATGTTAACATTTCTACTAGTACACATTTATCACACTATTGATGAGAGAGCATAATATACTACGTCGTGCCATTCGAGAGTTGAAGCTGTATATGCATCTCGGATGGTTTTGTCATTTTAAGACTGTAGAACGATCAGTTGTCAAGATTGATAAACCAATACCTGCAAGAGGATTTCCGCAGAAAACATAAACAAGCAATGCTATGATGTATCAGGTTTGGAATTGAATGTTTAATGGGTCAATCAGAATATGCAATAATTAAAAATAAAAATAAAATTGAACAACAGTCTCTGCAACTATATACTATATTTTATCTAAGTTTACACACATATTTATCATTTAACAAAGATGAACATTATGCCACCATGCGGCTCATTTATGGAATTGACAATACCGGTAGGTGACCTGTATTCTCTACATTCTTAAGAATACAATAAAATAGAAAGAAAAAGCTCTAAGAATCTCCGTTGATAAAATTCACGAAAACAAGTGTAACTGATTGAATGGAATCATAATTTTGTAAAACACTGTCTTAAATGAACTAGCAACTAACATCATATTTTACATCTTTTCCATCTAAGAGTAGACTGAGGATGTCCTGATAATGTAATGTAGGGACTAACAGCGGCTGCTATTAGATACCAACTTAAATACGTCTGTTTGCGAAGTTCTGATAGAATTCCTCCCTGACTGGCTCATAGTGATTATCGTCAGGTGTTGTCTCCCCCTGATCCTGACAGTCCAGACTGGGACCTACGAATTGATTCACTGGACCCAGGGTGTTCTGGTACACTCTGTTTTGTATGGTCTCATAGTGACAAGCTCCATCTGTGTCTGTCTGAGTGTTGGTCTTGTTCTCTAAGCCTGATACCGAGACTGACTGATCTGCTGGACAATCCACTGTTCTAGCTTCATATCTCTCTCTTGTCTCTCTGCGCGCCTTATAGGTGAAGTTCAACCTAAATCCAAAAACATTAGCCTTAAAGAGGCAGTAGCACGATTTTGCAAATTTTATTTTTTTAAATTTCCCATTTATAATGATAGTTTATGTCATTTATATTTACATTTATAACATCTTATTACTCAAACCAATTATCCGTAGTAGCAACAACGGTGTTGCGTATAAAGCAAAAATTGCATGGCGGCCATTTTATTGTGAACACATTTTATTATGTCGAATGACAAACACGATTCCCATGGCTTTACGGAACCATGTACACTCATTTTTTAACTTGATTTTCCAAAGAGAAAAGGATGTTTTACTATTGGTGACATTATTTTTCCAAATACACTTCATCGAACTATTTGAGCAAAAAATCGTGCTACTGCCCCTTTAAAAGATAACTTAACGAAAGAAAACAAAGGATTTTTCTTTGTATGTCAAAGTATGTAAACACGTGCTTCACAGATTAGTTCGTATCGCTTTATGAGCTTTTATGTCCCCATTGTATTGTACCTGGAATAAATAAACAGCAATTGCTTTGCGTGGACCTGATAGCTGAAAAATGTCACAGACATTTAGTTCATACCTGCATAAACTAAATTTCGTGACGTCACATTATATTTAGTCGCGTCCCATACCGTGAGGTTGAACGAGTTGTAGGCGGGGTAATAAACTTTATTTTATTTACACTCCCCGGTTCCAACACTGAAAACCACTGTGATATTGTGTCTGATGTTGTATAAAGAATTACGGCTTACCTTCCTCGTTTCGTGAGAAAGATAAGTATCCCTCCAATCAGAAAAGTTGTCAGAAGGATACCAATCACTGCTCCAATGACGTAGGCTTTCATTTTCGTCACATCTTTCGCTGTAGACATGAAATAGGAAAAGTCAAAATGATTAAATATATATACCAGGCATATTGTGTACTCTCTTACCCAAGCAGGCACATATATGCCGGGTATTAAAGTACTATATATATATATACTTTACGCCCATTCATTAATTGCTAAATTGTACTATTTAAGCTAAATCACATAGAATTTCGAGCTTACCTATTTCAAGTCACACGTCAGTAAAACATAGAAAATAGAAAATCATGTTCAATATTTGTTCCCGGGACTGTATTTAGAGAACTAAACTTGCACGACCGAGCAAGATGCAAGGGTGACCTGATACACCTTTCTTTCGACCAAAATAAATGTAAACATCTTTGCATAAGAGTACACACTTCATCTTGATTAAAAATGGTGAATATTGATGTGTATCGAGCGCGTATAGGAACTTTCACCCACCCTCGAGGCATCCGGCAGGTCAGACTAGCTAGACAGAGTGAGTACACGCCATTCAAGGTCGGGACTGACGTTCACTACAGGCTATTAATCTGTGTTTTTGTTCACGATACATCTACAAGCATCTTTTTGCATTATTCATGTTCATGGAAATGTGAATTTAGAACAATATATGCCAAAAGAAAATAATTTTCTGTGTGTATCATGTGACGTGACAGCCTTCGTAGGTGAGACGGGAGTCAGCTGTCACACACTGAGTGCGAGGGACTCATGTTTCCTCGGAGGTGACTCGTCACCAGCCAGCGCTACCACGCAGATACTCATGTGTTCAAATGACATTGAAACAAACCCGGGGCCTCCGACTCTTACCCTGCAAGATCTTAAAGACGCCTTAATGAATGAACTACGCGAGGTGAGATCAGTAATTTCTTCATTGAAATCGGAGGTTCACATTATTAACTCTAAATGTTGTCAACTCGAAAACACAGTGAAAGAAGTATGCTCTGATATTGCCACTATGAAACATAACCAGGACCTGATTTATTCTGACATCGATGGGGTAAATGAGAAGGTGGATAACATGAATGATAAACTTTTGAAGTTCGACAAAGAGTTGGATAGATTTGAATCTGTAAGTCGACGTGACAATGTCATTATTTACGGTATCCCGGAGACTGAAGATAAAAAATCTATGGCCTGTAAAGAAAATGTGTTGACAGTTTTCAGTGAACTTTTGACCTTCAAGACATGCCAATCCAGTGACGTCATATGTGCTCAACGTCTTGGTATCCGACGCAGCAACGCTACTACACCTCGCCCTGTGATCACCAAGTTGCAAGTCTCAAATGACATGGTCAGAGCGTTAAAAGCCTGTTAAAATCTCAAGGAAGCTGGGTACGGTATATCGAACGACCTGACTACACGACAACGCAAACAGCTACAGGATCTCAAAGGAACCGGACAATATGGTTTCTTTAAGAATGGTAAACTGGTAAAAACGCACTGAAAATGACGTCGATCTTCAACGTTGGTCATTCATGCGAACCGTTGCAAGTACCAGGAGAGAGACGTGAGCGGGAAACTGCCACCTAGGACACCGGCCGAAGCTCTGATAGTTTACCACGGGAACCAGTCAAAGTAAGCACAGGTAGATTTGAAGTGAATGTGAACAGTGTCAGTGACTATCAGAAAGAAGAACCTGTAACTTTCTTGTGCTGGAAAGTCAACGAACTTTTGAATAAAATCAATGACTTTAAAGGGGCAGTAGCACGTTTTTTGCAAAATTTCTTTTTTTAAATTTCCCATTTACAATTTTAGTTTATGCCATTTATATTTACTTCAGAGGGTAAAACATTTTATTACACAAACCAAATATCCATAGTGGTAATAATGGTGTTGCGTATAAAGCAAACATTGGATGGTGGCCATTTTATTGTGAACACATTTTATTGTTTCTAATGACAAAAACGATTCCTATGGCTTAACAGAACCATGTTCACTCATTTGTTAACTTGATTTTACTGCCCCTTTAACTTTATTCAATATATACGTAAGTTTAAGATAATATGTCTATTGGAATATTTTTTTGCTACCATTTCAAATGACTGGTTAGAGAACTATTGTATGGTTTATAGTCCTGATATTAGACTTTCAGACTACGGTCGCCTAACTGGTGGGGTATGTATATGTATACTCAACTCGTACAGTAAATGCTGTAAACTGATTCCATCCAAAAAAGATAATTTATTATGTTTAAAATTTTCAAAAGAATTGTTTAAGTTAGAAACGCATATGAATCTAATATGTAGGTATATTCCTCCTTCTGGTTCTTCGTATTATGATGGATCCAACACTAAATGTGCTGTAGAATATCTAGAGGAATATACATGATATATGACATAATACAGGACTCACACACTATAATTCGTGGCGATATGAATGCTGGAAAGGGTGAAATGAATAATCCATTAGTTCAAAACAAATTACGATCCTGATCGATGATATTAATTTTCCTTGGCCAGAGGATAACGATGCTACAGTTAATGACCGCAAATCTCATGATAGAAGCTTTGAATAGATTTGGTAAATATCTCATCGATTTCTGCTATTTATTTAACATGTTTATTGTAAATGGGCGAGTAAATGGAGACAGTGAAGGAGAATTGAATTCACCTATTGTGGTCAACAAGGTGCTAGTGTAAATGATTACTTCATTTATTCACCAAATGTCTTTAATCATATTGATGTTTTCAATATGGGTAAGAAGTTTGATTGGAACTGACATGTAATTTACTGATACGACTTTACGCGAGCCTGTCTCCTTTGATGAAAACATTATTTGGAATGACTCGCACTCTGAAACTTTTATTCAAAACCTACAGGAACGGTTGTTTACATGTAGTACAAGTTTGATTGAGACGAACGAGTTGAACTTTAATCGTGCTATTGATGACTTTGTAAGATTATGTTAGACTCCCCGGAGTGTATGAAGAAAAGGTTTTATTCAATTAGAAATATCAGAAATCTCACTTTAACCGGTGATGTCATTTCAATATCAGACACAGTAGCGGGGCTACAGAGACAACTAAACATTCCTGACAATTTCACTCGAGAATGGAAACTATCTGTGAATATGGATAAAACCAACATCGTTAAATATCGGAGGGGTGGCCCATTGTCTCAAAAAGAGAAATGGTTCCTCGGTAATCAACTTGTAAAAACAGTTGATGGTTACACTTATCTCGGTATTCGTTTTTACCATACGTTTAATGTGAAAAATAGTATATATGATCTTGCTTTGCGCGCTAATACATCTCTTTTTCAGTTGATATCAATAATTCACAAAATTGGAATGTTAACACCAGGTCTATTGTTTAAACTTGTTGATGCCCAAATACAGCAAATTTTATTATATGGTTCAGATATTTGGGGATTTCAACGTTTCGATTGTTTGGGAAAAATACATTTATTGGCATGCAAACGATTTTTGCGAGTTGGACCTTCGGCACCAAATGTTATGATAAATTGAGAGTGCTGTACATACCCATTTTGTATTTAAGCACAGATAGGATGTCTGAAATACTGGCTAAAAATTATTAACATGCCAAACCATCGCATTCCAAATTGATAATATCATATGATGGTATATTATGACAATATTGGTAAAGTAACTTGGGCATCGAAAATAAGACATTTATTGTTTTTTCATGGCTTTGGATTTGTTTGATTAAACCAAATTGTTGGGGATGTTAATGCTTTTATTAATGTTTTTCGAAACTGAGCTATAAATATGTTTCATCAAGATTGGCGAGGAAGTCTTAATGTAAGCTCACGTTATGGTTGTTATAGGACGTTTAAAACGTTACTACAACCAGAAAAAATATCTATCAACACTCAGATGCAAAGATTAAAGGTATAAGCTAATAAGATTTAGATTGGGATTACTGAATATAATGGTAAATGAGGGAAAAAATTTTAATTGAAAGAACTAAAAAAGTATGCCCATTATGTAAAGAAACAGTTGAAAATGAGATCCATTTTATCTTTACCTGTAAAATATGTGATGAAATTAGAAGGAAGTACATACACATTTATTTCTTGTCTTAACCTCATTGAAGGCAAAACAAAGTTGATATTCGTGTACACAACCTTTAATTCACTTGATATGGTTCCATGTTCAATACAAACATTCATTCACTTCATACTCCATATGTTCATATCTTCATATCCATATTCATTCTTCAAATTCAATATACTTCTGAGTTCATATTCAATATTCATAACACTTCAGAGTTCATATTCAATAATTCATAACACTTCAGAGTTCATATCCAATAATTGTTCATATGCATAAGTAGGTTGAATGAGGTAGACTGGCTTGACAATGTAGGTTTATGTATTTTGATATGTTGAGTTGATAAAAGTTGACTAAGTTGATTACATTGGGTTGACTAGAGGTTGAATAGGTTGATTGCATGGGTTGTTTACTAGTTGGCTATGTTGCTTAGGTTGGTTAGGTTGGTTCAAGCTATAACAGAAACAAAAACATTTCTTAAGACTAGAATTAAAATAAATAAAAATTACAAACAAATTACCAGGAAATGTTGCTGTAATTACATTGAGAAATGAATAATTACCAATGAATTACAGTAAATGATATATACTTACAGCAAAAAATAAACGTAACGAAATTATGTGCCCTAGCGAAATTAGGTTACATCGAGCAAAACACGTGGTTTGTCAACATCTCTTGAAATGCACCTTTTTGAGATAAATGTGCAAAATTATTCAATAAACACTTTACGTTTAAAACAAATGAATACTTAAATTTTTTGTACCCCAAAAAAGGATGTTAATGCCTACAAAGCGTGGCTTCACCGCAGCGAAGTCACCAACACGATCGAACCGCAGCTCGCTATTAGAGTTACTTCCTCTTAATCCCGGGAACTTACAAAACTCGGATTGAAATGTGAAACTTCCAATAAATTAAAAACGAAATAAAATATATCAGCAACACTCATGCTATAGCTTTTAATTTCCTATTATGTTCCTCTAATGAACAGGATATCAAGAATTTGTCTGTATTCATAAAATATGCTAGTAAATTAAGAGATGAAATTCTACAATGATGTTCTTATAAATTATATTTATGTATAACTGTAAACTGTATAGGGGCCGGAGGCCTTGAATACAATAAACTTATTGTCTGTCTACACTGTCATGACCATGACGTCATTAAGTGATGTAATTTCCATTGCTAGTTCACGTTTTACTAATGTTATCTCATTCTGCGACATTGCTTACAATATAAACGAGTTGTTTACTATGTCTAACAATCATATTTGGAAAAAGAATTCAACAGTTACTTTAGAATCTTGCTGAAAAAAAGAGCGTAAGAACATGAAGGTGTGAGATAGTTTATGAATGACGTATGAGTACAATTTGTATTTTACAGTCTCAACAATGATTGTGAATTAGCGTCTTATTTTTCAATCTTTTCGCATTAAATGATCGTGGGTAAGAATTACAGAATATCTGTCCCTCGTGAGTTATTATGTCACTAAAGCTCGTTGTTTATCATAATAAATAAATCGGGACGAATACATCGTATTTCCTCGCAACTTGCTGATCATTCTTATATTAATACCCATGTTCCTTGCTTTTGTGTTGTTGTGTGGGTTTCGGGTCTTTTTGTCTGTCTATTTAGCTCATAAGTTTGAAACTAAGTGTAAAGAATATAAATAAAAAGCTATTGGTGCAGTCAGTGGTGGCTACAGTTGCCTTACTCTGAGGGTGTGGGTTCGAATCCCGCATGGGACTCGGTCCGAAAAAGTACAAGAATTTGAACTATTGAAGGTAGTGTTATCCCAAATAGTTTGTTCACTATCTAACTGGCAACTATTTCTAATTAATTAATAAACTCATATCTTTACAGCCTGTACTCCTGGTGTATACTACGGAATCAACTGTGAGAAGCCCTGCATTTACAGGCCCTCGGTCCGTTGTATTGGCTACCTCGTTTGATATAAACACATTCAAGAGGTGAGGTGAGGTGAGCTGGGGTTTAACACTTTCACAAGTATTTCAAGAGGACCGCTAAAGGGATGGCTACATTTGAAACAAATCGATTGTGAACTTGGAATAGAAGGTTCTTCTGAGGAAATACCGTATGTCTTCCTCTCTTTGACGTCATATTACAAGTGCATGCTGTTGTAAGATAATTGCGTCGTTTTCAGACTTGTTTTTAACGCTGTATCCAAATGTTATCCAATGGGCGGTTAAATTCCCTTTGATGTTTTTGTGACGATATGTCATGTATCAAGAAAAGTATGGTTGTATTTATGACGTCACTTATTTATCAGCCACAGTTATTTTAAACTCTCTGATAGGACCACAGTGGAGCAGCAGGGCGGTCAATGGGAGGAGCTACAGACACCTGGCTGACGACCTTGAGTAGTTGCAACATTGTTGCAAAACCAGATGACATCAAAGGGCAGCTGTGTGTCGCTCAGTAGAAAAACAAAACAAATGTCACTCAGTACTCCTTTACTGATAAAACAAATGATTAGCTGATTAGAAACTATAAACTAAAGTCTAAAACAACACCATTGTTTTTAAATTGTCATAGATAAACACGAATATAATCAATCCAGCGGGAAATAATGAACAGTAATTTGGGGAATGTAATTATTCACTTGACAATTCTGTATGTTGATGTAAGAAGAAATTTAACATGGCTCGGAAACACCAGCCGGGAAAAGGACCGGCGGGACTGGTCCCAAAGCCCGACTGACTTCCTGAAGTGAACCGGGTAAACGGTAAAGTAGATTTTTCCAGACAGATTATTCAGTGCAAAAACCATGTCACATGACAGGCGCATATTTGTCGAACGTTGCCCATTGGATAAAACAGATACATGATTGACACAAGTGGGTGTATACAAAATGTCATCTCGCTATCACTCACTCGGGGGCTCCGCCCCCTCGTGAGACGATAGCTCGAAGATATTTTGTATACACCACTTGTGTCATCATGTATCTATTACGAATTGAACGGGGGATTCTCCTATTTCTGTGTTGTTTGGAAGGGCTATCCGTGTTATTTTGTTTGTTATTAAATTTAATAACAAATAAATTCTATGATTTTCACCTGTACTATTGTCACACGGTGGATTCAAAACGAGTAACGCTTCTCTTTATATTCAGATAGATAATAAACATAGAAATAATATATAGGCATCAAAACTAAAATAATGCATTTACCCAAAATGAAATTAAAAAGAATATGGCCTGTAAATTTCTAAATTGAAAATCGTTTCCCCAAATGTTTAATGCTTTCAAATTTCATCTTGGTTTAAGTATAGAACTTTTACTTTTAATGGGTTATTCTAGTATACACATGATGTTGGTGATATAAAGCTTGTAATGTAAACCTGTCTAAAACTTAAAGGATGGCATTTTACCTTTCATACATGTACAGGTGTTTCCGATCCATCCGTCCTGACATCCCTGTGAACAGGTTCCATCTGCAGGACATTCTGACTCTCCCTGACAGTGACGTGTACTGCAGGACGTGCAGTCAGATCCAAATGTACCAGCAGGACATTCTGTAATATAAACAATTATTATATGATGGATGAATTTTGTAAATTTTGATTGGTCCAAAGACGGTCACATGACACTCCATAGAAAGCGATGTTGACTTGGGAACAACGGACGAGTCAATCAACTTTGATATTGACCCATTGTTTACGTAATACCTTAGTGACGTCACGGCAACCATTGTTACGTAATGCATAGCAACGTTTACGTCACCTTTGATGTCGGCCACTAACGCTAAGATGAATCGTTTTGCCGACGTTAACGTTGAAAAAGAAAAAGTAATTTTTGACAATATTGATGCCAGGAACACGAAAAAAGCAACCGCAACGGCTGTTAAAGTGTTCAAAGATTATCTAAGGCAGAAGGGGAAGGACGATGGATTTGAGAGGTATTCTGTCGAGGATCTGGACGCTACCTTGTCTAAATTTTACCAGGAGGCGAGAAGTGAGAAAGGTGAACGATACAAGAAAGCAACGTTGATGTCCTACCGCCATGGAATACAGCAGCATTTAGAAAAGACTAGAAAGGATATTGACATTATTCGTGGTTCGGAATTCAAGAATTCCACAAAATCATTCAAAGCCATGGGGAAGGAACTGAAGCGCATCGGCCGTGCTGTGATCGAATTGCTGACGCTGACATGTCGAAGTTGTATGACTATGTATGCAGTTCTGACAGTCCGGTATTTCTTCAGTACAAGGTAATTTTCCATAAAATCAAATTACCTCATTAATTGTCGCTATATCCTTATAGATCTACGCATTAAATATCTGTTTGTGATCTTAAGGTAAATTTTTGACATTTTAAAAAACACGTCTTTATAAGGAAATAACGTATAGAAAATATTCAAATTTTGCACTGTACTTTACCGAATTATTTTACGTTGTCAATGTAATTGTTTATTTATGGATAATAACGATACATTTTTCAACAGGTGTTTATCGACCTAATGCTGCACTTCGGACGCCGGGGTAGAGAGAATGTAGCTGCAATTAACATCACTGACCTGGCTGTAACAACCGATGCTGACGGCGATATGTATGTCTACCTGTGCACGGACGAACAGACGAAGACTCATCAGGATGACAGCGATCGAGCTCGCGGCAGAATGTACGAGAGAAAAGGTATGTCACTTGCTGAATTTAAAAGCATTTCAAACAAACTTACTATTGATAATATGAAACAGCCACTTTACAAACCAATGATTCAGTTCCAAGGATACATAAAAAGTTCAAATATGACGACAAATACTTTTGACGACAGTATTTACAAAAGGGGAGTAACTCTAAATCTTACGGCCGGAGTAACAATTTCCCATTTTTGATAACTCGCGTTCGCAGTTCGAATCCACATTTTCCTATGTTTGCCTCGATATATAATATTTATCATTGGTGATTTTTTTTGGATATTTCAGACGATCCACGATGCCCTGTGAGGTCCTTTGTGAAGTACGTGAGGCGTTTAGACAAAGAGAGTTTGAAGTCATTTCAACAACCAACTTCTCAAGAGGAAGATGGCGTTTACTACATCGGCGTTCCTCTCGGACACAATCGCCTGGGATCCATGATGTCTACACTGAGTGTCAAGGTGGGACTTTCTGTCAGATACACGAATCATTCACTTCGAGCGACAACAGTTCATCTTCTCGACAGTGCACAGGTTCCCTCTCGACACATCATGACTGTTACAGGCCATAAAGCTGAGTCAAGTCTTAAAACGTACACTGGCTACACGGACGAGAACACCAAGAAAAGGATGTCAAAAGCCATCAGCAACAAAACCTGCACCAGTGCGTCTGTTCCATCTGCTGCGAGTGAATATCGTGACACTGATCTCAGTGACTTTTTGAATGACTCTGACTTTGATATGATTCTGCAAAATATACCTTTAAACGATGTACAAGTGCAAAATCGTTTGTCATCAAATCAAAACTCATTGTTTCAGATGCCAGCGCCTGTTTTTTACAATTGTACTAACGTCACCATTAACTACAATTTTCCAAAGCATCAGTAAAGTATTGATGTACATTGATATAGCAATGTAGTGATGCTTGCCTGGTGAAACTTTCAAGAATCATTTTGACAAACTTTATGTTCAGTAAAGACGTTTTAAATGCAACTCCTTATCTTCTGGTGGTTTTTTCTCAAAAATATATAACAAAATAATTATAGATTCTTAGTGAGAACAGTGATGCGTATGTGACGTCACAGTAGCTGTTGCTGCAGTTCGTTTAGTAAGGAAGCTTCAATTTCTCTGGTAATGTGTCTTTGAATCATATAATAAAACAGTTATGGACTCTTGTTGAGGTCAATATCGGTTTTCATTGACCTGAGTCAAACAATATTGACCTCGCAAGCTCGGTCAATATTGTTTGACTCAGGTCAATAAAAACCGATATTGACCTCAACAAGAGTCCATAATTGTATATTATCCCTCCATGACATGGAATATAATCTTTAAGCAATAAGTGTCACATTACAATGAATGGAACTGCAGTCTCAACATAATAATGTGACAAAACATTTGTCTTGTTAAGGGTATTCCTTTTGTAAACAATTTGAGAACCTATATATTGGTAAGACGTTTACAATAAGAATTGTCTAGAAACAGTGTTTAAAAGGTGCAGCGTCACAGCTACCTTGTGTACAGGTGTGCCCAGTCCATCCGTCCTGACATCCCTGTGAACAGGTTCCATCTGCAGGACAGTCCGACTCTCCCTGACAGTGACGTGAACTGCAGGACGTGCAGTCAGATCCAAATGTATCAGCAGGACATTCTGTAATGTAAACGATTATCCTCCATGACATGGAATATAATCTTTAAGCAATAAGAGTCACATTACAATGAATTGAACTGCAGTCTCAACAGAATAATGTGACAAAACATTTGTCTTGTTAGGGGTATTCCTTTTGTAAACAAATTGAGAACCTATTTATTGGTAAGACGTTGACAATAATAATTGTCTAGAAACAGTGTTTAAAAGGTGCAGCGTCACAGCTACCTTGTGTACAGGTGTTCCTTGTCCATCCATCCTGACAACCCTGGGAACAGGTTCCATCTGCAGGACAGTCCGACTCTCCCTGACAGTGACGTGTACTGCAGGACGTGCAGTCAGATCCAAATGTACCAGCAGGACATTCTGTAATATAAACGATTATCCCTCCATGACATGGAATAGAATCTTTAAGCAATAAGTGTCACAATACAATGAATGGAACTGCAGTCTCAACAGAATAATGTGACACAGCATTCTTCTTGTTAAGGGTATTCCTTTTGTAACAATTATTGAGAACCTTTATATTGGTAAGACGTTTACAATAATAAATGTCTAGAAACAGTTTAAAATGTTCAGTGTCATAGCTACCTTGTGTACAAGTGTTCCTGGTCCATCCGTCCTGACATCCCTGTGAACAGGTTCCATCTGCAGGACAGTCCGACTCTCCCTGACAGTGACGTATACTGCAGGACGTGCAGTCAGATCCAAATGTACCAGCAGGACATTCTGTAATGTAAACGATTATCCCTCAATGACATGGAAAAGAATCTTAAAGCAATAAGTGTCACATTACAATGAATGGAACTGCAGTCTCAACAGAATAATGTGACAAAACATTTGTCTTGTTAGGGGTATTCCTTTTGTAAACAAATTGAGAACCTATATATTGGTAAGACGTTGACAATAATAATTGTCTAGAAACAGTGTTTAAAAGGTGCAGCGTCACAGCTACCTTGTGTACAGGTGTTCCTTGTCCATCCATCCTGACAACCCTGGGAACAGGTTCCATCTGCAGGACAGTCCGACTCTCCCTGACAGTGACGTGTACTGCAGGACGTGCAGTCAGATCCAAATGTACCAGCAGGACATTCTGTAATGTAAACGATTATCCCTCCATGACATGGAATAGAATCTTTAAGCAATAAGTGTCACAATACAATGAATGGAACTGCAGTCTCAACAGAATAATGTGACACAGCATTCTTCTTGTTAAGGGTATTCCTTTTGTAACAATTATTGAGAACCTTTATATTGGTAAGACGTTTACAATAATAAATGTCTAGAAACAGTTTAAAATGTTCAGTGTCATAGCTACCTTGTGTACAAGTGTTCCTGGTCCATCCGTCCTGACATCCCTGTGAACAGGTTCCATCTGCAGGACAGTCCGACTCTCCCTGACAGTGACGTATACTGCAGGACGTGCAGTCAGATCCAAATGTACCAGCAGGACATTCTGTAATGTAAACGATTATCCCTCCATGACATGGAAAATAATCTTAAAGCAATAAGTGTCACATTACAATGAATGGAACTGCAGTCTCAACAGAATAATGTGACAAAACATTTGTCTTGTTAAGAGTATTCCTTTTGTAAACAAATTGAGAACCTATATATTGGTAAGACGTTGACAATAATAATTGTCTAGAAACAGTGTTTAAAAGGTGCAGTGCCACAGCTACCTTGTGTACAGGTGTTCCCAGTCCATCCGTCCTGACATCCCTGTGAACAGGTTCCATCTGCAGGACAGTCCGACTCTCCCTGACAGTGACGTGTACTGCAGGACGTGCAGACAGATCCAAATGTACCAGCAGGACATTCTGTAATGTAAACGATTATCCCTCCATGACATGGAATAGAATCTTTAAGCAATAAGTGTCACAATACAATGAATGGAACTGCAGTCTTGACAGAATAATGTGACAAAACATTCTTCTTGTTAAGGGGATTCCTTTTGTAAAAATCATTGAGAACCTATATATTGGTAAGACGTTTACAAGAATAATTGTCTTGAAACAGTGTATAAAAGGTGCAGTGTCACAGCTACCTTGTGCACAGGTGTTCCAGGTCCATCCTTCCTGACATCCCTGTGAACAGGTTCCATCTGCAGGACAGTCCGACTCTCCCTGACAGTGACGTGTACTGCAGGACGTGCAGTCAGATCCAAATGTACCAGCAGGACATTCTGTAATATAAACGATTATCTCTCCATGACAGGGAATATAATCTTTAAGCAATAAGTGTCACAATACAATGAATGGAACTGCAGTCTCAACAGAATAATGTGACACAACATTCTTCTTGTTAAGGGTATTCCTTTTGTAACAATTATTGAGAACCTATATATTGGTAAGACGTTTACAATAATAAATGTCTAGAAACAGTGTTTAAAATGTGCAGCGTCATAGCTACCTTGTGTACAAGTGTTCCTGGTCCATCCGTCCTGACATCCCTGTGAACAGGTTCCATCTGCAGGACAGTCCGACTCTCCCTGACAGTGACGTGTACTGCAGGACGTGCAGTCAGATCCAAATGTACCAGCAGGACATTCTGTAATATAAACGATTATCCCTCCATGACATGGAGTAGAATCTTTAAGCAATAAGTGTCACAATACAATGAATGGAACTGCAGTCTCAACAGAATAATGTGACAAAATATTCTTATTTTTAAGGGTATTCCTTTTGTAAAAATGATTGAGAACCTATATATTGGTAAGACGTTGACAATAATAATTGTCTAGAAACAGTCTTTAAAAGATGCAGGGTCACAGCTACCTTGTGTACAGGTGTTACCGGTCCATCCGTCCTGACATCCCTGTGAACAGTTTCCATCTGCAGGACAGTCCGACTCTCCCTGACAGTGACGTGTACTGCAGGACGTGCAGTTAGATCCAAATGTACCAGCAGGACACTCTGCAATACTTGATTATAATAGGTTCTTTCGAGGGCTTGATAAAACATTGAATGATCTACATGTGTTACGTTTTTTAAATGTTTTGAACTAAAACAAATAAATTTCATCACTAACACATAAATTCACGCTATATGATCAGTGAATTATATCTAAATGCCTCTATTTTATCTTATTGTATTTCTTCAAACATTTGATTGAATGGGGGAGGGTTGTCGGACTTGAGATGGGAAAGGTAATTTGTTTCTAGTCTGTGTCGATGAAA
This sequence comes from Gibbula magus, assembly GCA_936450465.1. Classification (NCBI taxonomy): domain Eukaryota; kingdom Metazoa; phylum Mollusca; class Gastropoda; order Trochida; family Trochidae; genus Gibbula; species Gibbula magus. Next base: position 76,715,795 of record OW388292.1, on the reverse strand, counting down.
TAAAGATGTTTTTTTTTCTGAAACTGACTGAAACAATTATTATGCCAATTTGTTTTCGAGAAGTCATTTAAAGGTTTAAGCAAAATGTGCATCCCGCATCCCTTTGCCAGGACACAATTTGATCAACTAAGTGACATGCACCTCCCCATAAAATTTCAGCTTTGGTGATAAATCAGTCTTGGAAGAGAAGTCAAAATGTGAAATATTTAAAGAAAACGAATGAATGCTGCATGTACGCTTAACGCCAGTCAATTTACACCTATGTATGCCAATTAATATGACGTCAAACTGCAGTACATTGTAAAGCTGATTCGCTGACGGGTTCGAGACTTACCTTGTGTACAGGTGTTTCCGGTCAAAACAGTCTTGTTTAGGATATTACTTTCGTAAACATTATTGAAAAACTACTTATTTGTCATACAATACTGTTATTGTTTACAATAATACTTGTCTAGAAACAGTGTTAATATAATGCACTGTCACACCTACCTACTGTATATTGGTATATATTTGTAATACGTTTACAATAATAATTGACTAGAAACAGTGTTTAAAAGATGCAGCGTCACAGCTACCTTGTGTACAGGTGTTCCGGGTCCATCCGTCCTGACATCCCTGAGAACAGGTTCCATCTGCAGGACAGTCCGACTCTCCCTGACAGTGACGTGTACTGCAGGACGTGCAGTTAGATCCAAACGTACCAGCAGGACACTCTGAAATAAATACGATTGTCGTTTCAAAGATGCAGACACAAGACGTTGCATATGTGAAGCGTTTGAATCAATACATTGATAAATGTGCTTTTGTCAAGAGTTTTTGTTCTTTTTGGATTCCCTGAAACACAAAATTTAATAGCAGAAAGTATACATATTCGTATTTTGCATAACTCACCCTGTGCACAGTCCACTCCTGTCCATCCTGGCTCACACCTGTCAGGACACTGTCCACTCTGAGGGTCACACACGGGAGATGACGTCATACAATGTCGGTAATTACAGGATTTGTTGCAGTAGAGACCGTAGCTGTCAGGGGAACATCCTGTTGCATATGTCATATAAGGACAATTATTTAATGCACGAAGACTTTTTTCATGTTGAGAATGTGACATTGTTTAAGCTTTCCCAATGGTATTCGATGTATTGCAATTAAAACCGTTATAATTGTGCGACATGGCATTTCCATGAATATAGCAATCCGACCTCCTGCAGATGAAAGTAACAGGTCATCTTAACTTATTAGCAATTAAATGCCACAACCATTGTGGTTAAGCTATTCAATACATCGTATTGCCTTCATTGAGTTTCAAAGCATCAGTATCCATCCACGACTTGACGGTCAGATGTAAAAAAGCTGACCAATGAGTGTGCGACTTATATCTACTGTATGTGCTATCTACCCCTTGCTGCGTCGTCTCGTTATGGGACGGACCCGTCAGCGTTTTTCTTTACTCTACGTCAGCAAATTTATGCTTACCAAAACTATGGAGTGATCTGTATCTTTGGAGATTTCACTTGAAGTCACGACAGTGAATACCTTGAAGGTGTAGACAAGGTACCAGCACGTTGTGTCACAGACTATACATGTTAACACATGGCCAGGAGATAATAGACTTCCTTATAGATTGTAACATGTGCATGTTAAACGGTCACATCGGAAAACATGACTTTAATTGTGTGTCAACACGTGGTAAGTCTGTATTTGACTATATGTTTGTACCCCATGAGCAGTTGCCGTTGTATACATATTTCTCGGTAACCTGTATGAGTGACGCAATAAGTGAAGGACAATTAGCAGTACCTCATGCCATACCTGATCATTCCATATTAGAAAGGGTTGCATACGTATCGGGATTCGCTGACGCCGGATATGACAAGGAGAGTCAACGTGTAGGGGGTGAGCATATGAATGTGAAGGATAATCCGGGTGACTTTCTAAAGGACAGCGACGCTGAGGCTGAAGTGGCTGCGATACACCGTATCGAACACCATCTCTCCACAAAACAGGATATCAACTCAGCTTATGATGAATTTGCTGACCTTGTTACTAGGAGTCTTGAAGAAATTAGCCCAATGACATCGAAACGAAATACTGGCAAAAGAAATAAACGCACCGGCAAGCCTTACTGGAATGCAGAGTTACAGCATCAGTAAGATAAAACATGTGAACTGGAACGTCATGGGACAGAGACGAAAATTACATGGAACTTTTTATTCAGGGAGGAAACTCTTTGATAGACTACATAGAAAGGCAAAATGATCGTATCAAATCAACGAGCAGAAAGACAATGTTTGAGGAATTGCGGAGTTGTTTTTTGGAAGTCGTTCGGCAAGATAGGCATTTGGAAATGACCGGAAGACCCGCATTCCGATGGAAGTCGTAGATAACAAGGGTGCAATGATATCCGACCCTGAACTCGTGATGAAAAAATGGAAAGATGATTACGAAAATCTATACAGTGAAAACACCAGCACAATGATCTTTCATGAAGCAAATCTACAAACAGTTAAAGAATCACTGGAAGAAGATGACGACACAACAGCTCCTTATGACGTCACAGCTATATATCAACGGGGAGATTACTCGAGAAGAGGTTACGGTCGATAATATTATAGCAAACTTGAGAAAAGCTGCAGGTATGGACTCAATCCCATCTGAAGCCATCAAAAATGATGTTTGTATTGCCATTCTTCATGTCCTAATAAACAATTGATTTCAAAGTTGATATGTCCCGGAAACTTGGAAACGAGGTGACATAAATCCCATCGTAAAGCCCAGCACAACTGATGTTTGCCAGCCCTTAACCTACAGGGGTATCTGTTTGATATCGTTCCCTTGCAGAGTATATTGCGACGTTTTGAACAACAGGTTGACAAAATTCATAGAGGAAAACAGTTTGTTAGTGGAACAGCAGAATGGTTTCAGAAAGCATCGCGCGCAGTTATATTGACCATTTTTTACAGCCTCTACGAAATAATTAACAACAGCAAAATTGCTGACCAATCGACATTCACTTGCTTCATCGACATGAAAAAAGCCTTTGACAACCTGGATAGAGACTGTTTATGGTATAAATTGAAGATATCTGGTGTGCAAGGTAACATGTTGAAAGCTATTTAATCTCTATATGAAGGTGTTAGTTGTGCTATCCGCCTAAATAACGTCATAACTCCATGGTTTGATGTACAAAACGGCGTAAAACAAGGTTGTTTGCTTTCACCTACCCTATTCGCATTCTACATTGATGACTTGGCTCGAAGTGTACGGAATATGAATTGTGGTGTTGATGTAAATGGAGATAATGTAGGAATTCTACTTTATGCAAATGACATTGTATTGCTTGCACCTTCTGAGGAACTTTACAATCTATGCTGGATGAAGTAAATACATTGTGCCGCAAATGGAGATTGGAGTTAAATGGTGAAAAGTCTTAAATCCTACACTTTAGACCCAGATCGTGATGCTGTTCTCAATTCAAGTTTGCATGTGGGGATATTTCTTTGCATTACCCAGACTCATATAAGTACCTCGGCTTATGGTTTGATGAACACCTCGATTAGCCATAAATCAAGTGGCAAAATCGGCCGGAAGAGCTCTGAGTGCTCTCTGTAGTATGTTTTGTTATTCAGGTGGAATGACATATGATGAGTTTACAGCCATGTACAACTCACAAGTACAACATATTCTCAGCTACGGAGCGGCAATATGAGGGCTTTATATTTGGTTTTGTCTTGGAGCTAACAGTAAATCTTTAAATATCGCCACTAGAGGCAATATGGATTGGACCTCCTGTGTTACCAAACAACAGCTGGAAGTATACAGGATGTGGATGAGAGTACGGCATATGTCAGAATCAAGCCTCCCGCACAAAGTACACAAGTGGTCACTCAACCGGAACAGAACATGGGAACACAGAGTTAAGAAACTGAGTAAATCGTTAGGCCTTGAGGGATAACCACTTTTAGACAAATCTTCTATTCCAGTTTTACGACAGAAATTGAAAATTTTAGACGGGCAGAAATGGTTTACTGAGCTATGGAACGATAAAGGCAATGCAATCAACGTTAACAAACTAAGGACATATCGCCTATTTAAGAAGGATGTAAGCCCTGAACCTTATGCATCAACACCGCAAGTTCTTCATACGACTGAATAGAGACTGGAAGATTCTCTTATCTGCCTACCCCAGTTCAAGACAGAGTGTGCTCTATATGTCCAAGGGATATCGAGGATCAAGCACATTTTATCATCACCTGCCCCCTCTGCTCGGATATTACGTATAACTTTTTAAAAGCTCCAATGGATATGGATACCTCTTTTACGCAGAAAAATAGCAAAGAAAAATACGTATTTTTCATAAAAAATCCCCAAATTCAATATATAATAATATGTCATTGATTTATATTGTATTATTGTACTCTCTCTCTCTCTCTCTCTCTCTCTCTCTCTCTCTCTCTCTCTCTCTCTCTCTCTCTCTCTCTCTCTCTCTCTCTCTCTCTCTCTCTCTCTCTCTCTCTCTCTCTCTCTAGCTCTCTGTCTCTCTCTGTCTCTCTCTCTCTCTCTCTCTCGCTCTCTTTCTCTCTCTCTCTCTCTCTCTCTCTCTCTCTCTCTCTCTCTCTCTGTCTGTCTCTCTCTCTATCTGTCAAATACAAGTTTGTTTTTGAAATAGTACAAGTGACCGTATTCAAAAGAATATGTAACCCCCTTCAGATGAATGAATGGTGCACGTGTAGTATTCAATTCATTCCATGTTATTGCATTTTGAATCATAAAATGTTTGGTGAGAGTATAAACTGAAATTGGTAGTCAATGAAAATAACCTAAGAACAATTCATATACATCTATACATGTATCTTAACATATGTAAATCTTAGTAAGTATTCTCGTACCATATACTTCCACCTCTCCAAAGTCAAGAAAAGCCCCATTTCCATCATTGTTCGTGTCAGTGTACACCAGCAGGTAGTGCCATCTACCGGGACATTTGGTAGTGATAACATCCGGAATGTTGGCTCCATGATGACTTCCAGTAACAGTGTGACACAGTTGACCTTGTCTTGTAGGATCTGAGTCAGGAAACGGACGTGTGGACGTGTACAGCCTCACTCCGTTACGTGTGTACTTGTCTGAAACATTATACAATTTAATAAACGTTACAAAACATCCCGCTTAAATCCATATTTATGGAATAAATGAATGGTGTTGGAGGTTTATATATTTGGTATTATACATTTTGCTATGTTTTTCTGTAAAGCTCATGCAATACATGTTAGATATATGTTTGTATTTTGGGCCAATGGTCTCTTACTGAATAAAATGTATGTCTGTCTGTCTGTCTGTCTGTCTTAGACAGGAAATAGGCTGGTATTTTATTTTTTACTCGTTCAGTTAAACTGCATGAACAAACTGAAGCGAGATTCAATCGTAAATAGGTCACCAACCATAGCACAGCACTGTCATTGTGACGTCATATTTTATCTATCTATTATGGCGTTAATAATATCAGCAACAAGCACTGTCATTTCAACCTGTGATTGTAGATTAACTAAACAATGATATATTACATGGCCGAGTAAAACATTTCAACATCTCGCATGTTATTATACCCCTTTTGCAATTGAATAGCGCATACATGCTCTCACTTGGATAATAACACACATACATATGTTGTTACTTGAACTTACAGTCTGTCCAGAAGTAGATCTTCACTCTAGCGTCCTGTACTTCTCTCTGTAGATCCACCTTCCACCAAGCGAAGGGCTGGTTCTCTGCTGTGATGATGATGTTCGGCCATCTTGAGGCTGTGTTCCCGTCCACAGCACCAGCAGCACGTAGAGTTCCATGTCCATAATAGGAACTCATACTGGCTGGTTTGTTCAGGGCTACATTCACTATATCACCTGTTAGAAAGGGAGGGAAAATTAGGCAATCTGTAGTTACGGTGTCGCCAGTTTCGTTTATTTATAATTGTATGTTTTTCTGATTAAGTCTGTTCTGGATTATAAGTGCTTACATGGATAATATGATGTACAGAAAAATGCGCCGTGTTCTTAATTTAGTGACAAGTAAAATTATAGAAATATACCTCAAAGAAACACATGTACACAGTATCATTCCTCAAACATTTTGAAATCATAATCGAATATCACTCCCTTTACTGACCAACCGTCTCATAAGCGGTTCTCACATTAAATGTTATTCAATATATTATCAACTTTAATTCAAAAGTATTTATTCAGTAGCCTATATGATGTATTTTCTAGGCCTGTACATAAGCACATAATATACCAATGGTTAAGTATTATTCTTATTATTGGAGTTTCACTAATAATTGATCCCGTTTGGCCAGTTACTGTATGAATATAAATATCATATTTAATATATACAATATAATATAATATATATATTTAGTTCTTTGTTGGGAAATGTTGGCCTCGTGCATACTGACTACATATGTATGTAGCTATCGCCATATGATAGTTGACCACTTTCCATAACACATTCATTGTCGTTGTAAACATGCAGATTTTGCGTTAATCACTGTAATTTATAACCTGTAAATTTACATAACTACCTGCTGCGTGTTGGATTAATACCAGTGTAGTAAGGATAGTCCACATGTTCCTCATCTCATCTTTAGTTGCAGTCGCACACTTCACAGTTCAGTGTATAAAGTTTGTTTGGACATATAACAAGGAAGTAGTGATGAACAAATACAACACTTCTGATACACTGGTGTGATTCGCTGATTCTGCCATGATGAGTGCACTGAGCTGATCTCAATAGCTTGTTAGACTTTATTTGTGTAAGACAAATATATCATCAATTAATGTTGGTTAAAATACTCACACACGTGCAAGTTTGTAAAACATCAATTTGTATTTAAGATATTTCAATTTAAGAAAGACACTTTATCAACGAAATGTGAAAAAATATGTTCAGGTTTTCGGAATTCAGAGATTTGGACACTTAGATATATAGAGAATCTCACCCAAGTGTCTTCTGATATAAAATACATCAACACGAGTTGATAAAAGTTTCAAATATCAGAGGATGTGATTCTATTTATCATCCCAAATCACTCTTATTACGCTTAAGTGAAAATAGTGTACATCTCTGAGCACATCTGTTCCATTTGACTTCCATTGCGATGAGCTCATAGCATTGTTCCATCATCATGACTATGACGTCATAGCATTGTGATGTCATTGCTCGATGATGAAAAAGCATTGTGATGTCATGTAGGTTACGCCTCCAGGAAATTCTGCAAAATCTACTGCCAAAACGATATCTCCTTGGAGATATCGCTTGATCTCACACAAGCAATATCTCCTATGGAACACAGTTTTTGGTGATAAAACCAATGAGGCATGTAGGTTGAATATTAACCTGTCGTATCGCACACACTTAAGTACTATAAGAAGCTCCTTCTGTATAGACTCACTTCAATCATATTGAATCAAGTAGCTCCTCAGAGTGAAGTGCTTGGATGGCTGTGTATAGTAACTGGAGACTGAATATAACTGGGTACTTGGATTGTAGTGTGTATGTAGTGGCAAGTTGATAACAACGATTTCCCCAAATAAACTGGTGAAATAACCATAAATGGTTACATTATAAACCACTTTAGAAAACATATTTTGTGCATATGATATTTCTTTCATAAATATCTGGATATTTCAAATTAATAATGACACCACTTTAAATACCTGTTGTTCGAAACACAAACAGCCATTTATGTCTTTATAATACTTAAATGTAAGTAAGACCCAATGACGAATTACCCTTAACTTGACGTTTTAAATACAAGCTTCCATGCAGCAACAGTAACTATATCATTCTAGGTGTTGTGTGACTGTCGTTTAAGCATTGTATTGCTATTCCAATCTAAATCTGATTTCATTAACACCATGTTCCTCCTATAGGTGTATAGTTTTGTTCAGTCCATCCGTCCTGACATCCTTGAGAACAGGTACCATTTGCAGGACAGTCCGACTCTCCCTGACAGTGACGTGTACTGCAGGCATGGGTGCTATAACGTGCTCTCAAATAAAACAGATGAGACCCTCATAAGCACAGCAAAAATGACTGAGTATCCTGCAATCTGGAAACCAACTGGAAACTGAGTAATAGGAGTATCCACTTGGTATCCATCTGCTGAAACTATGTAACCTGGTTTCCAACTAGAATCCATTTTGGATTCTATAACATTAGGTATTTCCGTGATGGAAACCAACTGGAAACATTGATTATGTGTTTCATGTTGGTTTCCATTCCTGGAAATTGCAATCAACGTTTCCATGAAATGGAAATCAACATGAAACCATACTCTGAAGTTTCATGTTAGTTTCCATTCCTGTAAATTGCAATTATTGTTTCCTGAAAATGGAAACCAACATGAAACTATCAAGTGAAGTTTCATGTTGGTTTCCATTCATGGAAATCTGCATTGAACGATTCCATTAAATGGAAACCAACATGAAACTACCACAGCACACATTACTGAGTATCCTGAAATCGGGAAACCAACTGTTAACTTGGTAATAGGGGTATCCACTTGCTATCCTATCACTGAAACTTGGCAACCTGGTTTCCGACTAGAATCCATTTTGGACTCTATGATATATGTAATATTTCCGTAAGGGAAACCAACATGAAACTATAATGTGAAGTTTCATGTTGGTTTCCTTTAGTGTGAATTACAATTATTGTTTCCCGAAAATGGAAACCAACATGAAACTTTCAAGTATAGTTTAATGTTGGTTTCATTACCTGAAATTTACAATTACTGATTCCATTAATTGGAAACCAACATGAAACTATAATGTGAAGTTTCATGTTGGTTTCCTTTAGTGTGAATTACAATTATTGTTTCCCGAAAATGGAAACCAACATGAAACTATCAAGTATAGTTTAATGTTGGTTTCATTACCTGAAATTTACAATTACTGATTCCATTAATTGGAAACCAACATGAAACTATCAAGTGTTATGTAGTGTAATGCAGTGTAATGGAAACATATAATGAAATAATTAAGAACCCGTCTATCCATTTGTTAACCATTTGTTCAAATCAAAAGACCCATAGAAACCAAATCAGTTATCCATTATTTCAAATTGCACATGTATTCAAAGCAAAGTAATTCAATATTAATTATTATGATAAACATGTTCAAATCAATTGTTCAGATGAAGCTTTAACAAAGAATGGTTAACTATATTTTTGAGAAAAATACAGTCTTGCAAATGTTATATTTATATAAACAACTAAATAACTGAAACCCTTGATTGATATGCTATGATATGTACCGTATTCCTTTTCATTTCGACAATGCCATAACTTATATCAACCATTATATGTTTTTATTGTATTATTCATTGTATTGCGTTTTTATTGTTGGACTTACTATTTAACATCTAAACAATAATATCAATTACAAACCCTAAGATTCAGTGAGCCTTAATTTATTAATTAGATGTAGGTCAAATTATGCGCTGTATCGCCGGACGCTCGCTGTCCACCATATGGTATTATATAATAGCCAGACCATGTGCTCTCTCAGACCAAGAGCTTTGTTCATCATCCACATTTTGGCGCGATTAAATTGCCAGTATAACCCGTGACTGATTGAAGTAACAGAATCTTGTCTACCGTGTGTACGTGAACTTCAGTGGCAACAACTGTTGTCATTCACGGAGGGCACAACAACATGATATTTCTACAACTGCATGCATATACAGTGCGCATTTCATGTAGTACTTACAGTTCATGTTTTTCTTATTGTGTGTCCAATATGCTAATGATTGATTGAAACTAATTAAATAAAGTTGATCAAATACCTTCGAAATATTGTAACAATAATAAAGTAATTGTGTTTCTGAAAGCAGTCAGGGCACACCCTGTATGAAACGTTTTCATTCTTACAGAAACTTGCAAAACTGAAAAGACCTAAAGTTATTTTAAAACGTTCACCATCCGAATGAAAATCACAAGTAATACACATAAGTCATAACTCTATATAGACAACCTCATTGAGTTTGGACAATGGACTTTTTTCTAAAGGTTTGACTTCAGACTTCAAATACATTATAAACTACCTACCAAAAGAAAGTACTCACCTCAGTTGATTTTATCATATGTATGATTTTCAATTGCAAATATCTCAAGTTTTCGATGTCATAATCCAAAACTGATAAGTACAGGTGTTTAGTTAGCAGTCAAAGAATACTTCTACATGTTTTTTAATTATTTTTTTAAAAATGAAATTTTAAGTTTAATTTTGTTTTTAAATTATTGTTGATGATACACAACTGTTCATCGACGTATAAGACATATCCTATGTGAAAATAAATAAATGTGCCTGATTCTGCACACATTTAAAACATTTTAAACAGGGCAGGGGTCATGTTGGTGAAAATTTCATTCATAACCCTGTCTTCATTACAAAAAGATATTTGAACTAAAATTTAACCTCAGTCACCAACAAAGTCATTCAAACTACTGTAGATAAGTATTATTGTATCGTGTCATAGTCAAATACATCTGATTTCTTTTAAATATTGAATTAATCGAAATAAACTTAGGTGAAAACTTTCTTTTGCCCGGTAGTTTATATGAGAATATGTACCATTTTACTAAATTATACAAATATCATTATGTAGAACATTTCTTTATATTTACTCTGCCGCATGATATATCAGACAGATTTTGTTGTGATGTTTGTTATGAAAGCATAATGGAATTTTAAAAATTTATTATGAAACGATGTCAATGTTTATTGTATCAAGACAAACAGTCTCTACTTTCTTGATTCATTATGACATACGAATACATAAAAAATACATTCTAAAAAACGACCAAGTAAGAGTTGTTGTACTGATGTATATTTTTAATATCATATTATGACCTTTATATTTAGTTAGAATATGAAATACCCCTTTGAATATTCATGTTTCTTTTATTAAGTTGATACTTTTATAACATTTCAGCATTCCTGCACATGGGAAACTTGAAGAAGGCGATAGATGACCTCTCACCTTAGCCTATAACAGGTACATGTGTTTCAAAACTTAACCTAAGAACTAATGTAATAATTGCAGTATACAAAAAATAATATCTGACAAATCAGAATGTATGATTGTGTATCTTACTAAAACACTTCAAATAAGTAAAACTGAGGTTGTACCAATTTCGATGTATGTTGGTCATTAATATCATGTTTATGTTCGTTTTACTTTTACAGCCTAGAAGAACACGAAGGAAGCATGTGGTCGGTCGAAGACCTCTGCACTTGAAGATGAGCATACCGTTTGGTCGAAAGATCATTCCCATTGAGGACACAGAAAGTATTTAGCTGAAGGTGAAGAGTGTGAAATCACCCCGGAGGATTAGTGATGTAATTAACCCCGGGCAGGTTAAACCGAGGAAAATAAAACCACCTGTTCCTAACATATAGTGAATAGTGATTGGCCGGCAGCACACTATAAATCGAGAATATAACCACAGATTTATCAGTGATCCTCTTTCTTAATCAGCAGCAATGCCCTGTTATTTTACCTCGTCATCCAGTAATGGCATTTTGCTGGATGATTTATGAAGTAATTTTAAATAATGCAATTTGTAAATGTATATCTAGGATCTTCATAAATAAGATCACTATATGGTATTGTGTACTTGATATCATTTGATTACATTCCTTAGATTTGATTGTCAGATGTCTTCTCCTTTTTGCAGCATTAGTCAAGTATTTGCTCTGCAATTGACACTTACGTAATAAACTTCATAATACAACACACTTGTTTTGTATTATCAGTACAACAGGCAAAATGTCTTTTCTTTTTTGCAATTAGTTAAAATAACATTCCAAGATTGACTTTGCTATTGGCACTTTATGTAATAAACTTTATAACAAAGTACAATTATTTTTGTCATTACTAGAATTATTTTCTCCGAAGCATTATTGCTCTTGATGAAGATAACAGTTGATGCTGTAGGTGTTAACACTGTACATGTATTAATTTAAAGCATAACATGCTTGTTATGCGTGTTTAGCACAACATGCAAATGTCAACCATGGACACCAGGTTGAAACCTACAGTAAACCATTACACTGAAACCTACAGTCAACCTTAACATGGAAACCAGACTGAAACCTACAGTAAACCATTACACTGAAACCACACGGAAACCTACAGTAAACCATTATACTAAAACCAAACTGAAACCTGCAGTAAACCTCAACATGGAAACTAGGTTGAAACCTACAGTAAACCGTAACATGGAAACCAGACTGAAACCTACAATAAACCTAAACATGGAAACCAGACTGAAACCTACATTAAACCTGAACATGGAAACCAAGTTAAAACCAAGTGTAAACTTAGAAATATGGAAACAAAGTGGAAACCAAGTGGAAACTATCACATGGAAACTGAGTTGAAACCTACAATAAAGTTATTCATGGAAACCAGATGGATACCACTTGGAGGAGTGGGTAATTATTCGCACTGGATACCATCCGGATACTGGTGCAAAATTTAGTTTCAGTGTTGCTGGAAACCAAATGGAAACTGTTAAAAACTGTCTGGATACCAACTGGAAAGACTGGTTTCCATTGGGTATCCTGTTAGTTTCAGTGTTCTGGAAACCAGCTAATTTTTGCTGTGATGAGGTTTATGAAACAAGTTCTTCTTTCCTGTGCATGATAGAAATAAGTAATAGGTCGCATGAAATATATGAATTGGGTACAAACAATATGTATAAAGTATTTAGAAATGTGCAGCATACTTACAAAAGGAAACAAATAAAAGTGACTGGAAAGAATAATACTACTATGATCGTAGGTCGTTGTCAATTAATGGAACTGGATCCAGTACAGCTGAGGGCCTGAACTATATTTCCTATGTACGACATTCCTGACATCGCAACTAAGTGAATAAAACAATTTTAAAAGTAATTTTGATTTAACAATGCAACTACTGAAAAAATGTATCGATTCCTCGATTGTGAATAGATAATTTTAAAACTATTTACGTATGTACAGTATCATAAGCTTCTGCTATAATATATCACAGTATCGACATATTTCTTTCTTCAGGTATTCTTAAATCAATGAGTAACACATAATGAATACCTTTCATTATAAATGTTCGTAATCAAAATATCAAAATAGAGTAATAATAACTAAATAACAGATTTGTCATTATGACATGTATTTCAATTAAACCCTTAAACCCTTAAAATAGGAACAGCTGTTCTCCCTGTCCCAACATAACTCCCTAGATATAACCATATACTTTACATATACTTATTCAAGTTCTTGTTTTATTTTCAGCCTTGTTGTCATTTTGATTACATGTTGATGTTACCATTAACCTAAAAACCTATTTCCCAATCTTTGGACTAATAATGGATATATAAGGCGTCAAAGGCAATCAAGGGACAAGGTTTAGTTGGTAGTAAATGAATTAACTATAAGGTTAATATCACTAGATCAATAAATAAAACATCGTCTGAAAGGTCTCGAGACAATAATTTGCAAATATAGTGTGACAGGCCTAGCGATGACCATCAACTGTTCTGCTTGAGAATAAACTGTTCTGCAACCAAACCAGTGCGACAATGTCGAGGTAAAATGAAAACAAGTAAGGACCCCATCAAATATATGTTTACATTTGAATACAACTATTTTGGGGAATAAGTTTCAAGGGCATACAAATATATTGAACATGGTGGTATAAGATTTTAAATGTTTGCACCGTTGCATTGTTATTGACGCGTGACACGCGGATTGTTGCGGTGTGTCCAGGTGCCTTCACCCAGAGCAGTCTGGAAATAATTATTGAATAAGCTGTACTCGTAAATCTTTGAAATGTTTATATTGGTTTGTATAACATAGCTGTAGGTAAGACTCATACGTGTACAAGGAAAGTTGATAGTAAGTGACTGTACATCTCAACATCGATCGATATGGAAGTGTATTCATACCATTGGATGACTCTCTTCAACTATTTATAAGATTCACACGTCCTAATAAGGAGGTATATTTTTTTCTATGTGACCCCAATACACTTCCTGACAATGAGAAGTTTGTGTAGTATGTGTATCACTTCTTTCCATTCTTTCCATGATAAGGCTGATGCAGAATCAATCTAAATTCAATCTAGAAGACACGTTTAATAACAAGCGAGTGCTCGTGATAAAGGTGTCTCTTTTTATTTGGCTACATTTGAATATATTGACATATACATTTTTTTCACAAACTGTACTTATAGCTGTATTATCAACATTTTAAATTCTCATAAATTGAGCATACTAACTTTGTATTTTGTACTCATTATATTCAATTATGAAAATTGTACATTTGGTTATAGAATTATGAAGTTTATATGTAAGTGATTTTGAAAATAAATATACGGGAAAAATACACTGTAATGTTTTTTAGAAACATCAGATCAATTTGATGATGGAAATTTTCATGAAAGTGCTAATTCTATAACTTTCAGAAGAAGGTTATACCTTAGTATGTGATTATAATAATGGAAGTGTAAAATATACCCTGAAGCATTTTATTACTCTATATCATAGTTCTTGTGCACTCAAGGCACTTTTGTTAAGAGCCAAGCTTCAGAACTGGATTCGGTTTTGAACAAATTCTAATGACAAAATGACAACTGTTTCATCACTTAGAATGTCCCTCAGCATTAGCTTGTATTGATATAATGTCGAATATTATCCTCTAACTTTTACAATCTTATAACAGCATATGAACATTGTAAATATTGCAAAACTTCAGATACTTTATTTTTTCAAAATGTCAGCAACTGAATCCCAGTGATCATATACACGGTAAAAAAGAATTTTACACCCCGAAATGTTTTACCACTATAACTTATCTAATGTGATGTGCTCGAAAAATAAATTTCGGTACATCATAGAGTTTTTATGAAGCAGTTTAACAAAGAAAATTTCAATCAAATAACGTTTCATTACTTCTGGATATTTGCATTCATAAAACCCTAATGTTTGTGTTTCCAGAAAGAAGTTTAGTTATACAACAAAACGTCGAAAGGCAATATTTGTTGCTGTAATGTGATTAATGTCATACGTTCAATTGAAGAAGAGACACATTTAGTAACTTGCTTTTTAAAAATTTCACTCGTTATAGCAGTCTGAATCCTCAAACTACTCGTATAACTACTCGTGAAAATGGATATAGATATAGTTATGTCTAAAGTCACTTGTTTTCATTTGTAAGCCTTAGTATCCAACAACACTAGCCTTAATGGCTTCGGTATGAATTGCGAGGCCTAGATAACCCCATGATCTTTGTACTTGTATAGAGAACATTCTACTTCCTGGTAGATCACGGAAGTTAACATGCTGGCTGTTTTCTTCTGACTTGTTCTGTGTTGCAACTTATTTCAGGTGAGTTTGAATCATCTTCTTGAACCTTAACCTCTATATGATCAGTTTGACGAGAAGCAGTTTTTTTGTATTATAATTGAAAATGAATTTTAGAAATTGAATAACTGCATCTTTACTTTTTGAATCTTTACTGAATATCATTCTGCAGGATTGTAACCTGTAAAATTGACAAACTTTCAAGAAATTTCGAGATCCGAGCAAAAGAAAATATCAATTTCAGTGGTTACAAAATAGTATTAAGTTTATATTGCATTTCCACTGTTGAAAGTTGTTTACACAAAGAATTTAAAAATCAAATCCCAGTCACTCGCTCAGAGTTTTGCTTTTATGTAACACCTTGTAATCTGTTATTCAATTGCCTAAACAAGTTTTGAATAGAATTGGTGAAAATATTGTGGGTACTGACACTCCATGTTGTCAGTACAATTTAAATGTTTAATGCAGTTAAGTCATTTTCGCATGATCCATTGATATCAAATACTAATAGGACAACCGTTTAACAGACTATATTGTTGACTTCAATTGGTTTACTGAATTGTAAATACCTGTTATTGTATAAGTTAATATCAACTATATAGAGTTTAATTATTTGTTAAGGCGCCGATAAACTCCAGGGATTTTACTTATTTATTAACCTTTTAATGCCATTTTAGTTCATTTATCTACTTTGGTTTCCTGACTTTTTATTGAAAAGTACAATTCACATTGCAGATGGTTACAATCCATAGTTAAATTTTATTTGATGCCCTAAATATATTGTCTTCATATGATTTAATGACATATACAGAAATATGGAAATGATTGAAATAGGATATGACTATTATCATCACATTCCTCAGGAGAGATATTTAATAAGGTTATTTAAAAATAAATCAGAATGGGTCTACACCCGTATGCTGTGTTTACTGTCTCTTCATGAAACCCTACAACATCAAGACCGTTGTACATGTATGCATTGTTTAAGCGATATTTCATTACAACTTTACACAAACAACAGTTGGGGCTGGCAGAGGATTGCAGAACAGAATTAGAATGTAGAATCTAGTATATCAGAGCTACAGTAAGATTAGATCGGTAATAAACCCGAAGTAATTCATCAATTTGTGTTATCCAGAACCTAGAGCAAAATGTAATTACATAACAAAATGTATAAGTCTTAACTGGTTCTGAAATTGTTTGTTTTAGGGCTCTGTGTTATCATATGAAAAATCAGACCATTGAATCCAAGTTTTCTAACAGTAAGTTATTCTATTGATGGCACTCAGCTTATGTCTCTTCAATTAATGTCTGACATACACGACCAAACTGTCAACATGAACATAGATTATTATGCGCATAATAAAGAGGTTGCTTGAAATAGGATTTGTTTTTAATCATCAATACAATGAATTTGATAAAACCAATGTAGGATTTGTATACCATTGATTCTACACCCGTCTGCTTCATGTGTGTGAAGTGCATTTTGGTGATAACGATACATTATAATATATGCCGTTAAATTTTGCCATTAAACGAGCACCTAAACTGATTCCTCTTTACATGACCAAATGTATATATGTATAATATGTCATCTAACATGATCTACAGACAACTTAGCCCTTAGAAAACCGAGCTCGGCGAGTTCTATGAAGCCTGGTTACACTTCTAGTACAACTGTGGACGGGAACACTGTTGGTAAAAGTGGGAGTACCAGTACGATTATATGTACAATAGTGTCTAAGTGGTCTGCCTTGTTGGATGGTGAATCTACAGAGAGACGTAAAGGACGCTACCGTGAGGATGTACTTCAGTACAGATTGTGAGTAAGAGTAAAACGAATAAAGCTTTATCTGTATGTGTAGGAGAATGTCCGAAAACTGGCCATTAGTTTTGCATATGGACCATGTTTGAGGCCGTGAGGCCGAAAACATGCTCCACTTGCAAAACTAATGGCCAGTTTGAGGGGCATTCTTCTACTTAAAAAAAAGTTTAAGTAAACATGTTCTTGCTACTGAAATGCACGCCACGACGCACCTGATCATGTGCAAAACTAATGGCGACTTTTGCTCTGTATGTATTTCATGATATTCTCCGAATTGTCAGTTGCATCACCTCTCCTGCTCCTAATTTTCAAGATATTATGTTCAATTTTGAAGATACGATCTTTACGAATGTTTGAGTTATCAAGTTGAATTTTCACGATAAAAGGTGGTGAATAATAGCGTATCTTGACCCTGATTAAGTTGAATTTTCCAAAAAGAAACATAAATTTTCAAGATAATAAGTTGAATTTTCAAAATATTAGTAAGTTGAATTTTCTAGATAGGATCTTGAATTTTCGAGATAAAACGATGCTGAAGGCCATCAAAAAATTGCGAACAGACGTACAGATCTGTCTTTTTTATTCAAGACTGATAACTCTTAACATATCTCTTTATCAGGGCATGAAATATGCATATTTATATGAGTTACTCACTTTTAATTAATTCTCAACATCACGCATTGTCTAATAAGAAATCTCCTAATTGAGAAATTTGAAGTTATAATAAGGAAATGAAACAATAATGACTTTACACCTATATCCCCTCATATTAAGACATCATTATCAGTTTTTAACGATGTCACATCTTAATTCGTATTAAAGGGGCATTAGTACGTTTTTACGCTCAAATAAGTCGATGAAATGTATTTGGAATAATGTCACCAACAGTAAGACACCCTTCTCTCTTCAGAAAATCAAGATGGCAGTTCGGGAACTCTTTAATGACGCATGCGCATGTGTACAAGTTTCCCTACATAGTCCGGGAAACGCTCGTATAATATTGAGATTCTGCCGTGGGCCATATCTAACAGGGTAGATGTATATGAAAAAAAACCTCTGTTAATGAAATGCACCGTCCAGCTGCAGTATTATTAATATAACTCCTTGACCAGTCTGGAGAATAACAGTGTATGATTATGAGACATAATCGCCTCTTATAAAATCTAAACAACCAAACGTAACATATTATCGTCTTCTTCTGAAGATTTTTTCCACGTCAGTTGACCCTGTGTGTACTGACCTTCGTTTGCTCATAGGGACACCTTTCCTAACATAAACGTTTGTAGGTATCTGACTAAGATGTAAGAATTTATTGATGGTAGAAGAAAAAGGTGAGTTTATTTGTTAAAGCTGTTGAAATATACATACAACAAGAGCAACATTCAACATCGTATTTTAAAAAAAAACAACATATATTTAGATAAACAGATCATAGCCTGGACGATATTTCCAAAGGTTTTTGATAGCTACATACAAATGTCGAAAAGTACAATAAACAATAATGACATAAGATGGTTTTATGTGTTAAACAAGTTCGTTTCAGTGATTAAAGAGAGGGCACAGGGAGACTGTCCACATATATTTATGTTCAGCAAAATAATGTCATCTTCAGCTGGTTTATAAAGTAAATGACACATCGACCTCACACATCTAATCCTGCAACTAGGTGAGGTTGAAACGTGGGCCAACATAATTCTCTTTTGTATTTTCGAATTTTGTATTCGAAGTTTTATTCATGATGTCATTGGACACAAATTGACAATCATATAATTTTCCTACACAGACTGCACAACAGAATCAAATATCAGAAGAAAATATATGCAATGTTATAGTCTGACTCGGAAACTTGGTTTTGTCTTGTGTTCGATGTTGTCATCAATGTACACAAACTACGGATATTGTGTAAAATGTAACCAGTTTATCTTTCGTTACTTCGGTACATATATTTCAGATATTCTTAACATTTTAAGAAACGCAATCAAACCAACAAAACAATTTAAAGTAGTCCTATCGAAATACAAAAACACTTAGGGCTGAAAAACACATCTCATAGACAAGCTGATACAACAGTCACATAGAAGTGTAATCATCTACATCAGGGAACTTAACATATCATATATTTACATCATGACATATATAATCATCATCTTACAGTAGTAACTCCATGTATCCACGATATTAGGAGAACATGTTCGTCGCTGTCGATAGCACCTACACAGAATCATGGACATCGACCTTTGACCCTTGAGTTTACAATACATAATTTAATGTATAAGAACACAACATATTCAACATGCCATGTGAACACCGAATATCACCGAGTCGGGATGACCATGCCATTCACGACTTGTAATGGTTTTCTTTCAGATTCAGCTATTGACCCTATTGCAATTTAACAAAATTCAACATTTGTCGTGGTCGATGACGAAATACTCTGTGTACATGTACGTTGTCACAGTACAGTTTAGTCATTGTTGCATAGGTGACAGTCAGAGACATCATAAGGTTGTCCATAAATATCCTTGATCAGTATCAACTTAAATACCATTTACGTTAAGCCTCCATATATTCAATGGCATCTCAGTGGCTTGGTCATTTCCTTGTGTAGTAGGATAGTAATGTGTACATAAATCATCACCGAATGACTCCTGTGTCGACATGGAGTTGTGTCTGTCCATCCAGTACATGAGTTATGCATTTTCATATTCTTTTTGTTTAATGACGTCATAGTCTTTATTTCCATGCATTTTCCCAGGGTCAAGTACATCATAGTCATTGTTATACGTGTGACTGCTCCGGTGCGCATGCCCAGAGACATCAGCAGGTTGCCTGGCAATGTTGCTCATCTGGATTGTGTCACGTGACACCCGAGTCTTGTTTTTGTCACTACTGTTAATCCACTTTAGTCTGAAAATGAAAAAGTACAGCAAAGATATTGATATTGATACATACTTATTGATTCCGTTTGACTAGATGTAATTACATAATAATGTAGCGTTGAATCTGTATAACAGTTACAAGTTGAGACTTAACTCACCTGCCCTGTCTGATTAGACACAGATGAACCACACACACGAATGAGAGAACATGTAACAGAGTTCCAATAAATGTTCCAATCAAAGCTTCGATGTTCACATCACTGGCCACTGTAGTCAAGATTAGGGTAACATTTAATATACGACATTTCAATAAAATATATTGTAATCTGATCATATAGACAAGTGAATATGACATTTATAGAGGTTGAAGTACAATGACATCATAAGGTTACACAATTTGTTGTGTTACATTTTGAAATATACAGGTGTGGTTCACTTTATAGTAAAATTGGTTTCGTGTGATATATTGACATACTTTTACATTACACATAAATGTTAAAAGGTTGATAATTAAGATAAACGCAACTAAGTCTTATTAAATCTTAATCTATTCATAACTAGGATAAAGTTTATTAGCATATATATGAAGTATATATTATAAAGTACCGATACTTATAACTCTGCATGTTTAATTTTAGACAGTTGGTATTAAGAGCTTAGTGCTGGTGACAATTTGTTGTTTTACCATCTCTAAGGTTCAGATCACATCTCAGTCCACAGAATCCGTGCAGACATCCGTCCGGACAGTGTCCGAGCACCTGGTCACACGTCCCGTTACACTGACCACACCTCTGTGCACAGTTGACCCCGTACTGACCACTCACACACTCTGGGGACAGAGTCATTATATTTTGTGAAATGGAGCATGCAATAGAACTCAATTGCACAAGTATGCATAAAATAACTTCGAAACAGATATGAGAAAAAAAAGTTATTAGTCAGAGAGAACTTCATTTCACAATTTGTACCAATCCAAACCTGGCATATCTTTCTTGTTGACGATGAGGTCAGTTTCTTATTTATGACTTCTACCACCGTGACTTCCACATCCATAATCCAAAAAGAGACACCAAAGTTATGGACATAGGGACACCGACTTAAATACAGTTTGCTCCAAACCATCCAGCCTGACACTCACCTTGTGTACACTGAGGTCCCCGCCAACCGGCCTGACAGTCTCCTGGACAAATTCCAGTAACGTAATGACATATGTTGTCTCCGATACACTGACCACAGGTCAAGCTACATCCTGGTCCGTAGTTACCTGCTCGACATGCTGTAAGGTAAAACAGGTGAGATGAAATAGTTATTACTGTGAAAGAAACTATATTGTCAAATTAAAAAAAAACTTTACTTCGTCAGCTTTGTCTAAATTCGTTAAGGTATTAAGGTATTAATGTATCCAGCATGAACTCTTTCCTAAATTCAGTTTCAACAAGTACCAAGGTAATCGGAAAACATTGTTAAACGATTCGACCCTTGTCAGCTTCAGGCCTTATCAACCCTTGATATCTTAACAATCAGTATACCCTACTTCCGGTCTCGTTGCTGTGGTTTCGTTTGTTACAAGCGTTGGTCTATACGTGGATACACCTACACTTTTTCTGATATTCCTCGACTTTTGCTGATATACCTACACTTTTCTAATATACCCATACTTTTCTACAACTGAGAAATCAAAGGAGTCAATTTTCAAATTTCCAAATCTAAGGAGATAACAACACTTTAACTGGCCCTCCACTGTGGTTGCCGAATGCAAAATGCACAAACCGAATTTCAATGTGCTTTGTATTGCGAACAATCAAGTGTTATTATTTTACTTTAAAGTCAACCTGTGACATTTTGACATCAATGACGTCACTTTGAAATATCGTTGTTTGTCAAAGAAAGAAACTATCAGCCTTCATATTAGGGACAAACCATTATTTTCTCTCTTCTGTTCTTTGCAGGTTTTTCGCAAGCTGTCTGTTTTATGTCATGTTTCGCTGGTGTGAATATTGATGGTTGTTATTTGTTTCATTTGCAAACATGATGAACAACACTTATTATCAACAATTACTTGACTTCAGTTATGAACAATACATATGCTATTTATTTATTTTCTATTTTTTATTGGACAATCTATGCACTATTCTAGTTGTTTCTGAATCAGAAAAAGCGTGCAGAATGATATCAAACATCGGGACTGCAGTTCAATCACGCCACAATCGAAAGACTCTTCCACCAGGGCGTCCCTTTCCACGCAGTGTATCTACATTCGCCATCCATTAAAATGAATATTTCCCTTGGTACATGTAACTCGTTCCCCTTTCATATCAAGTTTATGTCCCTCGTGAAATAAATTTGGTTTGTCTCTCGCCAAGGCTCGGGACAAAGCAAAATTATTTCACTCGGGACATAAACTTGATATGAAATTGGAAGCTCGTTAGATATCCTATAATCATTTGGTTTTAGTCTATGCCTAAAACATATTCTGCCAGGTTATTGATTACAAAAGTATTATTTGAGGAAAACCATTGGGAAAGTTCTAATTTAGAAGGATATGTGTGATAATATTTTAGAAGAATATCAATATTTTGGTTCATTTATTGCATAAGACATTTCTTTATTAGCTACCACACAACTTATTTGAACCTTTAAGTATAATTATTTATTTAGGATACGCACAATAACACCGATCCACTACTACATGCTAAACGTCTTTTGATAACAATGGCCATTTTTTTAAGTATTGAAAGTGGTCCTGATTTCGAGCAAATATGACTTTATGCTAATTCTAACACTTTAATAAAAAGGTACGATTGTAAAAGTTCAGATTTGTTTTCTGAAATATTGTCTTAACAGCGACAGAAACACAACGGGCAAATATATTCAA
The DNA here is from genome assembly GCA_936450465.1 of Gibbula magus. Lineage (NCBI taxonomy): Eukaryota > Metazoa > Mollusca > Gastropoda > Trochida > Trochidae > Gibbula > Gibbula magus. The sequence continues at coordinate 76,692,816 of OW388292.1, read as the reverse complement.
ATATGTGTAAACATAATATCGTTTAACCTTTTAAGTAGCCTGTATCATCACATTTCATTAACATCTTGTTTATAAGTCTCAATTATTCATTGTCCATTGACGAACACTTCGAAACAGCCGAGGTTCGGAATTTGTTTCAGTTTAGGTTTTTTTTTAATCATGCGCACAAGCAGAGCGTAATCATTGGTCCACTTTTCAAAATGACATTGTGATATCGTTTTGGTCGGATAAACATTAGCATCCGATCTTTTTCGCAACCATTTCAGCATGTGTATATGACTGTTTATTTTATAACTAGCAATGAAATATGTGATTATACGATGAAAATGAAATCCATATTTGCACATAAGCAGTAGAAAGTAATATTTTCACTGATTAAAGACAGATTAACGATTAAAGTCCCGTGGAGTGAGAAAGTGAATATATCACTTTCTCACTCTACTCTATTCGGAAAAAACAATGAAATAGTCTCTATATATTACGAAGATACCATTGCACCCTTGACTGACCAGTTAAAACTTATATTCGAAGTAATGACTAGTATGGACATTGTTATTATAATGTATAATTAGTGTTAGTATCTCAGATGCGAGATATTTTAGTATAAAATGTTACCTTCTGTATCATGTAAATTAATGTAAGCGAAAAGTGTTTCTTAAGTGAGTGATATTCAACACACGATTGCATCATTGACAGACCTTTATATATGCCTATTGTCTCGTCTGTGTAACTTTGTTTTCCTCGTGGTCTTCATTGACACTTTCCTCAATGCATTTGCCAACATGGCGAGGTTTTGTTACTTTTGACGTGTCTGTGTTGCACCTTACTATTATCATTATTAAGTTGTAATAACCAAATGGTAACAAATAACCGATTTAATTTGAGTTAATTAGGTGGCCCTGCTCTGCTGGCGACACGTATCAACATCGTTTATTTTTGTATTTTATATGTACATTTTTGACAACTGCAGAAGTATGGATGTATTCCTCCGATGTGTCATCTTGGCGATGACGCTATGTATATTCGCAAACTTTGTGTCGTCATCTTGGAGGCTGTTTGTCGACTCCGTAACGGTGAACCAAGATGGACGTCATTGCACCACTCGCGATGAGCTTTTGGCGCTACAGGGAACGGTGTCGGAGTGGGATTCAGTTGTGGACTTGCCCCTGGAATGTGAATCGGAGAGTACTTCTTCAAGTTCTACTTCAGGGAGGACACGCACAAGGAAACGAGGTAAGCGAGTAGGAGTCCGCAGACGGGTCCGGGCACAGAAATCCAGACCTCCACTACCAACCATGCTACTCTCCAATGTGTGATCACTGAGGAACAAACTGACGGAACTGGATGCGTGTGCCCGATATATGTTTGAGTACCGACACAGTTGTCTCATGTGTTTTACTGAGACTTGGCTCAATTCTACTATCAATGGCAGCACCCTTGCACTTCCCGGATTTGCCACTCCCATACGGCTGGACAGACGAGTTGAGGATACCGGTAAGGCTTTTGGCAGTGGTGTATGTATTTATGTAAATAAAAAGTGGTGCAAGAACTACGTCATCCGTGACAGACTGTGTACGCCTGACATTGAGCTCCTCTCAGTGTCCTTAAGACCATCGTATTTACCTCGCGAATTGGGACAGAGCGCTAATTACAATAATGCTGTTTCAATTGTACAAAGCCACATTCAGAAACTTGAATCCATCTCTCCCGATGCCCCGAAATTTATTCTTGGCGATTTTAACGCTTCCACGTTAAAATCGGTTTTACACAACTCAGTGTTCTTGATACCAATCTACAGGCAGATACTGAAGACTCAGAAGGAGCAGGAAATACGTGTGAAGACATGGGATCCCGACTCTATACAGCGACTCCAAGGTTGCTTTGATTGTACAGACTGGGACATGTTTTTCAGCAACAACGAAGTTATATGTGCTACTACAGATGCCATCACAAGCTACATAAACTTCTGTGTCGACAGTATCATCCCCGAGAAATTGGTAAAGATTTTCCCCAACAACAAGCCGTGAGTGACGAAAGAACTGAAACACCTTCTTAACGAGAAAAAACGATTGTTTTGTGCTAAGGACACATTAAACCTTAAATCTATTCAGAAAGATATCAACCTGCAGATTAAGAGGTGCAAGGACGAAAATAAAGAGAAAGTAGAAGCTCATTTCAGAGCGAATAACACGTGTCAAGCATGGCAAGGCGTGAAGAACATGATGAGTTATCCCAGAAAACATTCTTCCATCACCACAGCGAACGACCAAACATATGCTGAGGATTTGAACAAGTTCTACACCAGGTTTGATGCACGTGATTTCGGCAATGAACGAAAAATTGTGATTGACAAGATTAACAATAGAGATGCGGATAACATTGTTATTACTCCAGAAACAGTTCAACTGCAATTCTCAAAACTCAACACAAGGAAAGTGCGGGGACCAGATGGTTTAGGCGGCATCGTCCTGAAACAATTGTGTAATGTATTTTCACGACTGTATCAACTCTCCTTTGATTGTCATGTGATCCCGGAAATGTGGAAAATTTTAAAGATAATACCAGAACCAAAAAAGAATAATTCTACAGAAATGAATGATTTCAGGCCCGTTGCTCTTACTTCCATCGCTATGAAATGTTTCGAACGCATCATTCTTAACTCGTTATTGTGTAATGTTAGACACTTACTTGACCGGTATCAGTTTGCATATAGAGCAAGAAGGGGTGTTTGAGATGCAAAACTCTGTATTTTAAACAGCGTATATAAGCATTTAGGACTTCCAAAATCCTTTGTGAGAATTTTATTTGTTGACTTCTCTTCGGCATTTAACACGATACAGCCGCACATCTTGTTAGAGAAACTTTTGAACATGAATGTAAATTGTAATCTACTACTTTTAGACCACAGTTTGTGAAGGTTAATTCCGCCCATTCTTCTATTGTGTATACAAACACTTGAGCCCCTCAAGGATTTGTCCTTTCGCCTGTATTGTTTACTCTGTACACAAATGATTGCATAAGTAATAATCCCTGTAATCTAACAGTGAAGTTTGCTGATGATACTGCGTTGGTAGGACTTATTCAAGAAGATGAACTTTCGTACAGAGAAAACATTAAACATTTTGTTACCTGGTGTGAAAACAATTTCTTAATGTTGAATGTCAGAAAAACGAAAGAAGTTATTATCAATTTCAGGAACAACCAACGTACTACAAGCCCTGTTTGTATAAATTGTGACAATGTGGAGATTGTAAATGACTATAAGTATCTTGGCATAATTATAGATAGTAAATTGAACTGGAATGCTAATACTGATGCTGTTTTCAAAAAATGTCAACAAAGATTACATTTCCTGCGCAAATTGCGATCTTTTAATGTAAATGAACGAGTATTATCGCTTTTTTATCACTGTTTTGTTGAAAGCATTTTAACCTTTTCCTTCCAATGTTTGAATGGTTCTTTGTCTCTTGTTAACAAATCTCGCTTAGAAAAAGTTGTCCACATCGCTGGTAAAATAGCTGGAGTTCATTTTACAAATCTGTCCTATCTTTATGAAAAACGAGTTTTGAAATTATCTCTGAAAATTTTGTCGGATCCAGATCATGTGTTGCACAGTGAATATGTTCAACTTCCTTCTGGAAGGAGATACTTATTATCTCGATACAAAACCAATAGAGGTCTGAATACATTTATTCCCTTCAGCATTCGTTTGTTAAATGATCCTTAAGTTAACCAATTGTTACATGTAATCTGTGAATGTTAATTGTCATTCATGTACACGAGCTTTGTCATGATACAAAATGAAATTCTTTCGAGGTAATAAAGTTTGATTATTATCCTTATTATTATCATTATTATTATAATGTTATTGATATGAGCATATGTGCACATCTCACGTTTGCTTATCAACCATTGTTTCACCGTGACTTCCCGAACGATTGTTCATGACTTCACTGTAGCTTGCCGTTGAAAGAGAATTGGGCCGTTTCCTGATTATTTTTACGCGAATCAAATGGAATAAAATGGGTAATAAAGAAATTATCACACTCAAAAGTGTGCCATATGACTTTTACGAAATTCGTGTGAATTTATGTTTTATGTTTACCTCTACAATATCAATGTGCCGCAGAAAGTTTCTTTTTGTGTCATAATTGAATATGAAATTATTCAAAAGAAGAACTACGTACTAACTTACTTGGTATCATTCTGCAAAAGTGTAACTTGTGACTAACTGCCACAAGGTTACAAGATCTCAGGCCAAAACAAAGTTAAAACACAGGTTAAGGACTTCCGGTTGCGCATGCGAGGCGGCAAGACGTGTGTGTGAGCAGCTCTTCCCCACGAATATCTAATGCACCTACTGATGACTGAAAGCTGAAAACACTGACTTTCCAAGGAACAAACCTAAGGAGGATACACCTTTCTTATTTGAACGGAGTGAGTAAAGTACAATTTGGAGACATTCTAACAATTTTTACTCAACCATAATGTCGTCAAGTCAGTCAAACACAAAGTCAGGCATTAACACGCGTTCATCTTCAAGTCGAAGTTTTGATGATCTCCTTCTTTGTATGGAGAAAAGACTTGCTGATAAGATAGCCAAAGGAAATTGTGAACTGAATAAGGCTATAAACGATCTAAAACAAAACGTGTGTGTACTTTCAAAGCGAGTTGATGACGTAGAAGGTATGGCCGCCATTAATGAAACTGAAGTGAAGTCTCTGAAATCTGAAATAGCTACCCTCAAGTCAAAACTAACAGAACAAAATGTTACTTTTGAAAGAAAATTACTACAACAGGAAATCCGTGACCGGAAGACAAACCTTCTCTTTTATGGTTTTAAAAGAAAATGCAACTGAAGACTCTGAGAAAGTGTTGCGTGATATGTTTGCCAGCGATCTGAAGTTTTCAGACAGAACAATAGACAATACGTACTTTAAGACCGTCCACAGACTCCCAAGAAAATCGTTCCCTGGTGACCCGACCCCAGACGCACCCTCCCCCATCATAGCAAGTTTCTTGAGTATGGCTGACAGAGACATGGTGCTAAGATCATCCAGACTTCTAAAGGGAAAGCGAATGTCTATTCTAACATATCTTCCAGCAAAACTCAAGAAACAGCGCGCCACCCTCTATCGTAAATCCCGAGCAATCTATCAGGACGAGAAGATACAGTCTCGTGTCCGACAAATAGGGGTTGACCATGTACTAGAGACAAGAACAAACAGTATGTCATCCTGGCAGATCCGCAACAGACTAAATGGAGATATGAATCCTCCTTACGAAATATGAACTATGAATTATAAATGATCAGAGAAATTACTATAACCCATCTCAGACCTCCAGTTTGAAAGTTGTATTTACTCATGATGGCACTGTATACACGTAACTCATAACTCATTTCAGCTGATATATTGTATATGCTTACTTCCAGACGAGAGAACATTTATAATTGTCTGTGTACTGCAATCACACTTCAAAGGTAACGCTTTATAAGTTTTTTTCCTTACACCTAATACTCTACTATAATCTACTTGAGTATAGGTCAGACAGCTCTGTAATGATCTAACAGGCGATATGCTATAGTGGAATCATTGAACACAATGACATAACACACTACTTCTCTATACATATGTATAAAATAGCAAGCGTTGAATTTTGAAATGCCGTTCTCATTTACTGGAAATCTTAATCTCACCAATTTTATTCTCTGATTGATGTAATAATCGAAGTACTTTATGCCACTACAACTGCTATTGATAAGTGTTTGTAATCATGGATATCGACCCTCAATACCACAACGCATATATTCTTATTTATTATAAATAGTGTATGCATACATGTGGCATGATTATGTGAATGTACGTGTATATATTTGGAATTTTATGACTATATATACTGTGTATATATGTGCTATATATGTTTGCTGTATATGTGCACTGTATGTATATGCAAACTGTGTATATGTACTAAGTATGTATGTATACTATGTGTTACGCATATATTCTAATTTATTATAAATAATGTATGCATACATGTGGCATGATTATGTGAATGCACGTGTATATATTTGGATTTTTACGACTACTTTTGAATTTCAAAATGCTATTCTAGTGATAAGAGTTAAGCCAGTACATTTTTGTTATGGAGTGCACACATGTATACGCAATGGCATAATATTTCAACCTAGAAAAACATGCAAATGAAATATTATAACCGCTTACCTTATTAAACGAACTATTCAGTCTACATCAAACAAATCATCCTAAAAATCCTCAGAATATATATGTTATATTCGTAGACTTCCATTTCCTCAATCATGACATTGTATCATTTCAACGTGGCAGTTTTATGAACGCATGATTGACTCGCATGATTGACTCGCGCTGAAATGTACAAGCACGGGTATTTCTCTTTGCTTGGGTATGTTAGCTTAAAGTCGTTCCGTGTTAACAACAATCCCTTTTGTAGAGTTTTACAACGTTTTTGGTATGTTTAGTTCATTTATGAGGGATATTCGTGGGGTAGATTTACCTCTCAACATGATTCGTTTCTTATATCTTTTTGGTGGTGTTTTTAAATGTATATCCTTGAACGGGATATTGTTTCATTGTACATGTACATGTATCTTGTTTCAAGACAGGAAGTACATTTTATCAAAACAACAGGCAAACTATATAAAACTGGACACTGAATCCATTTATCTGAAAACAATAAATTCAAGGTTGGCTGAATTTCAACAAAAACATGATTTAAATGAAAATGGCTGAAAATATAAAGATACTATGTCAAAACTGCAGATGGCTTAGTAATAACTTAAAGCGTAAAAAGGTATTTAATTTCCTTAAAAAGAAAAAAGGCAATATATATTGTTTACAAGATGTACACTTCACATCTGACCAAATTCAGAAGATAAAGGAACAATGGAGGTATAATGAATGTTTCATAAGTTGCTTTAAAAGTAACGCCCAAGGAACAGCTATACTATTCAATAACAACTTCGAGTTTAAGGTAATTGATAGTTCCCTTGACGAGTTTGGAAATTATGTTGCCCTCAAAATTTTAGTTAATGAAGTAGCCTATACTATAATCAGTATATATGGGCCTAACGAGGACAATCCCGATTTCTTGACATTGTTATGACTTATGACAGTGATGAAATAAGTATATGTGGGGATTGGAACTTAGTTATGAACAAACAATTGGACACATATAACTATAAGCACATCAATAATCCAAAAGCTAGAGAAAAAGTTTTTGAAATGATCGATAAATTTGATCTTAAAGACCCGTGGCGTGAACTTAATTACGACACTAAACGTTTCACCTGGCGACAACCGACCCCCCTTAAACAAGCGAGACTAGATTTTTTTCTGATTTCACATGGGCTACTACCTTCGGTTAATAATAACGATATATTTCCAAGTATAAACTCTGATCACTCACTGATCTCTTTGTCTCTAACATGCTCTACTTTAGCTAGGGGTAAGGGCTTTTGGAAATTTAATAACTCACTCCTCCAAGATAGAAAGTACATAGACTTAATAAAAGATACAATAAAATCACCGCTAGACCAATATAAAACATCAGATACTGAAGCAGGCAAATATTCAATCGATGATCAATTACTTTGGGAAACACTGCTCCTTATGATCAGAGGTAAAACAATATATTACTCCTCCACTAAAAAGAAAATTGTAAACGAGAAAGAAAAACAAATGGAAACTAGGCTTGAACATCTAGAAAACGAATTAGACTTAAATGAAGATAAGGATATGAAGCAAAACTTGCTTGATGAAATAAATGTTCTAAAGCATGACCTTGATGCAATTGCCAATCACAAGATTAACGGAATTCTACTACGGTCTAAAGCAAATTGGGTCGAAAAAGGTGAAAAACCAACCAAATATTTTTTAAAGCTTGAGTCAAGAAACTTTTTGAATAAATCCATTACTGTTCTGAAAAAAAATGATGGAACGTCAATTACAGAAAGTAAACAACTACTTCAAGAAACTAAACTATTTTATGAAAAACTTTACACTGCACAAGTCCAATCTGACGTTAATCTTTTTGAATTATTTAAAAATGAAAACGTACCAGTTCTAAATGAACAAGATAAATCTACCCTAGAGGGAGAACTGAAAATGAGTGAGCTGTCGTTTGCCCTTAAAAATATGAAAAACAAAAAAAGTCCAGGGCCCGACGATTTTACTGCCGAATTTCTTAAATTTTTCTGGAAAGATTTGGGTGGATTTCTTCTCAACTCATTAAACTGTGGTTATAAAAAGGGAAATTTATCAATCTCGCAAAAACAGGGACTTATTACATGCATTCCTAAACCTAATAAACCAAAGAAATTTTTGAAAAATTGGCGCCCTATATCGCTACTTAACACCTCCTATAAAGTAGGTGCAGCAGCAATTGCGAACAGAATTAAAACGGTGTTACCTACTATTATCAATGAAGATCAAAAGGGCTTTGTCACAGGAAGATATATTGGCGAGGTAGCCAGACTCATATATGACCTAATGGAACATACTGAAACCTGCCAAAAACCAGGTTTACTTCTTCTTATTTATTTCGAAAAAGCTTTTGATTCGGTAAACCGAAGTTACCTCAGCAAAGTTTTAAAGTTCTTTAATCTCGGACCCAGTATTTCACAGAATAGAAACGTTCTATAATGATATTGAATCGAGAGTCATGGTGAACGGTTTCGCGTCAACTCCCTTTGAAATAAGCCGGGGATGTCGCCAGGGTGACCCGTTAGCCCCGTACATTTTTCTTATGTGTGTTGAAATCTTAGGCATCATGATACGGAACAATAAAAACATAAAGGGGGTAAAACTTGGAAATATAGAATATCTTCTTTCACAGTTCGCAGATGATACAACACTTACCCTAGATGGATCTGAAAAAAGCCTATATGCAGCATTGAATACCATAGAACTATTTGCCCGTTTTCCAGGATTAAGAGTCAATATAGATCAGACAAAACTAATATGGATAGGCTCCAAAAAGAGACCCCGATACAAATTGTGCAAAGAATGGAATTTCGATTGGTAACAAACAAATTTCACTCTTCTAGGAATAAACTTTGATATTGATCTAGACAAAATGGTTGATATAAACTACAATGACAAACTTTCTCAGATTGAAAGGCAAATGAATATTTGGTCAGCTCGTACCCTCACCCCGTATGGAAGGAATACTGTTCTCAAATCACTCCTACTACCAAAGCTCAACCATCTGTTCTCATCACTACCAACTCCAAATAAATCTGTAGTTAAAAAACTTCAGAAAAAATGTTTCAATTTTATATGGAAAAACAAACCAGATAAGGTAAAAAGAGATGTAATGATGCTAAATCCAGAACACGGGGGGATAAAAACTCCAAACATTAGAAAAATAATATCATCACAAAAATTGAAATGGATAAAAAGATGAAACGATAAGGACCTTAAATGGACATATCTTTTCAACAGCCGATTAAAACTCAAAACTCCGTTCTTACTAACAGAGAGTTTTCTCATACAACAGAAAATAATTCCCTCAACAACTAACTATTTTTGGAAGGACATACTTTTAGAATGGTCTAACTTCATAACCATGCGTAAAAGTGAAATTAAAAATGAAGAAGATATACAATGTCAATCTTTATGGTATAACGACAACATAATTATTGATAAACATCCTTTTTTGTATCTTGAATGGTATAAAAAGGGTGTTGTCTTTGTGAATGACCAGCTTCATAAAGACGGCAGATTATTGACTTATGAAGAATTTTCCAATACCTTTTCAATCAACACTAACTTTCTGACATATGAATCCGTGAAAAGAGTCGTAACTACATATATTCGAACGCTGAACATAAACAATTTCAAAAGAAATTGGTAGGCCCAATTTATCCCTTTAATTTGGCGAACGTTGATACAATAATTGGAAGCAAAAACTTATACGCGTTTCTTTTAAACTCACAATTTGTACGCTTGCCGAGTTATTCAAAATGGGAAAGAATTCTTCAAAATGATTTTACTGAAAAGGATTGGAAAATTTATAACACAATTGCCAATAATTGTTCACGAAATACAGACTTGAAATGGTTGCAATACAGAATTATTCACAATATCCTACCAACAAGACAATTTCGATATAAAAGTGGGTATATATCTTCAGCGCTATACCCGTTCTGCGAAACGGAATCAGAAACTATCAACCATATGCTATGGGAATGTGAGCATATCCTCAAATTATGGAAGGACATAGAATCATGGTTAAATTCAGTACAACTGAAATTGGAACTTACAAATAAAATTATTATTTTAGGAATGAAAGGAAAGAACAATAATCCTGTAAATGCAATCAGTCTCCTAGTCAAACAATATATATATAGGTGTAGCGTAAATTGTTTTAAACCTAAGTTGGAATACATTAAAAAAAGAAATTGTACGTAATTACGATATGTGTGTAGATATGTCTATCTGTCAACAGGAACAGAAGAAATGTTTTTCCAATACTGGTCTACACTGCACTTACTATTTGGAAAATAATCTTGCTGAATTGTATCAGCCAAATTTGGATTTATGTATCTAAATGTATGCACCTTTGTTTTGTCGTGTAAAAATGCTTGCCTTTATATCAAAATATGGAAAATGAAAAAAAAAAAAAAAAAAGAAATTTCAGTTTCACTGTTTAAAAATTCTATTAAGTTTATATTGCATTCCAACTATTGAAAGTTGTTAACACGAATCATTTCAATACCACTTCCCTTGCACACCTTTAGAGCTGGTGCTTTCATGTAACGCGTTGTAATCTGTTGTATGTGTTATTCATTTGCTTAAACACGTTTTGAATAGAATTGGTGAATATATTTAGGCTATTGACACTTCATATTGTCAATACAATGTTGTGATTAAATGCAGTTAAAACCGTTGCATTATATATTGATATCAAATACTTTTAATACAACCGTTTAACAGACTATATTGTTGACTTCAATTGGTTTACTAAATTGTATATACCTGCTATTGTATAAGTAAATATCGACTGTGCAGAGTTAACTAATTTGTTCTGTTCCTGTCTTTGTAAAGGCATCAGTGAACTTAAGAGATATTGCTTATTAATTGACCTTCTTATGCCATGTTACTTCATTTTCTACTTTGATTTTTTATTGAAATGTAGAATTCACATTGCTGATGGATGTAAACGTTTTCTACTTAACAATGGACTTGAATTACGTAGCTTACAATTCGTAATTAAGTTGTAATTAGGACTCATATATTGTCTTCATATGATTAATGACATATATATGTATCATACATGCAATATTTGATTACACCATAACACAAAACATGCACTTGGCAGAGGATTGCGCACAATAATCTGTGTCTTAATGTGACTTACTAACTTAGGTCCAAGCCTTTAACCCCCTGATTTGTATACTTATATGGTTAGTGTATGTTTTCCTATGTTAATCGAATCAGTTCAACTATTGAGAAGATATGTATTGGGTGAATGTGCAGAAAACTATTGGCTTATGCACTTAAATACATGTTGTATGATGTTCCTGTATCAGAAGTAATTAATCAATCATTGTGTTTAGAAATATGTCTTCTGTTGTCTTTATTTCGAAAAGAAGTATAGTTGTATTTCTTTTGTTCGTCAGTTAAATATTGTGAATAATGTTTTCATGTAACACTGTTTCGTAACTATTTGACTCGAATATAAAAGTAACATTGAGTAGAAGAAGAATAAAATTTCCAAAAAACTTCCAACAACGGTAAACACGAAACAAGAGCAACATTTAACCTCTCATGTCATCAACAATGTTAGACACAAACTGTGACCTATTGCAAGGAAGTTGTTTATCCGTTTTAAATACAACCTATAGTCACTGGACATAAGTATTCGTTACTTGACGTATTTCCATAGACTTGCATGTTATTTTAGTGTAGCCTAAATAATGTTCATGGATTTGATTTTCGATGGTAAACTATTGAAATTGTCTACACTTTTGAAGAATCATATTGGCTTCAATCTCATAATTTAAACTTAATTTTCCATTGGTTATCGAAGAAATGACAGCAATGTGATTACCATATATATGTTAACGGCAATAAGGAGAATCAGGCAATAATGTTACTTCCTAGGCAATAAGCTACTGTCTAGGCAGTAACTTATTGCCTAAAATATTTAGGTAGTAAGCTTACTGCCTAGATATATTTTGACAAATAACGTCAAGTGACGAATACTTATGTCCAGTGACTGTACCTTCTGGTTTATAAAGTAAATGATCCACCCTCCTCCCCGATTATCTCAACAAGTAATACTGTAACTACTGCAGAATTTTCAACAGTTTGTATCATCATGATCTTGAAAAATATGTATTGTTTATATGGAACTTATAATGAGAACGCATGTATGAATAAGAAATATATCAAAACCAAAAAAAATATTTTAAAGGAAAATATTCAAAATAATAAAATAGTTTATTCTGTAAGAGGCGTCTGATCACAGATGTGCATACCTACTTAGTCCGGAAAGAGCGTACATTTGTATACTTAACCTTTAGCCTGCTGGATTGTTTTAAGCTAACACCCACTGTCATCTGGATTAATTTCAGCTGAAGCGCCGTAAAATCAACACCATTACGGAAATTGAAATTTATCAAAAAGTAAACATGTATTCAAAGCAAAATTTCACACATTGCTGGGGAAATCACTAGACTATGTCATCATATATTTTTTATTGTCATACCACATACAATACTGAAGAAATAATCCTTGAAACAGCAAAGTAGTACTTTTTTCATGAAATCTATTTTTTTGTAATCTGGATGATTTATCCAGGATCGATCATTTGAAATATATAACTAGAAAATTCCAGATAAATTCGCATTTTACGAATTTAGGGTTGTAACTGAATATTCACAAGGATTTTTACTGTTATCCGATTACTGTAGTTACCATGGCGATACATTATCTAACATCGTTAGAAGTCAACATAAAACGAAGACGTTATTATTGTTTGATAAATTCATCAACTTTGCTCGAATCGCTTTGACTTCGATTTTCTCACAAACTACAGAACACAAAGAATAAATACTTAAGAATAAATATCAACAATAACTAAAAGTGGTATCAATAAAGTTTCAGCACTGTAGAAATTACACTTTTCGAATAGCAAGCTATTACCCATGCTGATGTCTCGGAAATCGTCTGTTTCAAATCAAAATGGCGGACTTCGGTAATTAGAACGAATACAAGCAATATCTTAAGAATAATTGTTTCAATAGCTACCAAAATTATCTCGTGCATTCAAAGAGATTCATATTTTTATACCATGTGATTTTTAATGTGATAAACATAAGCATTTCACTAAAAGCACTGTGTAAACAACGGATAAAAATTCGTTGCAAACAATAACCTGAGGCCGGTCAACATAGAAAACGATGACCCAATGACATTTTCTACACTGTAACACAAGCTCAGAAATGTCTAATTCGTCATCGAGTAAATTGCGTATTAATAAATAAATTATCTGTAACACATTTGTAAGGTCTTTTGGCAATAATATATGACACAAATCCAACCATTACTGTAAAAATTAGATCAAAATTTATTGCAGACGAAAAACTTTCATTCCGGAAATGACGTGGCAACGGAAGTCAGTCATTATTACTTCCCTTTAGAAGCTTCAAGAAAAATAAAATCACCAGACAAGTTCAGAAGTGCCAGAAGCAGAAGTCATTATTTCCTACCTCCAATTATTAAATTGTATTCGCTATTGATTCACATGAAATTACGGGACGAATACCTCAATTCAAAATTCAAAACACAAGCGGCAAACGACAGGAGTGGGCAGATGTGCAGATCTCAGCAGGTGCTCGAAAACGTCATGGCAGTATATATCATGAGTGATTGACAAAAGAGGATGTGGGATCACACGATTTCATGAAGTATATATAAATTTGAAGTCGAAAACATTGTTTTCATTTTTTATTAGGATTATTAATATTGATACTAAAGGATATTTATAATTTTAAGATTGTAAATTCAGATATCATAAAAGAAACAATACTAAGACTACATAGTACATTGTGCGCATAGATTAATTTATCTGACATAATTATAGACATAATGCATGTATATAATTAATAAATAATGCTAATATATAATTAATAAATAAAGAATAAAAGAAGAACTATAAATCAAAAGCATCTAATTATATTAATTTTTAAATGGAGTATATAATTGTCGACAAACGATAACCAAGTGGAAACCACATTGGGGAATTCCATTCTCAGCCAATCAGAAAATAGAACGTTTCTCCTGATCAGAGTTTGCCGATAAGGTATTGGTTGGTAATCTATACACTTAATATAGACATATATGTTTACTAACGGAACATAATTACAATCAGACATAAGTTTGTTAAGCTATGGTTTGGTTACGTGTGTAAGCGATCCCTTTGAAAAACGTTTTAAAAATGAATGTCATGTACCATTTGCCACACATGTAATGGTCATGCGGGTTTGGATATTAGGAACACAACTAAATTATTGTTTAAGGCGTAAACAATACTAAATTTACTACAAGCACTGTAAATTAAATATGACAATGAACACTTGTCAATTTAGATATGATAACGTGTTAATATTTAAACAAATGTCAAAAACAAATCTATATCATATATATGACGCAAATAGTAAGCCTAACGAATATTTGAGGGGGGGAGGGGGGGGGGATGATCTGATTTAGCTGACAAGTCTTGCAGAAAGATATCCCATCAATTTCCTTGATTGTACACTGTCAAGTGAGTACCTGCACACAAAGTAGAAATATTGATGGTCGGGTGTCATTTCATCTAGTTCACTGGAGTACGGAATCTCTCGAAGGCCGCTGGACTGGACTGGACAACCACAGATTAGTTATATTTTGGACAAAAACTCAAGATTTGGTAACAGTTCATCCTATATTTCAATGTGTAGCAAAAAAATGCCAGTCGAAATTAAGTATGAGAATGTTGATGAATTCAAGTCGGTATGTCACAAATCATTCACAAAAATGATCACCTACAAGAGGCGGTTGATAACGGTATACCTGCAACAGACAAGTGCAAGAGTGAAATAAACTGATGTTTTCTATTTTTCAAGTAATTTGGCTCCAACATTTATAAATACAAATTCACATTTCTCATGTAATTAGGCCTACTTGTGTTGTCGTTCATCTGTTAATCTCTTGAATTTACTCGTGTCTGACTCGTACGGTGTCGTATTTCCATATAGACTTGCATGTTAATTTACGCTGGGATAAATGATTTTCATGAAATAAGTTCTGTTAAAACCAATGTTAAACTTTTCATCTTAATTTGAAATCATCTCAGCTTTAATAAACTAATTTAAATTAAATTTTCGGACGATACTTAACTAATGTCATCCAATTTCCCTACAAGTGTACGTTAGATAAAAAGTTTCCCCATAGACCGTCATCTTAAATGTTTTCACAACTACGTATACATGTTGATCAAAGTTCTGCCATTCCCAAGGTAGTAAACGGAAAATTAAACTTAAATTATGAGGTTGTAGACAAGTCGATTCCCCACAAACCTGATAAATGTGAATAGAATCGGACACAAATTGTATCTATGAAAATTATTTATCCCAGATAAAATTAACATGCACGTCTATGAAAATAACGTCACAGGCACGGCACTGTACTTTACGATGTTATGTCTACACGCTAGATCTACGACACATGAAATACTGCTTGTCAAGTATTAAAGTTTTAAAAACGTATATCATATTTGTCAAAGTTTTTAATTTCAATTAAATTTGAGGACATTTTTTGGTAAATCGATCAATGACGACGTCGATATCTCAAGCTGCGCAAAGCTACGATAACCACGCCCATCTTGTCACTCAAGTGTCCACGCCCACTTCTGTCAATCAAAACCACGTGTGTACTGGCAAGGACAATGAAATGTTATTTCAAATTATTTTATTTTCAAAACAGTTACGAGTTATTTCAAAGTATTTTATTTTCAAAACGAATGAATTATTGTGCATGAATTCATGATGTGCCAATGCATTCTTTCTTACTGAATACATGTTCACATGTCAGAGTGACATTTCGCGAGAGTTCACTTGGAGATGTTGGATAGTGGCAATTGTCAGTCGTAAGTAACTCAGCAAGTTGATTTTTTGTATTAACAGACGAAAATTCCTTTTCATGTCGTAAATGTTTTGTCTGTCACAAAAACAAACTCGATCCAAATAAATTATATTTCATGAATTTTCATCAAACACGTTACATCGTTGAAATCGTATCGCCTAATCTAACGATAATCGATATGCTACTTGTCTTCAGTATTTAAAAACAAGAAAACAAACAGTACAAATATTTTCCTGAATGATAGTTTTTAAAAAAGAAAATAAATATGTTTATATAAAACAATAGACCAAGAATTACCGACAGAGTGTTGCTATCATAAACATTAGTTTTCCCGGAATAGCGTTGACGTAACTTGTTTACAATCGCGTGGGACCTACTAGATCTAACGGATGTCTTTGGTCCAAGTGTCATTACTCAAGAACTAACATCTTTTTTAATAAGCCAATTGTTTTTTCACCACTACGAAAATGTTAATGCAGCATGTGTGTATTAGGATACAATTGCCCTGAAACTGATACTGAACTTGAACATCGAAATTGTGTTTGATCGAAATCCACCACCAGTGCATGAAAGTACGTAATGGCCTCATGGTGTTTATCGGCAATTTATAAGTAGATTTTTCAAGATGATCTGTAGGCCTAATTGTAATGCAAGTTTTAGCCATAACAAGATATATAAATGTCAGTTGTTTTTTTTATCTTTGGAATCTGTGATCATGATCAAATTTAAAGGATTTTTTTTAGATGATGTTGCTGTGAAGACATTGTTTGTTCAGTCCAGGCCTAGATCTAACGGTTCCTAACTGCAGCAACATGAAAGAAACTCACGATTTGACAGCTCCATTTTGCCTTGATAAAACATTACAACGATATTATTATGAATCAGACTGACTGACATTGGTTATTGTGTACATTGAATAAACGCAATTATAAATTGTCACTGCATCAGATTTACTTTATTTATCATTGTTTGGAATCTGTCGTCTCTCAAACGTCTTCACATGTGACAATTTTCACCGGAAGTGTTCTCTGAATTTTTTCGTGGACTCGTGTAGGAGGAATAACGAATTTTATAACAAGTATGACATATCAGTGGATAGGATTTTTAGTATAGAATCTTTCTGTTGTATTTTACATCGACAGATCACTCGTTGGACATCTGTAATTGTCTTGTTTTATAAGAGGTCAGGGGTCACTGCTTTCTGCACGTGACTTGTCAGCATATGCTGCCTTCAAATGAGAGTGGGATGCAGTAAATGTCAGGGATTCCTGCCTACAGCGTGCTGGATCATAAAAGTTTATTATTATAACACAAACATACACGATTTTTAAATTATTGTCATCAACATGAATCATTGTATCATGTGTCTCGAACCGTTTGCGATTCGAACCAAAACCCTCACAAACATTAACCTCTTTTATTAAATGAAAGTAAACATATTTATCATATAATTGAGGATGTTATCGATGCAATAAAGCAATCTGATAAACTTGGTATCCAAATCTGATAAATATGAAAAAAAGGTCAAAGGTCAAATACACGAACTACTTTCGCAAAAATCCGCTCTTTCCATGCGAATCCTAAAACTGTTTACGAATCATTGAAAAGCGTAACCGGGAGTTTACCCGCGTATTTCCGCTTGAATGAATGGATAATTATTCGAAAACACAAAATCATCTGATATGGTACAGTGCATTTATAGTTTTAACGAAGTCAAGATAATGATAGATTTGTTTTAAAAATCATTCAAAACTTCAGTGCGCTATTGACTAACTGCATCAGCATGTAGCTGCAGTGTCCTGTGTACAAAATGAATTTGATGTGTCACTGTCAGTCAGCGTGTGGCCTACCGACGCGCCTCTTCGATTGCACTAGCATTTTGGCAGTTCTTGATCATACGGTATTAGATACATTAATAGGTACTTATTGTCATAAACCAAAGAAACAACCCCACCTCACAAATAACTACCGTTAAAGTGTGAAAGATACTGTTATGCAGCAATCCGAATCCACCCTGCAACGCAGCTTCCAAAACGTTGAAATTAGAGTTACTTCCCTTGTTCTACTAGCGTGACCAAGTGATTTATGAATGAGTGCTTTTTAATTATTAGATAGATGCTTATGAACTGATTGAAAATATCTCCATGAACAAGAAATCAAGGATCAATTGTTTATTTTTGAAATAATCGCGCACATCGTGTTTTAATTGTTTTGATTAAGAACTATTTCTAGGCATTTCACAGCCGATGTTGTGACCGTCACTTTGATGTACCGTCTATGAAATTACTCCGCTAAAACTGGGTCAATTCTCTTACCATTTTTTCACAACAAAACGCTTATTTTAATAATGACATAATATGATGAAGAGATTATTAACCTCGTGTGTTTCCGTATCATTAATATCATATATTTGGAATAAAAAATAATGTTTTATGCTCGCCAAAGGCTCGCATAATACAATTTTTATTCCAAAAATATGATATTAATGATACGGAAACACACTTGGTTAATAATCTCTATGTACAAAACAGGACGAAAAGATTTGATGAGACTTTTTGGAGTTGGGAAATATAATTTTACTTATGTCCATTTAAGCAAATGCGTTATCTTGTCACCTAAAAAATAACTTACATAAGTATATTAACATACATAAGTAAAGGTCTCCATGTTTTTCATTTGTTTGATTATATTACTTCTGTAGTTCTTATAGAAATTGGGAATGAATAACAATGACAACAACAGTAAATAACAATGATATCAATGGTAACTAATACACAAGCTTGGATTATTGCCTCATCGTTCTATGTTTTCTTGGGCATATGTTTGTACAGACGACATAATGTTGATGTTGAACGTTTAGAGGTTTACGGCAAACTATTAACATAAACTTCAAGTTTAAACTTATGTAACCAGAATTTTAGACATTTTGATAGTGCTTTTGTTCAATGACGTCTGCTGCCTTTGTTCAAGAGTCCATTACATCATAGTCATTGTTGTACATGTGACTGCTTGAGGGCGCATGCTCAGATACATCAGATGATTCTGAGGCAATGTTGCTCATCTGTGTGACGTCACGAGACACTTGAACCTGTTTCTTGTCTCCAGGATTCTTGACCCACTGCAGTCTGGAGAGTAAAAAGTTGTGGTCAAAGAACTACAGAAAGTTTGACAGTGCTCACTTTAGGCGTTGACATCCTTGCTGAATAGCTTGAGGTTAGACAGCTAAATGTATCATAGACAATGCACTGCAACTACTAAGTGACTTCTAGAAGTGCATTTAGATGTTGGTAAACTGAAGAATTAAAAACATTATTTATGGCAGTTATTTGTAACGTTTCGGTGTTGATACTAACGCCGTTATCAAGCCAAAAAAGTTGTTAATTCAACAACAAAAAAGTGGTACGGCGAATATAACGTTCTCTTCTAAATAATGAACCTACCTGAGTAGGTTATATCTTTCAATCACAGTTGAACAGATAAACGCATAGCAAAAGTTCTCACCTCCCCTGTCTGACAAGGCAGAGAATAATTCCAACAATGACCAAGACAACCACGAGAAAAGTTCCAATAAGGGCTCCAACAACAGATGCAGCAGTGAAGTAGACTGGCGTCTCCTCTTCAATTGAAGGATATAAAACATATACGTATATGAGTTGATTAGTTATGGACATGCAAGACAATACAATGCAAAATCATTAACCATGCCAATATTTTGTTTAGGCTGATATGAATAAAGAAACACAGTTATCCACTTGTCGAAACGGTAACAGGTCAAACTTTCCCTATTGCATCGCCAAAACGTGATTTTTTAATAAAACCATAAAGGGACACACGTATTTGAAAATGTTGGATCACTACTGACACAATAATGAAATGATGAATTGAAATGTGATGATACGGATATTATACTCAAATGACACATACATGTACTTAGAATAACACTAAGCTCTTAGATTTTGAATAGTCACGAGCATAAAGCTTAAAATATTAAAATATGTATGCTTATGACGTTATCTGTGATAATTAACAGAGGTGAGCGAAATACGGTACATAGTGTTTATTGCTAGTGCAGGGTATGTACCATCTCAAAATATATGGGCATGGTAACTTCTTTATCATGTAATATCATTCTGTATTCATTGTATTCCAATACATGTGAGTAAAACCATTATCTCTGTAGATTTCAACAATCGATGAACGTGTTTTGACACTGTTCGGCCATAATAAAGTTTGCCACACAACTGCACAATGTGTGCGGTGTCATTTCTGTAATTAATTTCTGAAATAAACATCACGTCATGTCCTCGGATATTATCTACCAAACGTGTAAACATACTTACAACACACAGCAAATCAATAAAATCAACGAACAAAACGTATTTCCGTGGCATATATGAATACTCTATTTTGATTTAAATGTAAACAACGAACAGTAAACAATGTGACTACTGTTGGCAACTCACTTAAACAACATTTGTTTCACAAATGCGATAAAGAAAACAATCTGGTTAGGGATTGGAACTATGTCCATATTCAATTGCGAAATCGCAGTGGCGATGTTCTATGGTAAAGGAGATTCGGGAAATACCAATTACTTTCAGGTTAGCTCTTCGTGTCTTCTGCAGGGTGATTAGTATGTGCATTTGAATGTCACAACAGAACAATGACGTCATAGTCGCTGTTGTCGCACGGCTCGTCAGTTGGCCCTGATCATGGATTATTAATAGTAAGGAAGTAAACTCTATTTTTCTTGCAAAATTACTCAAAGCAGAATGTTGTGTTATGGGTTATCTTAGAAGAGAAATAAAGTTCCCTGTACCCCAATGTGTTTTGTAATAAAGTATAGTTGTTTCCGTGCAGCTGGCTTTGCAATGGTTATATTCAAGTTGTGTTTGTTATATCGATTGCATTGTTTTTAATATACATTTAGATCAGTAAAATCATATACACGAATTAACAATACTGATTCTACTCACGACGTGTACAGTCGACTTCTCTCCACCCCTCCTGACACCCTCCAGAACACTGTCCAGTCTTAGTGTCACACACAGATGGCAGAGAAGGATTACAGCGACGATCAGAGCAGGTTTTATTACAGTTCACTCCGTAGTTAAAACCTTGATTACATGCTGTAAAGAAAGGAAACCAAATGTACCATTTTGTCAATATATATTATATCAGATAAAAGTTCCAAACATTTATAATACATAGAAATAGCGATGTTTCGTGTAAACACTTGCAATACTGACACTCAATCATGTATAATTCAGCAAACCGACAACCGAGTGTTGACAACAAAAGGATATATTTAAGACAACTGCAAGAGCCCATATAAAGCCAAATAGATACCCAACTAATGTTTACAGTAAATCAGCATACTGTATGTGCTTATGTGTAGTTTATGGACAGATTGTAAAATAATTACCAAGTTCGACTGCTGGTTCCTGTTAAATGAACCCTCGAGTGCGTGAAACAGGTTAACTTTAGCCTTGATCCATATGCACTTATGTAGGTTTCATGTAACTTGTGTAGGTGTCTTATTGGTTAATAGAATTTGTGAATTGGGTGCAGATACGAACGGAGGCGCAATAATATTTTCAAAACTTAAATGAAAGCAGTGATGTAGTGTTTTCATAACAGTGTCTCTACAATTGCGCAGGTCCTAAAATTACAGGTTTGCTTTCACAAAACAACCTTTACTAAGGCTAACCTTATCTCAAGGTTGGCAGTTAAGGTTACCTTGAAAATAAGTTATGCATTCACGAAACAACCTTACGGCAACCTTATCTCTGAATGATTTTACTCCGCAACCTTAGCTAAGGTTGGAACTCTTCAGTTCTGGAGATAGTTGTTTACATTGGTTACGACAGAGAGTAACCTCCCTTGGTCAGATGAGCAATCGGCCAGACGACAACAATCGTCGTGTCACAATCGTCGAACAGTTCAAAGCGACCCATTCTCTTCCCACAGAGGTTACTCGTTTCAGATTTCCGATCCTACCCTCTTTTGTTTTACGCTTGAAATCGGGGGCAGGAAAGGAGTGTCCTGATTGGTTGCAATTGAATCTAGCTCTGCAATCAACGACGCCGTTGTAAAAGTGACATTTGCCAATGACACAGCATAATGATAACATAAACGTAAGACCAACGTTTTTTCGTTTTATGTGTTTTCCTCAAAATATGCTATTTGATTTTGTGAAACTATTAATCATAAACATGCTTATAAATAAAGAAGATGTCATCAGACAAAAATACCAAAAACAGTTCATTTGCGTTATTTACATCAGACATATTCGAATGAGATATGCTAATGAGCAAGACCCTTCAGAGTAAAATGCCTAGATCTGTGAAGTCACTAGGTCAACCTGGCCACTGAAAGATGAGTTGTCATTGGTTAAGAAACAGGGATACAGTATAAGATTTCGCTTTCCACCGCTAGGGGACATTGCATCTGCTCTCAATTTCAAGCAAAAAGCAACAGAGGTTATGATCGGAATGTTTTGCCAATCATGAGTAAGATGGTATCACGCTCAAGGACTCATTAGTTATTTTGAGTTTCACGAACTTACCAAACACCAGGATTCGATTTGCATCATTAACATTCTTAAGGCGTCACTACTGTGAGCAAATTTTAAAATTCGTAACTAACATTACACAATTCTAACTGTACCACAGTTAAACACCCTTCCGTTTGATGGATTTTTTAAAATCACAATCTTAAATTAATCAATGGGTTTTTTTTGGTTGGGGGAACAAAGGTTAGTTACTGAGTGATTGAACTGATGATATGTTGATATGCTAGTAAATGAAAACCTTGATTTTATCATGTATAACACTTACGTTGTGTACAATCAAGTTTCTGGTACCCAGGTTGACATCCACCTACACACTGACCAGTCACGTGATCACAGGGAGATGAACCATCAAGACACCGTCGGTTAATACAGAACAGTGCACAGGAAGGTCCATAGGAGCCAGACCCACATTCTGTGAAGAACACACTATACTTTTTTAAATGTTATCTATATGCAATAGTATGCAGATATCTCTATCATGTCAAGTCGGCGGTGAAGACGTCAACAGACACATTACATTTTGATGCTGGTGATACAGAGTGACAATTTCAAGTCAAAGCAGGAGGATTTCCATTAGGCCAAGGGTTCATTTGTAAAAAATGAATATACAAATAATCACGCAAATACAAAGTAGTTTTAATGTGTTTCTACATACATAGTATTTGTTTGTTTTTGCATTAGCGTGATAAATAAACTATATTATATATCTAAATATTGTAAACGTCTAATGTAAAAGTCAAACTTTGAATGTAAATAACACTGTTTATGATTTTCAAAATGCAGTATTCCGAAAAATAATATTGTTCCAAATTTCAAATTCTTGTACATTTGACATTCGAGGTTCAAATGGTTATTCGTCCTCCATTGCAATACTGGAAACGGGATATACATGTATAAGTAAAACATGTTCAATGTTAGTTACACGCCCCTTACTTTCAATTAAATATACAGGTTTATTTTTGGTTGAAATATGATTTTATATTGTCTAAACACAACGTGTTTGTATCATTTACAAGTCTTAGTATAGTCATGGTGACTAATATATACACAAACTACTTCAGACGGCGATTACAGAGGAATGCAACGCTAGAAGTTTTAACAAGAATGCTTGGTAATGACTTTTTATTCACGTCTTGATTGCATGTATTGTGTTCATACATGTGAAATAAACCTTGAGATGTCATTTATATATCCCCTTACCTAAAAATAAGGTTATGTTTGCCTTCTTTTTATAATATTTCAAAGAATTTAAAGTGTGTCTATTCACAATGTCATTTTGTGTTGCAGCTGGTTTTAACACCTGAAGCGAGTTGAACAGTACGAGCATTCAGTTGACGCGAATTGCTGCTGAACAGAAACTGGGGTCTGGACTCCATCTTGGATCGTGGCGAGACCTCTCCAAAGTGTGTGCGCGTGTGTTCGTGTGTACTCGTTCAGAAGCGGTAACTCGCTGAACACGCCTCTGTCCTCAGTATGAGACGTCCAGAACTGACGTACATTACTCTGCATTCTAGCGGTGACGATGAAGTTGAGTGATGAATTTTGTGCAGATAAATAAATCACCAATATATATAAGACTGATTCACGTCGGATGAGCAATTATTATATTCATTAATCTTTTAGGAAGATTAAACGTCCAGCTTTTGTGATCTTTTGTACAATTTTTTCTGTTGAGTGAATATATTTGCTGTTCAATTATCTGTTATCATTCGCTGGTCAACCCTTTCATACAATAAACACAAAGTACACGCTCGTTTTCATAAACCCTGTTTATCTTACTATACTTTAATCATGCCAAACATTCATTTGATAGATTATTCTGTCATGCCATCTTTCCACTATATCTATATATCTATTTCGAGTAGGCGTTTCCATTGATATGCATCTAGCTAATGTCTCTCAACTCATATCACATGTCTGCAGTTTGACACAATAAGGAGTGGATTAAATGGATTGTGTTGCTAAAATATATGTCCCTATTTATATTGGACAGAATATAATTATGCACAAATCTAAGTATAAATTGTGTAACAAAACTACAGATCGATACAACCAGTCTGAGACTCAATCATTTAAGTTAAGAAACGATTTGCAAAAGTTCATAGTTTAAGTCATCTAAAACAGTTCGTTGCTACATTACATATACATGGATCTTGCAAATATAGCCCAGCAGCTTATGGTTTTACACATGTCTGTCTCTCTTAGAGCATCATACGTACCCTGAGTACAGTCTTCCTGTCTCCAGCCATCTTCACAACCATTATCACATTGTCCAGTCAGACGGTCACATGATGAGATAGGGGGCGCCTTACACTTCCGGTCACTGCACAGTTTGTCACAGTTCAGGCCGTATTGGTTGTTGTTAGTACATGGAGTTACTGGAGAGGTAGAAATGTCATTTAAAAATAATACTTATATTATCACTCGAACTTTGTTCTCTTTGTTACCTCTTTGATATCAGTCGCATGATCAATCTCAATATAGAAATCTCGGACACATGGTAATGAATTTATCTCGACGAGCACCCTCATTAAATACAAAAGAAAAATCAGCAGTGAAAGAATGCCAAAGTCAAAATGGTGGCCGATCATGCCGGGTAGCTTTTGTATTTGTGGACTTACAAATGTGTTGATCATACCAATGCATTCAGCACAAAAAGTTAGTTAACTGCCGTATAACAGTTCTATACTGAGAGCTATGTTTTTACAAATTAATCTCCAAGAGACGGGGATTTCTCATATCCGTTGCAACGCGATCACGTGATCGTGCATACACATTCCACCTTAGAGACTCTACATAAATCTTTGAAATAGACATTAGAGAGGACTGTCGGGTACAAGAAGGGGGGCAGAGCAGGTTGATATGCAGAAAGTTTACTCTGGATTGCTTTACCCATGTGCTCGTTCTTAAAATCATCTGCCCGCTGATAAAAGGAGATAGATGAAGCGCTCTTGTGCCAAATGACAACTGCACCAAATTGACACATGGAAAACTAAGATGGCTGAGAGGGGACATCGCTCTTTCGCCCTCTGGTAACAACGCGATAAAGCCATATAGCAACACGACAAATTGACACATCAATAATAGTTATAAGGGGAGACTTCAAGTAATGATTAAGTCCGTGCCTGAAGCTCTCAAGCGTATTTACAATGAAAAGTGATCCGTCAGTCCGTCTGACATCACGGTAGAAACTGACAAGAAGGCCATTCAATGTTGCTTCATTAAAATCCTCGAAACTTTCATTCTGACTTATATCTTTTATTCTTCCAACAGTCGTGCACTTTGATTGTTTGTCGTGACCGTGCTTTTAAAATGTATTTTCCCTGTTTTACCTCCACACTATGAGATGCAAAACGTTTCATTGTAAATATTCGTTTGATCTAGGGCTACGGTTTGTTTACAAAATATGCAATCTAGGGAGATAACTCTTGAGGGTATAATGTTGCTATGTGCCGTGTCATTAAGTTTAACATAGCAAAATATACCCACGGTATGTGACAAGTTTGACCAATGATTAACCGACATTGCTGTGGAAGTCGAGTTAACATTGAAAAAATGACCACAGACCGAGCGGATATCTGTGATAACCATTGAGCGGTATGCGAGATGGTTATCACAGATATTCACGAGGTCCAGGTGCCTTCACATGCTGCACACAATCAAAGGCGCATGGTTGCAAGGGGTGGCCAAAATGAAGTGGTCTGATGTTTCAAACAATAATACCAAATACCGGTGTCAAGGTCAGTTCGGAGCGAAATGAAGGTGAATTAAATTGTATATTACACTAATTCATTTGCTGTTTAACCTTATTTGATTTTGTTTGTAAAACAACTATGAGTTGGATCATGTAATTGTAATAGGCCGTTTTTCAGTGACTGATCAAACGAAATATCAACACGTTCATAATAATGTTTTATTCATATTATAATACAACTTTGCTTGACGATAATTCAAATCGTAATAGCGATTTGCACTAGGGCGTGGGATCATTGTCTTCATCATTCTGACATTCTGGTAAACTTTGTATGTGATTTTTAACAATGGCAATAAATCGCATGCTTATCACGCTTGTTCGATAATCAATATTGAGTGTTAAATTAATTCTTGTTATCAAAATTGGTAATTAAATCATTTAGATATTTCGTAATTATCCTGCTATTAAACGGGCATCAATGTTGTTTGATAATGTCTTCTTTGGCTTAAGTTTGATACATGTACTTATGTGACACTTTTGCTTGTTTCATGGACAACGAAACGAATTAAGCTGGAGTCGTCAAGAATAAGGTTTTATTGTGTGCTTCTTAGTTGACATATGATACAGCATGACTTCTCAGTGACACGACTTCAAAGATGATTATCAAATGGATTGCTTGAAAAGTGTTGTTTACTTCTCAACATTGTCTTGTGTCATTTTTCTGCAGTTGAAGAGAGACCACCATGAATACCGTGTGCCGATTTGTGAACATTTTTCACTTTTCCTTTTAATTACGGTTATGTTAACAAACGAAGTGAGTCATCGTATTTATAACAAGGATAGCAAAACAAATTTGTGTGAACATGTAATATGAAATCAAAATGACGGTAAATAAATGATGTGGATTCTGTCTCGTGTTTTCTTTCATTTAGACGTATTTGCAATCTTTGATATTCTTTAAATCAGCTTATTTGTCATATTTTTTGCAAACTAATTGCTAATCTAAAATATTGGTATGAAAAAACTGACTGAAAAAAAGGATCTAAAGAACGTCAAAAGTCACAAATAGAGGCAATGAGTCATTTATACCCATAAGACGAGGGGAAGTTTTTTTTTGAAGGGCGATATGGTGAACATGGCGAGGCGAAGCCGAGACATTTTCACCATATCGAACCGAGACTATCTGATAACCAACCTGTTGATAACCGACCTCTCGGTAGCTTGGAGGTAAATAAAATAACTACCTCTATTATTAACCTGATAACCACACCACGTGGTGAATACGATTATATTCAAAGGAGGTGTAAATATTGTTAACTCAAGAAAACGTCCGTTAAAAGATGTATAATGTATGTCCATCAAAACCACCAAATATGATTAGTATTGATACTAACTTACATTGTGTAAGTTGAAATTAATTTGGCAATTCTGATTGAAGCAATAGTATAGCGTATTAGTTACTATACAGTGTAAGCAACCATTTATAAAAAAATCATTTCGTGGGTTAGACGTTGCAAATTTAACAAAATAGCTATCGTGTTTTGATCCCATCTATTAAGGTTAGGTGAGGTGAGTTGGGGTTTAACGCCGCTTTCAATAGTATTTCACTTATATCGCGGCTGCTAGTATTATGGCAGGGAGAAAGCCCGCAACGCCATGTGGCTATGCTTTGCGATGAAACCTGCGAGCATTGGCTGGAACTAGCGAACCATGGGTGATACTACGCTGAAATTCAGTGTAGCATTGCACCCAAACATTACTGCGTGTAGAACAGCTCTCTACTGCAGACAAAGTTGCCGTGCCCCTGGCGGGATTCGAACCCCGGACATCTTGATCCGAAGACGAATGCGTAAACCACTGCGCTTACATCTTCCTCCAATTTCATACACCACATATATGCCGAATTATCTTTAAACGTGATATAGAAAAAAACATGGTTTCCATGTGCTGGTGAATTTGTGTTTTTATTATAAGGAAAATATATATGCAAACGATATAACATAACCAATAGATTTATATCAAATAAATACGTTAGTCATTTTTTCTTGGAATTATTTTTATTAATCTCATGTTAAGATAGAGGTATGCATATCTGATATATGCGTCAAAATTAATGGTATCTCACCAAGAACCTCAATTTCTCCGAAATCCAGAACAGGCCCATATCCATCATTGATTCATTTAATAGTATGCATTCCTCACCGTAAACTTCCACTTCTCCAGTGCTGGTCCTGTCGGTTTGGGCATATTTTCACAACACATTTATGTAATGGAGGTGCGAGTGAGTCTTTCCGTTGGCAATCAATGACTCTTTATGTAGAACATTTAATACAGTTTGTAACATTTTTGACTTTTTATAAAGCTAGATACTTGTCATGTTGATTTATTTAATAGTATGCATTCCTCACCGTAAACTTCCACTTCTCCAAAGTCCACAGTTGGTCCTGTCGGTTCGGAACTATCCTTAGTGTTGTCTGTGTCAGTGTAGAGTAGGAGGTAGCGCCATCTGCCGGGGCATGTTACATTGTAAACATCAGGTATATCACGTCCATCATTCATCCCGGTAACAG
Organism: Gibbula magus; assembly: GCA_936450465.1. Taxonomy (NCBI): domain Eukaryota; kingdom Metazoa; phylum Mollusca; class Gastropoda; order Trochida; family Trochidae; genus Gibbula; species Gibbula magus. The sequence goes on along the minus strand of OW388292.1, from coordinate 76,663,809 downwards.
TGTGACACAACTGACCTTGACTTGTAGGGTTTGAGTCGGGGAATGAACTTGTGGACGTGTACAGCTCCACTCCGTTACGTCTCCATGTGACTGTTACAGGGTGGGTGGATGTAAATCTATGTTAGCTCAGTTGTAAACCAATTGGAACAGCTTGATTATATTCTCGTTTGGATCTATATTACATATGAATCATTCAAATAACTAATCACTAGAAGTAACATAATCATTTGTAATATTTACACTATGGTTCGAGATATCCAGTAATGTTTTCTTCTGGGGTGGGGGTTCATTTGAAAATCATCAGGTAACTATCACACACACCATAATTAAAATCCTCTGGTGACGTCATCCCTGTGTTTAGCACCATGTCTCATACGAGGTCTTCTATATCACCAAAATACCATTAAATCGAATGCCCTACAGCCACGAAAACTTTCATTCGATGAATAGTAAACTAATAAGAAAAGAGATGAATTTAATTATGGCAATAGTATGAATGACTTAATTGGTGACTGTTTTATTTTTTAACTAAAATATCATTATTTAAAGTAGACAAGGGTAAGAACTTAAATTTACACCAACATGATTCCTACCCTGTTCAAAATTTGGTAAATGTGTGCAGGACGAGGCACATTTATTGATTTCCACACAGAGTATGTGTTACATGTCAATGAAAAGTTGTGTTATATCGAAGTAATTTTTTTTTTTAAAATGAGTAAAGGTATTCTGTGACTGATTTAATGTCTTGGACTAATTTCCCGAAGTAGTCAGTTTTTGAATACGACATCGAAAACTCGAGATATTTGACTTTGAAAATTATACATATGAACTATATGAAAAGTGATATACTTTGTTTTGTCGGTCAGTGTATTTAAAAAAATCAACATTTTGAATATTCATAGCTTATAGTCATTTCACCTGGTTGCGATCACCGGAGTCGTCGCTTGTGAAACTACACTCTTACCAACTGAGCTACGAAGGACCAGATAACACAAATGACTTTTTTGTCAGTCTGAACCCTTTGTTTTATTTAAGACAGAAAGTGCACGCAACTCACGTGGTGAGAATGCATAGCAAGCATGGAGCACGTGCAGATGTTGTTTTTTTTCGCATGGCAAGTGACCTTAATATCATATGGTTTGGTAGAAATTAATTTCGGAATTTTAGTTACAATAAAGCTAGTACTAAATATTCCTTTTTTAAGATAGATAGTATTTAAAATCGTGTAATATATAATACAACCATTGGGTCCGGTCCATTTTCAGTGTGAGTATTTTCAAAATGCGACTTGTTCAGGATTTCTCTTAAAGTGCCGTCTTCCCTCAGTTTATAAGGGGTGGTCAGGTAGGGCAGATAGATCTTGTGGTTTATCTACATGCACCAAGACCGAGGCTGAGGACCTTAACCTTTACAGAGAAAGACAGAATAATCCAACTCACAGTCTGTCCTGAAGTAGATCCTCACTGTAGCGTCCTGTACTTCTCTCTGTAGATCCACCTTCCACCAGGCGAAGGGCTGATTCGTGTCTGTGAGTATGATTTGATTAGTTCCATATCCACTAGCATCAGTGTCCCCGTCCACAGCTGTACTAGCTTTGTACCCTTGTCTGATTGAGCTCATTGAGGCAGGTTTATTCAGGGCTACGTTCACCAGAGGCGCTAGAATGAGATGAACACAGACCTCAGCTGTTGACAGTGAGTATAGTACTCATGTTTAACAAAAGTTGATTTTAAAAATATAGTCTATAACAGTCGGTCTAAACATTAAGCTAAACGTTTGATTGAGTACCATCAAAACGTAATTTATTTGATATAATACTCAATACGGTTGGGAATAAAAAACATTGAATTAATTTATTTACTTCTGCCAAAAAATGAACTAGAAAGAATAGACCCAACAAATAAATATGACTTAATGTATTTTCTACCACAAATTCACAACAACCGTAAAGTTATGATTGAAATGATAAATAAAAAAGTTTGAAGCATAGTAAATAAAATGCAAGTAAGGAAATATACAAAATAAACAAATTATCTAATTAATTTTTGAAATTGACAAACTATGAAATTTCATCGCAAATTATCCGAATGATCATAAATTGCACGAACATGCACGATTATTGAACATTTAGTTTGTGTGCCTAATTTGACACTCGAGAATTACATGCTAATATATATTACTTATACTGATGTGTAACATATGTACGCTTCTATATCATATCATTATAGTTACACTAGTTTTGATGAAAACGACTAGATAACATATTTAATAATCATGTTTCACGAAAACGTGTTAATAACGTTCTGAAGATTTTAAAATCATTGTCGACTGAATGGGAAAACACTGCTTTTGAACCAATATAACACCAAAATTAAAAATGCCGTTTTTTTCTGAAAATTCTTATGTGACACTTTTGCTTGTTTCATGGACAACGAAACGAATTAAGCTGGAGTCGTCAAGAAAAAGGTTTTATTGTGTGCTTCTTAGTTGACATATGATACAGCATGTCTTCTCAGTGACACGACTTCAAAGATGATTATCAAATGGATTGCTTGAAAAGTGTTGTTTACTTCTCAACATTGTCTTGTGTCATTTTTCTGCAGTTGAAGAGAGACCACCATGAATACCGTGTGCCGATTTGTGAACATTTTTCACTTTTCCTTTTAATTACGGTTATGTTAACAAACGAAGTGAGTCATCGCATTTGTAACAAGGATAGCAAAACAAATTTGTGTGAACATGTAATATGAAATCAAAATGACGGTAAATAAATGATGTGGATTCTGTCTCGTGTTTTCTTTCATTTAGACGTATTTGCAATCGTTGATATTCTTTAAATCAGCTTATTTGTCATATTTTGTGTAAACTCATTGCTAATTTAAAATATTGGTATGACTGAAAAAAAGGATCTAAAGAACGTCGAAAGTCACAAATAGAGGCAATGAGTCATTTAGACACATAAGACGAGGGGAAGTTTTTTTTCGAAGGGCGATATGGTGAACATGGCGAGGCGAATCCGAGACATTTTCACTATATCGAACCGAGAGTTCGGTTATTAAGAGGTTGGAGGTTGGCGAGAATCGGCTGGAACTAGCGAACCATGGGTGATACTACGCTGAAGTTCAGTGTAGCATTGCACCCAAACCTTACTGCGTGTAGAACAGCTCTCTACTGCAGACAAAGTTGCCGTGCCCCTGGTGGGATTCAAACCCCGGACCTCTTGATCTGAAGACGAATGCGCTAACCATTGCGCTTAAAAAACATCTTCCTCCAATTTCATACACCACATATATGCCGAATTATCTTTAAACTTTTGTGTTTTTATTATAAGGAAAATATATATGCGAACGATATAACACAACCAATAGATTTATATCAAATAAATACGTTAGTCATTTTTTCTTTGAATTTTTTTTTATTAATCTCATGTTTAGTTAGAGGTATGCATATCTGATATATACGTCAAAACTAATGGTATCTCACCAAGAACCTCAATTTCTCCGAAATCCAGAACAGGCCCATATCCATCATTGATTCATTTAATAGTATGCATTCCTCACCGTAAACTTCCACTTCTCCAGTGCTGGTCCTGTCGGCTTGGGTATATTTTCACAACACATTTATGTAATGGAGGTGCGAGTGAGTCTTTCCGTTGGCAATCAATGACTCTTTATGTAGAACATTTAATACCGTTTGTAACTGTTGTGACATTTTATTAAGCTAGATACTTGTCATGTTGATTTATTTAATAGTATGCATTCCTCACCATAAACTTCCACTTCTCCAAAGTCCAGTGTAGGTCCTGTCGGTTCGGGTCTATCCTTAGTGTTGTCTGTGTCAGTGTAGAGTAGGAGGTAGCGCCATCTACCGGGGCATTTTACATTGTAAACATCAGGTATATCACTTCCATCATTCTTCCCGGTAACAGTGTGACACAACTGACCTTGACTTGTAGGGTTTGATTCGGGGAATGAACTTGTGGACGTGTACAGCTCCACTCCGTTACGTCTCCATCCGACTGTTAAAGTATGGTTGGATGTTAATCTATGTTAGTTCAGTTGTAAACCAATTGGAACAGCTTGATTATATTCTCGTTTGGATCTATATTACATATGAATCATTCAAATAACTTCTCACTAGAAGTAACATAATCATTTGTAATATTTACACTATGGTTCGAGGTACCCAGTAATTTTTTCTTCTGGGGTGGGGGTTCATTTGAAAATCATCAGGTAACTATCACACCCATCATAATTATAAACCTCTGGTGACGTCATCCCTGTGTTTAGCACCATGTCAATAACTGCAGGTAAGACATGGACGACAATTACGTCTTTCTACCACTTAGTGACTAAGTGTGCCCTCCTTTCGAGTGCTCGGAGCACTCTTAGATCCCTGATCTGCTCTCTTTGAAAGGAGTAACAGGAGGTAATATTATAGAGCAAGTTCAAGGGTCACTTCCTGAGTGATACCCTTTGGTGAAACTAATTACTTTTAGATATATTACAATGATCGGAAAATATTGTAAATGAAAATAATGCTGATTTCTATGTTTTATATGAGAAAGAAAAAAATCACTTTTTCATGGGTGTTCATTTTTAGGTCAACATCTGAGCTGCTCTGTCTGCTCTACCTGATTGTGAGGAGTACCTCTGAGCAAACTCCGAGCATTGCCTGATCGCGCTCCTTTCATTTGGAGTACTCCGAGTAGAATTCTCAACTAATGGAGAGCCCCAAAAATCACACATAGACTTCATATTATATATTTGTTTTATAATTTTATCGTTTAATTCATTGTTAATGTTTTAAAATGTTTTGCTGATGTGTTTTATCTGTAATATAGTCTCTCATAACCCCATGGTGGGTGGCTCGACATGTTTTACCTGTTATTTTTAACATGATGTAAGTTTATTCACTGTAAACATGTATCGAGGTGACACTTGAATAAAATATCTGTCTGTCTGTCTTCATAATCGCCTCAAAGGTCTCAAAGTCGCAGATAGACCTACGAGGTCTTCTATATCACCAAATGACCATTAAATCGAATGGCCTACAGCCACGAAAACTTTCATTCGATGAATAGTAAACTAATAAGAAAAGAGATGCATTTAATTATGGCAATAGTATGAATGACTTAATTGGTGACTGTTTTATGTTTTACCTAAAATATCATTATTTAAAGTAGACAGGGGTTGGAAATTAAATTTATACCAAAATGATTCCTACCCTGTTCAAAATTTGGTAAATGCGTGCAGGACGAGGCACATTTTTTGATTTTACCACAAAGTATGTGTAACATGTCAATGAAAAGTTTAAAAAACGCGTAAAGGTATTCTGTGACTGATTTAATGTCTTGGACTAATTTACCGAAGTAGTCAGTTTTGAATACGACGTCAAAAACTCGAGATATTTGACTTTAAAAATGTTTACATATGAACTATATGAAAAGTGATATACTTTGTTTTGTCGGTCAGTGTATTTTAAAAAATCAACATTTTGAATATTCATATCTTATAGTCATTTCACCAGGTTGCGATCACCGGAGTCTTCGCATGTGAAACTACACTCTTACCAACTGAGCTACAACTGATAACACAAATGACTCTTTAGCCCGGTGGGCTTATGGCATAGCATGGTGTCCGGCGTCCGTCCATCCGTCTGTCCATCCGTCCATCCGTCCATCCGTCCATCCGTAAACTTTCCGCTTTTTCGACTTCTTCTCCAGAACCAATGATTCCACAGAGCTGAAATTTGATGTGCAGACTCCATGGCCAATTGGGATTCTAAATTGTAGATTTCGTGACCCCATGACCCCAAATTGGGTCACAGGGGTCACATCCTTAAAAACCTATTTTCATCTTCTTTTTCAGTTCCAAAAGGTCTACAGAGCTGAAAAGATGTGTGCAGACTCCTTGGCCAATGGGGATTCTAAATTGTAGATTTCGTGACCCCATGACCCAAAATAGGGTCACAGGGGTCACATCCTTAAAAACCTATTTTCATCTTCTTCAGTTCCAAAATGTATAGAGAACTGAAAAGTTGTGTGCAGACTCCTTGGCCAATGGGGATTCTAAATTGTAGATTTCGTGACCCCATGACCCAAAATAGGGTCACAGGGGTCACATCCTTAAAAACCTATTTTCATCTTCTTCAGTTCCAAAATGTATAGAGAACTGAAAAGTTGTGTGCAGACTCCTTGGCCAATGGGGATTCTAAATTGTAGATTTCGTGACCCCGTGACCCCAAATGGGGTCAGCGGGGTCACGTCCTTAAAAACTTATTTTCATCTTCTTCTCTAGTTACAAAAGTTCTAGAGAGCTGAAAAGTTGTGTGCAGACTCCTTGGCCAATGGGGATTCTAAATTGTAGATTTCGTGACCCCATGACCCCAAATGGGGTCACCCGGGTCACATCCTTAAAAACTTGTTTTCATCTTCTTATCTAGTTCCAAAAGGTCTAGAGAGCTGAAAAGTTGTGTGCAGACTCCTTGGCCAATGGGGATTCTAAATTGTAGATTTCGTGACCCCGTGATCCCAAATGGGGTCACCGGGGTCACATCCTTAAAAACTTGTTTTCATCTTCTTTTCCAGTTCCAAAAGGTCTAGAGAGCTGAAAAGTTGTGTGCAGACTCCTTGGCCAATGGGGATTCTAAATTGTAGATTTCGTGACCCCGTGATCCCAAATGGGGTCACCGGGGTCACATCCTTAAAAACCTATTTTCATGTTCTTCTCCAGTTCCAAAAGGTCTAGAGAGCTGAAAAGTTGTGTGCAGACTCCTTGGCCAATGGGGATTCTAAATTGTAGATTTCGTGACCCCATGACCCCAAATGGGGTCACAGGGGTCACCTCCTTAAAAACCTATTTTCATCTTCTTCTTCAGTTCCAAAAGGTCTAGAGAGCTGAAAAGTGGTGTCCAGACTCCTTGGCCAATGGGGATTCTAAATTGTAGATTTCGTGACCCCATGACCCCAAATGGGGTCACAGGGGTCACATCCTCAAAAACCTATTTTCATCTTCTTCTTCAGTTCCAAAAGGTCTAGAGAGCTGAAAAGTTGTGTGCAGACTCCTTGGTCAATGGGGATTCTAAATTGTAGATTTCGTGACCCGGGTGACCCCAAATGGGGTGACAGGGGTCACATCCTTAAAAACCTATTTTCATCTTCTTCTTCAGTTCCAAAAGGTCTAGAGAGCTGAAAAGTTGTGTGCAGACTCTTTAGCCAATGGGGATTCTAAATTGTAGATTTCATGACCCTGTGACCCCAAATGGGGTCACCGGGGTCACATCCTTAAAAACTTATTTTCATCTTCTTTTCCAGTTCCAGAAGGTCTAGAGAGCTAAACAGTTGTGTGCAGACTCCTTGGCCAATGGGGATTCTAAATTGTAGATTATGTGACCCCATGACCCCAAATTGAGTCACCGGGGTCACATCCTTAAAAACTTATTTTCATCTTCTTCTCCAGTTCCAAAAGGTCTAGAGAGCTGAAAAGTTGTATGCAGACTCCTTGGCCAATGGGGATTTTAAATTGTAGATTTCGTGACCCAATGACCGCAAATGGGGTAATCCGGGTCACATCCTTAAAAATATATTTTCATCTTCTTCTCCAGTTCCAAAAGGTCTAGAGAGCTGAAAAGTTGTGTGCAGACTCCTTGGCCAATGGGGATTCTAAATTGTAGATTTCATGACCTTGTGACCCCAAATGGGGTCACCGGGGTCACATCCTTAAAAACTTGTTTTCATCTTCTTCTCCAGTTCCAAAAGGTCTAGAGAGCTGAAGAGTTGTGTGCAGACACCTTGGCCAATGGGGATTTGAAATTGTAGATTTCGTGACCCAGTGACCCCAAATGGGGTCAGCTGGGTCACATACTTAAAAATCTATTTTCATCTTCTTCTCTAGTTCCAAAAGGTCTAGAGAGCTTAAAAGTTGTATGCAGACTCCATGGCCAATGGGGATTCTAAATTGTAGATTATGTGACCCCATGACCCCAAATGGGGTCACCGGGGTCACATCCTTAAAAACTTATTTTCATCTTCTTCTCTAATTTCAAAAGGTCTAGAGAGCTGAAAAGTTGTGTGCAGACTCCTTGGCCAATGGGGATTCTAAATTGTAGATTTCGTGACCCCGTGACCCCAAATGGGGTCACCGGGGTCACATCCTTAAAAACTTATTTTCATCTTCTTCTCTAATTTCAAAAGGTCTAGAGAGCTGAAAAGTTGTGTGCAGACTCCTTGGCCAATGGGGATTCCTAATTGTAGATTATGTGACCCAATGACCCAAAATGGGGTCACCGGGGTCACATCCTTAAAAAGTTATTTTCATCTTCTTCTCTAGTTCCAAAAGGTCTAGATTGCTGAAAAGTTGTGTGCAGACTCCTTGGCCAATGGGGATTCTAAATTGTAGATTTCGTGACCCCATGACCCCAAATGGGGTCACCCGGGTCACATACTTAAAAACTTATTTTCATCTTCTTCTCTAATTTCAAAAGGTCTAGAGAGCTGAAAAGTTGTGTGCAGACTCCTTGGCCAATGGGGATTCTAAATTGTAGATTATGTGACCCAATGACCCAAAATGGGGTCACCGGGGTCACATCCTTAAAAACTTATTTTCATCTTCTTCTCTAGTTCCAAAAGGTCTAGATTGCTGAAAAGTTGTGTGCAGACTCCTTGGCCAATGGGGATTCTAAATTGTAGATTTCGTGACCCCATGACCCCAAATGGGGTCACCCGGGTCACATACTTAAAAACTTTTTTTCATCTTCTTCTCCAGTTCCAAAAGGTCTAGAGAGCTGAAAAGTTGTTTGTTGACTCCTTGGCCAATGGGGATTCTAAATTGTAGATTTCGTGACCACGTGACCCCAAATGGGGTCACCGGGGTCACATCCTTAAAAACCTATTTTCATCGTCTTCTCTAGTTCCAAAAGGTCTAGAGAGCTGAAAAGTTGGATGCAGACTCCTTGGCCATTGGGGATTCTAAATTAAAGATTTCGTGACCCCATGACCCCAAATGGGGTCACAGGGGTCACATCCTTAAAAACCTATTTTCATCTTCTTCTTCAGTTCCAACAGATCTAGAGAGCTGAAAAGTTGTGTGCAGACTCCTTGGCCAATGGGGATTCTAAATTGTAGATTTCGTGACCCCATGACCCCAAATGGGGTCACAGGGGTCACATCCTTAAAAACCTATTTTCATCTTCTTCTTCAGTTCCAAACGGTCTAGAGAGCTGAAAAGTTGTGTGCAGACTCCTTGGCCAATGGGGATTCTAAATTGTAGATTTCGTGACCCCATGACCCCAAATGGTGTCATAGGGGTCACATCCTCAAAAACCTATTTTCATCTTCTTCTTCAGTTCCAAAAGTTCTAGAGAACTGAAAAGTTGTTTGCAGACTCCTTGGCCAATGGGGATTCTAAATTGAAGATTTCGTGACCCCGGTGACCCCAAATGGTTTGACAGGGGTCACATCCTTAAGAACACATTTTCATCTTCTTCTTCAGTTTCAAAAGGTCTAGAGAGCTGAAAAGTTGTGTGTGTAGACTCCTTGGCCAATGGGAATTTTAAATTGTAGATTTCATGACCCTGTGACCCCAAATGGGGTGACAGGGGTCACATCCTTAAGAACCTATTTTCATCTTCTTCTCCAGTTCCAAAGGGTCTAGAGAGCTGAAAGTTGTTTGCAGACTCCTTGGCCAATGGGGATTCTAAATTGTAGATTTCGTGACCCCGTGACCCCAAATGGGGTCACCGGGGTCACATCCTTAAAAACCTATTTTCATCTTCTTTTCAAGTTCCAAAAGGTCTAGAGAGCTGAAAAGTTGTGTGCAGACTCCTTGGCCAATTGGGATTCTAAATTGAAGATTTCTTGACCCCGGTGACCCCAAATGGGGTGACAGGGGTCACATCCTTAAGAACCTATTTTGATGTTCTTCTACAGTTCCAAAAGGTCTAGAGAGCTGAAAAGTTGTGTGCAGACTCCTTGGCCAATGGGGATTCTAAATTATAGATTGCGTGACCCCGTGACCCCAAATGGGGTCACAGGGGTCACATCCTTAAAAACCTATTTTCATCTTCTTCTCTAGTTCCAAAAGGTCTAGAGAGCTGAAAAGTTGTGTGCAGACTCCTTGGCCAATGGGGATTCTAAATTGTAGATTTCGTGACCCCATGACCCCAAATGGGGTCACAGGGGTCACATCCTCAAAAACCTATTTTCATCTTCTTCTTCAGTTCCAAAAGTTCTACAGAGCTGAAAAGTTGTGTGTAGACTCCTTGGCCAATGGGGATTCTAAATTGAAGATTTCGTGATCCCATGACCCCAAATGGGGTCACAGGGGTCACATCCTCAAAAACCTATTTTCATTTTCTTCTCCAGTTCCAAAAGTTCTAGAATGCTGAAAAGGTGTGTACAGACTCCTTGGCCAATTGGGATTCTAAATTGAAGATTTCGTGACCCCGGTGACCCCAAATGGGGTGACAGGGGTCACATCCTAAGAACCTATTTTGATGTTCTTCTCCAGTTCCAAAAGGTCTAGAGAGCTGAAAAGTTGTGTGCAGACTCCTTGGCCAATGGGGATTCTAAATTGTAGATTTCGTGACCCCGTGACCCCAAATGGGGTCACAGGGGTCACATCCTTAAAAACCTATTTTCATCTTCTTCTCTAGTTCCAAAAGGTCTAGAGAGCTGAAAAGTTGTGTGCAGACTCCTTGGCCAATGGGGAGTCTAAATTGTAGATTTCGTGACCCCATGACCCCTAATGGGGTCACAGGGGTCACATCCTCAAAAACCTATTTTCATCTTCTTCTTCAGTTCCAAAAGTTCTAGAGAGCTGAAAAGTTGTGTGTAGACTCCTTGGCAAATGGGGATTCTAAATTGAAGATTTCGTGACCCCGGTGACCCCAAATGGGGTGACAGGGGTCACATCCTTAAGAACCTATTTTCATCTTCTTCTCCAGTTCTAAAAGGTCTAGAGAGCTGAAACGTTGTGTGCAGACTCTTTGGCCAATGGGGATTCTAAATTATAGATTATGTGACCCCGTGACCCAAAATGGGGTCATCGGGGTCACATCCTCAAAAACCTTTTTTCATCTTCTTCTTCAGTTCCAAAAGGTCTAGAGAGCTGAACAGTTGTGTGCAGACTCTTTGGCCAATGGGGATTCTAAATTGTAGATTATTTGACCCAATGACCCAAAATGGGGTCACCGGGTCACATCCTTAAAAACTTATTTTCATTTTCTTCTCCAGTTCCAAAAGTTCTAGAGAGCTGAAAAGTTGTGTGCAGACTCCTTGGCCAATTGGGATTCTAAATTGAAGATTTCGTGACCCCGGTGACCCTAAATGGGGTGACAGGGGTCACATCCTCAAAAACCTATTTTCATCTTCTTCTTCAGTTCCAAAAGTTCTAGAGAGCTGAAAAGTTGTGTGCAGACTCCTTGGCCAATGGGGATTCTAAATTGAAGATTTCGTGACCCCGGTGACCCTAAATGGGGTGACAGGGGTCACATCCTTAAGAACCTATTTTCATCTTCTTCTCCAGTTCTAAAAGGTCTAGAGAGCTGAAAAGTTGTGTGCAGACTCCTTGGCCAATGGGGATTCTAAATTGTAGATTGCGTGACCCCAAGACCCCAAATGGGGTCACAGGGGTCACATCCTCAAAAACCTATTTTCATTTTCTTCCCAAGTTCCAAAAGTTCTAGAGAGCTGAAAAGTTGTGTGCAGACTCCTTGGCCAATGGGGATTCTAAATTGTAGATTTCGTGACCCCATGACCCCAAATGGGGTCACCCGGGTCACATCCTTAAAAACTTGTTTTCATCTTCTTCTCCAGTTCCAAAAGGTCAAGAGAGCTGAAAAGTTGTGTGCAGACTCCTTGGCCAATGGGGATTCGAAATTGTAGATTGCGTGACCCCGTGACCCCAAATGGGGTCACCCGGTTCACATCCTTAAAAACTTATTTTCATCTTCTTCTCCAGTTCCAAAAGGTCTAGAGAGCTGAACAGTTGTGTGCAGACTCCTTGGGCAATGGGGATTCTAAATTGTAGATTTCGTAACCCCATGACCCCAAATGGGGTCACAGGGGTCACATCCTCAACAACCTATTTTCATCTTCTTCTTCAGTTCCAAAAGTTCTAGAAAGCTGAAAAGTTGTGTGCAGACTCCTTTGCCATTGGGGATTCTAAATTGAAGATTTCGTGACCCCATGACCCCAAATGGGGTCACAGGGGTCACATCCTCGAAAACCTATTTTCATCTTCTTCTTCAGTTCCAAAAGTTCTAGAAAGCTGAAAAGTTGTGTGCAGAATCCTTGGCCAATGGGGATTCTAAATTGTAGATTTCGTGACCCCGTGACCTCAAATGGGGTCACAGGGGTCACATCCTTAAGAACCTATTTTCATCTTCTTCTCCAGTTCCAAAGGGTCTAGAGAGCTGAAAGTTGTTTGCAGACTCCTTGGCCAATGGGGATCCTAAATTGAAGATTTCGTGACCCCGTGACCCCACTTTGGGTCACCGGAGTCACATCCTTAAAAACTTATTTTCATCTTCTTTTCAAGTTCCAAAAGGTCTAGAGAGCTGAAAAGTTGTGTGCAGACTCCTTGGCCAATGGGGAGTCTAAATTGTAGATTTCGTGACCCCATGACCCCAAATGGGGTCACAGGGGTCACATCCTCAAAAACCTATTTTCATTTTCTTCTTCAGTTCCAAAAGTTCTAGAGAGCTGAAAAGTTGTGTGCAGACTCCTTGGCCAATGGGGATTCTTAATTGTAGATTGCGTGACCCCAAGACCCCAAATGGGGTCACAGGGGTCACATCCTCAAAAACCTATTTTCATTTTCTTCTCAAGTTCCAAAAGTTCTAGAGAGCTGAAAAGTTGTGTGCAGACTCCTTGGCCAATTGGGATTCTAAATTGAAGATTTCGTGACCCCGGTGACCCAAAATGGGGTGACAGGGGTCACATCCTTAAGAACCTATTTTGATGTTCTTCTACAGTTCCAAAAGGTCTAGAGAGCTGAAAAGTTGTGTGCAGACTCCTTGGCCAATGGGGATTCTAAATTGTAGATTGCGTGACCCCATGATCCCAAATGGGGTCACAGGGGTCACATCCTTAAAAACATATTTTCATCTTCTTTTCAAGTTCCAAAAGGTCTAGAGAGCTGAAAAGTTGTGTGCAGACTCCTTGGCCAATGGGGAGTCTAAATTGTAGATTTCGTGACCCCATGACCCCAAATGGGGTCACAGGGGTCACATCCTCAAAAACCTATTTTCATCTTCTTCTTCAGTTCCAAAAGTTCTAGAGAGCTGAAACGTTATGTGTAGACTCCTTGGCCAATGGGGATTCTAAATTGAAGATTTCGTGACCCCATGACCCCAAATGGGGTCACAGGGGTCACATCCTCAAAAACCTATTTTCATTTTCTTCTCCAGTTCCAAAAGTTCTAGAGAGCTGAAAAGGTGTGTGCAGACTCCTTGGCCAATTGGGATTCTAAATTGAAGATTTCGTGACCCCGGTGACCCCAAATGGGGTGACAGGGGTCACATCCTTAAGAACCTATTTTGATGTTCCTCTCCAGTTCCAAAAGGTCTAGAGAGCTGAAAAGTTGTGTGCAGACTCCTTGGCCAATGGGGATTCTAAATTGTAGATTTCGTGACCCCGTGACCCCAAATGGGGTCACAGGGGTCACATCCTTAAAAACCTATTTTCATCTTCTTCTCTAGTTCCAAAAGGTCTAGAGAGCTGAAAACTTGTGTGCAGACTCCTTGGCCAATGGGGATTCTAAATTGTTGATTTCGTGACCCCGTGACCCCAAATGGGGTCACAGGGGTCACATCCTTAAAAACCTATTTTCATCTTCTTCTCAAGTTCCAAAAGTTCTAGAGAGCTGAAAAGTTGTGTGCAGACTCCTTGGCCAATTGGGATTCTAAATTGTAGATTTCGTGACCCCGGTGACCCCAAATGGGGTGACAGGGGTCACATCCTTAAGAACCTATTTTGATGTTCTTCTACAGTTCCAAAAGGTCTAGAGAGCTGAAAAGTTGTGTGCAGACTCCTTGGCCAATGGGGATTCTAAATTGTAGATTGCGTGACCCCGTGACCCCAAATGGGGTCACAGGGGTCACATCCTTAAAAACCTATTTTCATCTTCTTATCTAGTTCCAAAAGGTCTAGAGAGCTGAAAAGTTGTGTGCAGACTCCTTGGCCAATGGGGATTCTAAATTGTAGATTACGTGACCCCATGACCCCAAATGGGGTCACAGGGGTCACATCCTTAAAAACCTATTTTCATCTTCTTATCTAGTTCCAAAAGGTCTAGAGAGCTGAAAAGTTGTGTGCAGACTCCTTGGCCAATGGGGATTCTAAATTATAGATTATGTGACCCCGTGACCCAAAAAGGGGTCACCCGGTTCACATCCTTAAAAACTTATTTTCATCTTCTTCTCCAGTTCCAAAAGGTCTAGAGAGCTGAACAGTTGTGTGCAGACTCCTTGGGCAATGGGGATTCTAAATTGTAGATTTCGTGACCCCGTGACCCCAAATGGGGTCACAGGGGTCACATCCTCAAAAACCTATTTTCATCTTCTTCTTCAGTTCCAAAAGTTCTAGAGAGCTGAAAAGGTGTGTGCAGACTCCTTGGCCAATGGGGATTCTAAATTGAAGATTTCGTGACCCCGGTGACCCCAAATGGGTGACAGGGGTCACATCCTTAAGAACCTATTTTCATCTTCTTCTCCAGTTCTAAAAGGTCTAGAGAGCTGAAAAGTTGTGTGCAGACTCCTTGGCCAATGGGGAGTCTAAATTGTAGATTTCGTGACCCCATGACCCCAAATGGGGTCACAGGGGTCACATCCTCAAAAACATATTTTCATCTTCTTCTTCAGTTCCAAAAGTTCTAGAGAGCTGAAAAGTTGTGTGCATACTCCTTGGCCAATGGGGATTCTAAATTGAAGATTTCGTGACCCCGGTGACCCCAAATGGGGTGACAGGGGTCACATCCTTAAGAACCTATTTTCATCTTCTTCTCCAGTTCTAAAAGGTCTAGAGAGCTGAAAAGTTGTGTGCAGACTCTTTGGCCAATGGGGATTCTAAATTATAGATTTTGTGAACCCATGACCCCAAATGGGGTCACCCGGGTCACATCCTTAAAAACTTGTTTTCATCTTCTTCTCCAGTTCCAAAAGGTCTAGAGAGCTGAACAGTTGGGTGCAGACTCCTTGGCCAATGGGGATTCTAAATTGTAGATTTCGTGACCCCATGACCCGAAATGAGGTCTAGAGAGCTGAAAAGTTGTGAGCAGACTCCTTGGCCAATGGGGAATCTAAATTGTAGATTTCGTGACCGTGTGACCCTAAATTGGGTCACCGGGGTCACATCCTTAAAAACCTATTTTCATCTTCTTTTCAAGTTCTAAAAGGTCTAGAGAGCTGACAAGTTGTGTGCAGACTCCTTCGCGAATGGGGATTCTAAATTATAGATTATGTGACCCCATGACCCCAAATGGGGTCACCTGGGTCACATCCTTAAAAACTGATTTTCATCTTCTTCTCTAGTTCCAAAAGGTCTAGAGAGCTGAAAAGTTGTGTGCAGACTCCTTGGCCAATGGGGATTCTAAATTGTAGATTTCGTGACCCCATGACCCCAAATGGGCTCACCCGGGCCACATCCTTAAAAACTTATTTTCATCTTCTTCTCCAGTTCCAAAAGGTCTAGAGAGCTGAAAAGTTGTGTGCAGACTCCTTGCCCAATGGGGATTCTAAATTGTAGATTTCGTGACCCCGTGACCCCAAATGGGGTCACCGGGGTCACATCCTTAAAAACCTATTTTCATCTTCTTTTCCAGTTCCAAAAGGTCTAGAGAGCTGAAAAGTTGTTTGCAGACTCCTTGGCCAATGGGGATTCTAAATTGTAGATTATGTGACCCAATGACCCAAAATGGGGTCACCGGGGTCACATCCTTAAAAACCTATTTTCATCTTCTTCTCTATTTCCAAAAGGTCTAGAGACCCCATGACCCCAAATGGGGTCACAGTGGTCATGATCTAAGAACCTATCTTTTGCTTGTAAACAATAACTTAAATAACTTAAATATTCAACTTTAGATAATAAATCAATGAAATCCTGATGAGCTACAGAGCCCATGGCTCTATTTTTTGTCAGTATGAACCCTTTGTTTTATTTGAGACGGAAAGTGCACGCAACTCACATGGTCAGAATGCATAGCAAGCATGGAGCACGTGCAGATGTTTTTTTTTTCGCATGGCAAGTGATCTTCATATCATATGGTTTGGTAGAAATTAATTTCGAAATTTTAAATACAATAAAGCTAGTACTTAATATTCCTTTTTTAAGATAGATAGTATTTAAAATCGTGTAATATATATTACAGCCATTGGGTCCGGTCCATTTTCAGTGTGAGTATTTTCAAAATGCGACTTGTTCAGGATTTCTCCTAATGTGCCGTCTTCCCTCAGTTTATAAGGGGTGGTCAGGTAGGGCAGATAGATCTTGTGGTTTATCTACATGCACCAAGACCGAGGCTGAGGACCTTAACCTTTACAGAGAATGACAGAATAATCCAACTCACAGTATGTCCTGAAGTAGATCCTCACTGTAGCGTTCTGTACTTCTCTCTGTAGATCCACCTTCCACCAGGCGAAGGGCTGATTCGTGTCTGTGAGTATGATTTGATTAGTTCCATATCCACTAGCATCAGTGTCCCCGTCCACAGCCGTACTAGCTTTGTACCCTTGTCTGATTGAGCTCATTGAGGCAGGTTTATTCAGGGCTACGTTCACCAGAGACGCTAAAATGAGATGAACACAGACCTCAGCTGTTGACAGTGAGTTTAGAACTCATGTTTAACAAAAATTGATTTTAAAAATATAGTCTATAACAGTCGGTCTAAACATTAAGCTAAACGTTTGATTGAGTATTATCAAAACGTAATTTATTTGATATAACACTCAATACGGTTGGGAATACAATACTTGATTATTTACTTCTGCCAAAAAATTAACTAGAAAGAATAGACCCAACAAATAAACATGACTTAATATATTTTGTACCACAAATTCACAACAACTGTAAAGTTATGATTGAAATGATAACAAAAAAAGTTTAAACCATAGTAAATAAAATGCTAAATAAGGAAATGTACAAAATAAACAAATTATCTAATTAATTTTAGAAATTGACAAACTATGAAATTTCATCGCAAATTATCCGAATGATCATAAATTGCACGAACATGCACGATTATTGAACATTTAGTTTGTGCGCCTAATTTGACACTCGAGAATCACATGCTAAAATCTTTCAGGATGAAAATCCGTAGTACTACGCACTTCATTCATACAATAGAGAAGGGGCCACACAAAGGTAGTGGTATTTTACATTATTTAAACACTTTTCATGTTTTCATGTTATTTAACTCGGAATATAAAAGTGAGATGAAGTCAGGTACTACCATAGTTTCCTCGTTGCATCGGGAAATAGCAGGACAGTTCTCGAGCCCCGTCGTCTGCCAAAGGCCTCGGACTTGGGCCTCTCGGACAAACTGTCCTGTCATATGTATTACCTGATACAACTCGGAACCTATGGTAGTACACATGTAACTATTACTTATACTGATGTGTAACATATGTACGCTTCTGTATCATATCATTATAGTTACACTAGTTTTTATGAAAACGTCTTGATAACATATTTAATAATCATGTTTCACGAAAACGTGTTAATAACGTTCTGAAGATTTTTAAATAATTGTCGACTAAATGGGAAAACACTGCTTTTGAACCAATAAAACGTATGACACCAAAATTAAACACGCCGTTTTTTTCTGAAAATACTTATTCTCACATGCACAGGGGGTACACTGTACAGGTAGAGGGGGTACACTGGGGATAAACTGTACAGGTAGAGGGGGTACACTGGGGATAAACTGTACAGGTAGAGGGGTACACTGGGGATAAAGTGAACAGGTAGAGGGGGTAAATTTGGGATACACTGTACAGGTAGAGGGGATACACTTGAGGTACACGTTACAGGTAGAGGAGGTACATTTAGGATACATTGTACAGGTAGAGGGGGTAAATTTGGGATACACTGTACAGGTAGAGGGGTACATTGAGGATACATTGTACAGGAAGAGGCGTACATTGAGGATACAGTGTACAGGTAGAGGGATACATTAGGGATACATTGTACAGGTAGAGGGGTACATTAGGGATACATTGTACAGGTAAAGGGGTAGATTGAGGATACATTGTACAGGTAGAGGGATACATTAGGGATACATTGTACAGGTAAAGGGGTAGATTGAGGATACATTGTACAGGTATAAGGGTACATTAGGGATACATTGTACAGGTAAAGGGGTAGATTGAGGATACATTGTACAGGTAGAGGGGGTAAATTTGGGATACACTGTACAGGTAGAGGGGTACATTGAGGATACATTGTACAGGTAGAGGGGGTAAATTTGGGATACACTGTACAGGTAGAGGGGTACATTGAGGATACATTGTACAGGAAGAGACGTATATTGAGGATACATTGTACAGGTAGAGGGATACATTAGGGATACATTGTACAGGTAGAGGGGTACATTAGAGATACATTGTACAGGTAAAGGGGTAGATTGAGGATACATTGTACAGGTAGAGGGGTACATTAGGGTTACATTGTACAGGTAAAGGGGTAGATTGAAGATACATTGTACATGTAGAGGGGTACATTAGAGTTCATTGTACAGGTAGAGGGGTACATTTAGGATACATTGTACAGGTAGAGGGGTACATTAGGGTTACATTGTACAGGTAAAGGGGTAGATTGAAGATACATTGTACATGTAGAGGGGTACATTAGAGTTCATTGTACAGGTAGAGGGGTACATTGAGGATACATTGTACATGTAGAGGGGTACATTAGAGTTCATTGTACAGGTAGAGGGGTACATTGATGATACATTGTACAGGTAGATGGGTACATTGAGGATACATTGTACAGGTAGAGGGGTACATTGTACAGGTAGAGGGGTACATTGAGAATACATTGTACAGGTAGAGGGGTACATTGAGGATACATTGTACAGGTAGAGGGATACATTGTACAGGTAGAGGGGTACATTTGTTGTATACTGTACAGATAACGACAAAAAAACAAAACATTGATTTTGTAAATGCCTCTCCCTACAAACTGATAGTTACAGAAGTGGTTGACGTTCACAGAAAAGAAGAAGACAGCCAACATTGTAGAAACATAAAATAAACAGGCGTGTGTACAGTACGACATTACGAGATACCGTTGAAAGCATTGAACTTAAAGATAAGTAGCAAATATAAAGTTATGAAAATCTAAAAATCTTTGAGATTTAACGATAACATTGTGGTTGGATCTTAATAGTTCAAGATGTAGTTTGTGTTTGTGTCCAGGTGTTCGTTGAACCAAAAGCCCAGATATTTGTATTTTTTCAAAATTTATATTTGCTTTGTGTTACAACTAAACATGAAGATTGATGTAGTTGTGTTATTATTTCTAAAATAAATTACTTTTGATTTATCAACATTTAACTGCAGTTGCCAGTTAAGACGGCACTTAATCACAGCATCAAACATTTTATGTAGAGCTTCTTTATTTGGGGCTGTCAGCACAATATCATCAGCAAATATAAAATTGATAATAAAAAAATTATCTATAGATATTCCACAATATAGCGCATTAATATCTTAAGTCAGATCATTGATGAATATGGAGAAGAAAGTAGGGGACAAGGTGCAGCCTTGCTTCACTCCCTTCATCAGACTGAATCTAGATGTCATGTATATCAGTTCACTTTCATAGCACTCTGCACATCTTCATATAAAGACTTAATGAATAATAACTTAATACATGTAATCAATAAATCTTACCTGAAATCCCAGTTTTACAAAACTTATAGCACAGACACTCCCGGTTTACAGTGTCAAAAGCTTTTCTCAAGTAAATACATCCACAAAAAGTGCTTATTTTAGTTGTGTGTGTATTCTTGTACATTATGCACACAAACATTACGATTGATTGATCGGACACATAGTGACCAATATATTATCTGCGTCAAAACTCGTGGCTAAAAATGTCTCATGTCTTACATATGTACTCAGTAATAAGACACATACATAATCTGATCTACCTGTAGCAAGATGGGTAACAGTAAAGGCCAGCAGTAGCAGAACAGTCGCCATCTTTGTTTATAGTGATCAACAAGGAAGAAGAAGCCCTTCTGTACAGTGTAGTACGTCGTCTCAGGAACATATCTGTGCATATCCCCATAGTTGAATCCTCTGTACAATGCATATGTATAGGGTATAGAGTTTGTCTATATATAGATGCCAGTTGTGTGTGGGATCAATAGCCTCCCACGATATAAACTAACCGTTGTTTATTACAGGGAATTGCTAATGTTGTCAGGTGTCCCTGCTTTACACATATATTAAGGCCTTTCCCGTTTACGTTTTCTTTAAGTCCAGTCAAGTTCATTTTGAAAAAGCCCCGGATTCCCATGTTAAAAATTAACATTTAGATTCGAACTGGACCCTTAGTTGCGCAGTTCTATTCCATAATAAGGGTTATCAGCATCTGAAATTTGGTTGCATTTGCTTCAGCCGCTTCGGCTGAATCTTGCTGACAAAAATCTTGAAATAATAAAAATAATAAACACGCCAATAGAAATAAGGATTCAGCAAAATTGCAAAATCCCACAAACCTGTTTCTTTTGTCGGACACAATGCAACGGGAAGTTCTATATACGCGGTAGTGTTATATGGTGTCGAATTTGATTAAAATAGATTTCAGTTGTGAATGGTTTCAGTAGCGTCTGGAGATAAATAAAATACCCTTGCTTTTTATAGTGTAAAAGAGGTTCTTGTTCATTATTTCAAGAATATATAAATTCTGATTCGTATGTTTATACTTTGAATAGAACTTACTATTCAAAGAGAGACGATGAATTAAATGATATTTTGAGTGACAACATCTAAACCGTTAGAGCATATTAATAATACCAGTAAAATGCATGTGATGATTATTGTGTCGCAATAATATGGTCACATCATAGACACGTTCCGTGGAGAGTAAACCACAGCAGGAATTATTAAAAATCAACAATAGACAATAACTCAAATCATATTTTGGGAGTACAGTGATTTATGTAATATATACTTGTGTAAAAAATGAGCTTTGATAATGAATATCAAAGGCGTACTTGACTGGTGTCCACTTGATACCATACAGACGCTCATCCATGCTTATGATCATATTTGTATGGAAACTCGGAGTTAACTCGATGGAGTGAGTGTATTTTCAAAAGTTCTGCATGCCGAAAGCCAATTTAATTCATCAATATTCAATTTGCTGATTTTAAGTATCAGATAAAACACTGCGTCGCTATTACAATAAACTATTTTAATGCATTCCCCGTATATACGTATTATTTATTATTTACGACACTCGTGCCCGACTATCGGTTATATCCCTCGCTATCGTTCAGGAAATACTAATATTCAGGCACTCAAGTAAACATAGTATAGTATGATGCGAATATAACATTACCGAATGTAAAATCCATTTTCAACCATCTGCTGGTAATCCGTCTTCGCCTTGTATAGAACGCAACATCACAGGCAAAGCGTGATGTCATGGCATTTTTTATGACGTCATGTCACCAAGACAAACTGATATTTGGCCCAAGGTCATCGTTTGTAAAATATGAACCCTGACATACATGTACTTGCCCCTGTAGGTAATATATTTAGAGAATAACCAACGAGGTACGAGTGATAACGGGAAATATGCACGAGTCGAAATGATGTTCGCAGTCGTGAGCCTTGTCGAGCGACTGAACATCATTTCGACGAGTGCAGATTTCCCGTAATCACTCGTCCTGAGTTGGTTATTCTATATATTACCCATTACATTCAATTAAAATACACATTTACGAAGGACAAAGGTTTCTTTTTTGAGACTGTAGTAAGTGACATTGATCAGCTGATTTGTATTCATGCGCGTGTTACACCGAACATCTCCCGTGGTCAAACACTATAAAAATAGTTCTTTAATAAAAAGACAATAAATTTATATTGTTAGTCTATTTGGATAACCCATAACAAAGTGTTCATATATGACGCGAATTTACATAATAAATACATGCACGGACACAGCCTCAAATTATTTTGATAAGTACATCATTTCGCCTTACTGCAGTATCCCACACTGGCCACAGTATGAATGACTGACGTTTGCGAGTGACTCAACAGCATAGCATTGAACCGAAAATTGAAAAAACCTGTCAATTTTGTAAAACGACAGCGGTTGAAAATAGAAATGTCCAGGAGAAGAATCTACAACGAATGCATAGAATCAAATTTGTATGCCAAGAGAGTAAACCAATCTGAAGTTTGACCAACATTTCGTGTCAGAAATGTTGATTTAGGCCCTAGTTCATGTCACGTCGGCCGTAGGTCCACAACAAAGAACGATAACTCTAATCGGACGTTTACTGACGGTGAAGTCGGAGATGAAATAATGTTGATTACAACAACGCAACATTGGAAGTGTGTACCTATGGAAATATCAATCATATGGATTCTGAATGTAGATACACTGCGTGCAAAGGGACGCCCTGGTGGACGAATCTTTCGATAGTGGTGTGATTGAACTACAGTCCCGATGTCAAACGTGAAACGACAGGTTTGATCTCATTCTGCACGCTTATTCCGATTCAGAAACAACTAGAATAGTGCATTGATTGTTCATTATTTTCTGATGTTGTCTCTCGCTGGTGATTAGGTATATCTAATTATTTATGGATTGAACATTCTTGTGTCTGGAACTGTTCATGGTTTTACTCTGTTGGCAGCCATGTTTGTTTACAAACAACGACGACAACGCGAGGGCGTTGAAGTTTTAAAACATAATCTTCAAAAACTTGTCTTTTAAAGGAATATTGACTATGTAGATTAAGATACCTATTATGATTTCGTATATAGAACGTTTAATCAACTTGATATTGTTATATTCTTGATCTGTTTTTATTTTAAAAATCGAGATGTGTGAGTTTGGCATGTTCTATTTATCAATGAAGCAAGAAAGTAGTACCGTCAACCAATCATCGTGTCATTCTCTGGTTAGTGACCAATCAGCATTGAGAATCACTAAAGAGCACATGTGCGAATATCACAAAAATAATCACCTGTGTATCTTAATCCGTATGGGTAATATATATTTATTATTTGCTTACAAGGTATCGTCTTAGCTTAAAGAGACATTGAGTATGTTAGTGTTTAAAATAGAAAATCATATCTATGATACGTATCGCTAGAGAAAACATTAATTTTTTACATACTTATCAGGTTTGAAAAACCAACATTGCCCAACGCTTCCCCCTGAAGCGTTCCTCAACATATATCACACAGACTAAAAAAAGGGACGCTACCCGGTATAGGTGGCGCTTGTGCCACGTGACATCGGTGACGTCATCATTCCCTTATTTGTTGAGCGAGCATACGATTACGCGGGTGTTCTTCTCTCGACTATTTCGCTACTTTATAGGCTTTCTAAGTCTTCCTAGTTCCTCATATATTCAGAGTTATTGTTATAAGTACCTTTCTGTCTTTTCCTGACCAACTGCTGAACTTATTTTCGCCAATTAGTTGAGTTTTGGGTCGGGTTTGGAGTTGTCAGTTTTGGGCATTTCTCGCCTTGCCAGGCTGCCTGTCTTGCTCGGGCTGCACGTGCTAGTCGAGCGGGTCGTGCACGTGTATATTGCTTGACTGACTGTCGGTTGGTCTCTCGCCTCTCGGTTGGCGTAGGCTCTCGCTAGCCTTCGCTTTCACCTTGGTTTGCTCACCTGGTGGGTTAGTGAACGGGGTGGGGGTACGCCCTCCCCTGTGCGAGCGTACGCGTGTGAACGAGCACTCGTCAAGCGGGTGAACGAGCATTCACCTAGTGTGAGCTCGCTAGCGAGGCGTACATTGTGTCTCCTCACCTGTGTTTGTACAGGCGTACGTTCGCTAAGCGTGAACTCATTAGCGAGTGAGTGTTTACTCACCGTGTCAGGTTTTAGTGCCTGTCAGGTGACGAGGGTGTTTGTACAGGTGTACATTCGCTAAGTGTGTTCACGTTAGTGAATGAGGGTATACTCACTTGTGTTCGCGTGTCAGGTGATTAAGTACTAAGTGATTAAATGTACAGTCACACTCGTTAAGCGTGGACTCGCCTGTGAATAGGTTCATTCATTGCCGTCTCGGGTTAGTGAATTGAGTTACGTTTTGGGGTTCACTTTTTGTCTCACTCACGGGCTTTCGTTAACGATCTTATCAGTGAGTGATGGCTCCGCCTGGACCTTTCGCGGCTTTTTGCTGCCGATGTGGGACCCGCAAGTCGGCACTTAACGACCCTCACTCGGTGTGCCGTATGTGCAAGGTCATCTCTACCGATAAAGACAGATGTGCAGAATGTGGCTCGCTCTCGACGCACGACTTCGCGCGCTATGTTACGACCATACGGAAGAGTGAGAGAGACTCTGCCGCCTCTAGGAAGAGGAAGGTGGATCCTTCCCCCTCTAGGGACTCTCTGACTAGGTCGTCTCTCTCTTCAGGTCATCGTGACCTGTCGTGACGTAGCCCTTCGCTGGCTCATGTGGACCTGGTTATCCAGGAAGACGGGGGGGAATTCGGGGAAGATTATGACGACGAGCGAGGTTTCGCGTCTAATCACACTGGGGTCAGGTCGACTGTCTCGCGCAGGTCACGTTCTCGTGTCCGCTCCTCTCCCCTCCGTTTTAAGAACAAGAGGGCGAGTCGCAGCCCCTCCCGTTCGCCTTCGGTCTCTCCTAAGAGGAGGAAGAGGACCAAGAGGGGAAAGAAGAAGCATAAACGCTCGGTGTCTCGGCCGCACTCTGACGATGGGCAGACAGTGTCTGCTTTCCATTAAGGACACAGTGTCAGCCCTTATGGACGCGAGACTTGGGCCTCTTGAGTCAGGAGGGTCTCGTGAACCTCCCGCCCTCTCGTCAGCCTCCCCCGTTCGCAGGATGGTATGCATCGCGTCGCCTTCGCTCGCCTCGACTTCCCCCGCGGGTTCCCCAGTGAGGGAGTTCATTGATACTAGCAACCCTCCTCTCATTAGGGTGCTATCGGGGGAGGATGAGGACCTCTTCGCGGAAGAGGACGAGGGGTTAGCACCTGACGCAGGTGCGAGGTTAGAGGCAATTGCAGAGTTTGCGGGGTCGGAACTAAGGGAGGTCTCTCCCGACTCGTCCGCCGCCAATCGCGCTCGTCGTGAGTCATTTTGCGAACCCACTGCCCCTCGTCCGCCTCGTAAGGCTCTACCTCCTCACAGGTTTCTGGTGTCAGCGGCACAGGACCTGCGTGAGTCTGTCAGGTCGGCCGTTCCCGGCAGACTGCTACCGCCTCCTGTCCTTTCGGACAGACAACGGGCTACAGTACCAGTGGGTGACTCTCCCATACCTCTCGCTTGCCCTATGCTGGACGCGGGTATCGGACACGTTGCCTCTTCCGCCATTCCTCACAGAGTGGCGGACTCCTGTCTTGTGCATCTTGACAAGGATGCACGTTCGGTACTGGGGGTTGGTAATTACCTGGCACATGCTTGTCAGGCTATGGCCACCTTTGCGAAGGAGGCGGGTATGGAGGAGGGTTCACCAGCTCTCTATCGAGGGTTTGGGGCGGTAGCCAGCGGGTTGGCTGAGATTACCCTGTCAGCCGCTCGTATATCTTCTGTAGTGACTAGCCTGCGGAGGGATGGTTTCCTCGCCAGGTCTAACCTGTCACTGGATATTAGGAAGGGGCTGAGGATGGGGAGACTCGCGCATCTCATGGACAGGGGCCTACAGTCCGCACTGTCACTGCGACAATGGCAACGGGTATTAGGTCTCCTCACGTCCGCTCAGGACCTGACCGTCAGGGGCAGACTGTATCTGCGTCGCCTTCAGGTGTTCCTGAACACACACGTCAGAGAAGCTCGATGTGCTCACGCTATCAGCCTCCCGCCGGACCTCCGCCGCTTCCTAGCTTGGTGGCGAGTGGAGGATCATGTTTACTCAGGCGTTCCGCTGAGGCCGACCCCCGCATCTCTGCACCTGTTTGTGGACGCGTCCACTCAGGGATGGGGGGCTCACCTCGGTTGGGACCAGACCGCGGGGGTGTGGGCACAAGCTCAGAGGGACAGTCACATCAATGTTCTAGAGTTGGACGCAGTCCGTCGAGCGATAGACCATTGGTCAGCTCGCCTGCGAGGTCACTGCCTCTTAGTGCACACGGACAGCTCGGTGGCGGCCTGGACGATCAATCGCCAGGGGTCGACCAGGGCAAACTCGCTGCTTCAACTCGCACTCCGGCTATTCGATCTGGTGGACAGCATCGGATTGACAATTCGTGCGGTACACATACCAGGGGCCAAGAACGTCATCCCAGACGCTCTCTCTCGGCCAGACAGCCCTCCTCCTACGGAGTGGCAGCTGAACCCGGTGGTGTTTCAGTCTCTGTGTCTTCAGTTCGGCAGGCCTCTGATAGACCTATTTGCGACAAGGCTCAATTGCCAACTGCTGACGTATGTGTCCGCAGTTCCCAATCTGGGGGCCTGGGCTCTAGACGCTCTCTCGTTAGAGTGGGAGGGGATGGACGCTTATGCTTTTCCATCCTCTCTCAAGTAGTAGCGAAGCTACAGTCCACTCTCACAATCCGACTCCTCCTCATAGCCCCTTGGTGGCCAGCTCGTGCCTGGTTCGTTCCTCTGCGCAGACTAGCTCTGCAGGAGCCAGTTCAGATACCCCTCCGGGGGGACCTGCTCCGGAGCAACCCAAGCGGACATGTACACAAGAACCCGCAGGTCCTCAATCTTCACGCCTGGCTTGTATCAAAAAGGGGTTAAGGCGGAGCGGTTACTCTAAACGGGAGGCCAAAGCCATAGAAACAGCTCAACGGCCGACCACAAGGAAGCTCTATGACTACCAGTGGCGTGGCTTCGCCTCGTTCTGCGAGGAGCAGGGCTTTGAAGCGGGGCGGCCTCACTGCCCCAGATTGCCGAGTACTTGGTGTACATGAAGAACGAGAGAGGGCTCAAAGCCTCCTCGATCAATACCAATCTGGCGGCGATCATGTCGGTTGTTCGCAAACGCTCCCCGGGACTCGGCATCTCGGTTCTGAAGGGCCTGGATTAGACCTTTCGTCAGGTCGACGGTCAAGACGGCCTTCCTGGTGTCAATGGCCTCGGCTGCGAGGATATCAGAGCTCTACGCTCTTCACGCTGACCTTTTAAGGTTCGAGCGCCGAGACGGAGGGTCCGCAACGTTGGGCCTGGCCCCAGACTTTGTCTGTAAAAACCAGGCCGCGGACGAGAGGGGAAGGACCTTTCTTATACCGTCATTAGGTCCTGAAGCCCACTCGCCAGAGGTCACGGACCTTTCCCTTTGCACTGTCCGCGCGCTCCGCATTTATGCAGAACGGACAAGGGGCATCAGACAAGGGAGGCGTCGGCTTTTTCTGCCTCACTCACCACGGACTGTCAATGAGCTTGACAGACGGGCTTTGGGGGTGTATCTTCGGTCAGCAGTAATCAACGCCTACAAAGCAGCTGATCTCCCTCCCCCGTCTTGCTCTAATCCCCACGAGATCAGAGCAGTATCTTCTACGATGGCTTTTCATTGCAACATCGCCGTGTCAGACATTCTGGCTGGATGTTTTTGGAAGTCGGGGTTGGTCTTTGCTGACCACTACTTACGGGAAGTGTCCACAGAGGACTTGGCAGGGGTGTCAAGGTTGGGTCCTCAGGTGTTCGCCCAGCAGCGGACCGCGGCACCTCTTTCAGTCGTACGACGGAACGCACCTTACCCCTAACGGGGGTGGGCGTATCCACGCTGTTATGTACTTGTTTTGGTATTCACTTGTTTGTGTACAATAAAACTTGTTGTTATTATACTTGTGGTTGGTTGTTTTTTTTGCCTATGAGTGCAGTTGTTAACCCAACCGGGGTAATTGCATGACAGCAGTACCAGGATTCTTACTCTACCCCCCCCTACTTAACGAGTGAGGGGCGGACACATAGAGGTTGAGTGTAGGTTTGTCTTTTTTAGGACGGCGTCGACCTCTGTACACTCAATTTAAGAATCCGCGTGAGTTCTCTTGGGCCGCACGCCGCATGGATGGTTTTCCACCTTTCGCGGTTTCACACCATCCAGTGCTCCCGCGTGCCAGCCTAAGGGTAAAGCGACGCGTCTCGGTGGCGCACGTGACTCGGTTCAGACCACCTCCTTGCTGTGGTAATCTGGGCAATGTTGGTTTTTCAAACCTGATAAGTATGTAAAAAAATTAACATTTTTGAGTAAATGTCATTTTTTATACTTACCTGGTTGAAAAACCAACGCTCGTTAGTTCCCGCCCTTCCTCCCCTCCTGGGTTTGTGTTTTGTGCTTGTACTAGGGAATGATGACGTCACCGATGTCACGTGGCACGAGCGCCACCTATACCGGGTAGCGTCCCTTTTTAATTCTGTGTGATATATGTTGAGGGGGAAGCGTTGGGCAATGTTGGTTTTTCAACCAGGTAAGTATAAAAAATGACATTTACTCAAAAATGTTAAATTTACCACATTACACATGAGAAATAATTTTCATATCATGATTATCTGATGAGTCACGGAAAGTGATGTCATATAGTCTAATTCAACTTAAAGACCTAGTTCAGGAATCAGTATATATATGAACTATATAATTAAATCAAGTGTTAGATAAACTAGCAGCCAAAATAAACCCTACAACTCTTTCAAAAGAGTCAAAATACTTCTCCTGTTAAAAGTCAATTGTAATTGATAAGTATATGTATAGTGTTTCATAAAGAAGTCCTCGCCGCAAATGGCTGTGATGCTGCCGAAGCGGCGTTAAACAATAACTCACTCACTCACTCACTCATAAAGAAGTAGTGAAAATTTCACTGTATATGGCATGATATTTTTATTTGTACGCCTGTTCACACAGCGATGAGGTGCTAAAATCGCTATTTTAATAGGGTCTTTTGCACAATTGTTTATATTTAAAATTCTCATTTACAAAATATGGAAATTATGTTAAAAAAAGGTGTTGTCGATTACAAAAAAACATATCATCCATTAATTGTGGTATATTAATAGTGTAGGGTAGGGTAGGAATTCATATTCGAATCCGCTCAAACATGAACATTTAGTATTTAGATATTTATCAATTTGATCTGAACACTACTCAGGATATAGCCCTGTTAGTTACAAACAGACACAGCATGAATCACCTTCTCTCCATTGCAGAACAATTTAGCAGAGGCTGGATATTTACTTTGTAGCCGTCAAGGGGGAGACCTTGCTTCTGAAATGCAGCAAGTGCAGTCAAAACCCTAACCCTTTCTGCTTTAAGTGCTTTTTGACACACCTTTTGCCAAATGTAAGCTCTGTGAAGCATGTTTGTCTAGAGTGAGCTTCTCACATCTAAGGAAAAAACGCTACCAGTAAAACACGACCATAAGATCGAATGCACATCGAATGATATCTCCCTTTCGTAAGTTATCTCCCTTGACGCTGTCGAGCAATGATCATCCAACATGGCTGCCATAGTGCAAACAGGCGTTGATGAACCGAGCGAAACCAATAACTTTGAGAACTATTCAGTGCCTGACCTGAAAGTCTACTTGCGTGAGCGTGGCTGTCAGATTTCCGAGAGTTAGAGAATGAGGAGATACAGACTCGTACCAATTTCTTGAAAAAGTAGGTCACGATTTAGAAATAATTTTTTGTCAGTAAACTGCAATCTTATTACCAGTTTCCTAAATCCTAATGATTGTGTCAAACATCCGAGACTTAGAGTGTTAGACAACATGTATTCCAAACATTTTATGGCAAGTAAACAGTTCGTGTTAGTCTGTTGTTGATTTTGGTTCACAATATTATATTATGGTTGATAATCTGTAGTATCGAGTATACTCTTGAGTTGCCTGTTTTGTGGGTCACCTGTTCTCGTGGTATGTCTTAGGTTTAAATTTACGACAACACAGCAAAACCCACTATTTTTTACTGATTTCTAAGCACGGACTGTTGATGTTTATTGGAAAAAGAAAACATATTAGCAGTCAAATACATTGAATAATAATGTAACCTCAAATTCCATATAAGCAATCCAAGCCATATTTACGATTGATGATTAGTAATCATTTGCGGGTTGGGTCCTTTCAAAACAACTGATTGACGAATTAAATGCTAACAGACAGGGACTATTAAGTGGTAAATGTTGCAGTGTTTAAAGTGTTGCAGATTGTGTTATTCTTTGATAGATGTTAATCAGAAATGTAAAAACCAAACATGGATAATACTTATAACTATTTTAGCCACCAGACCATTTTCTCACTGAATAAATACATGTTAATCAGTAACATTTACAATTTGTCCAGGATTCAAGGGAAGTGGCATCTAGATTTACAATCCCTCTTGCAGAAGTAATTCCAGAACCATGAACAGTACCTGGCCCTGAGTGGACAAACAGTGAAGAGGATATTCCAGCCGTACGGTTCACTGATATCTGTATATCTGATCTGTATATCTAGTACTGAACAAGAAAAGAACTTTCTACAGCAAACCCACAAAAGCAAAGAGACAATTCTATGTTACTGCATTTCTTACAGAGATCTTCTCTCACAGATCCAATCTATGTATACTAATAACTTTGTCACCTCCAAAATTGCTACAAACACAGCAGTAATTTCCTGTGTCGCTTAATTTATGATGACATTGTTGAAATGTATATAGCATCGAATTCGTCAATTTCTCTGAATAAAGCCGTTATTACATGTCACAATTACCAGTGAAGTGACGGACAGATTAACAGTTATTACTGCCACTCATCAGGACATTGTATGTCAAAAATAGCGACACATTTTTACCAAGGCCCTCCAACGTATGTGAAGTTACCAATCTGCATTTGGATATTAGAGTGCCATTTATGTAGAAACATAATGTAAACGACACTTCAATGCCGAGGTTATGAATGCTATATTCAGCACTTAGTCTATGACTTCGCAAACTTTCTTTAACACGACAGTGACCAGGCGCAGCTTTTCAGTATCAACCAGGGGATCTACATTTTGTGTATGAATTTAACACTTGTTTGTAAACTTCGACATACAATCCAGTATGTACATATGTTTTCAAAGCTTTATGTAACACTTATCGACACTTTCATGGTAAAAGGCATATCGTATTTTCATTTGCTAGTACAAAGTGCACACAGAATAGAACAAAAGCGACCAGACTGACACAATTACAACTCCCTCTGCCGTCTTAGTGTTCCTTGAGCGATTTCACAACACAACACATTTTTTTGCCGAATGCAAACAGTCTGGACTTAGAACCAAGAAGAGGGAAAACTATATTCCGGCCTCAAACTTCAAAACTATTTAATATATTTTGTTGAATCTGTGTACAGGTATCAACCAAGTAGTCTAGATGTGCCTTTTGTTATATAGAAATTTGAGAATATTTTTTTTTACGAATGCAAACAGTCTGGACTTAGAACCAAGAAGAGGGAAAACTTTATTCCGGCCTCAAACTTCAAAACTATTCAATATAATTTGCTGAAACTTTGAACTGGTATCAACCAAGTAGTCTAGATGTGCCTTTTGCTTTACAGAAATTTCTCCTTTTAGGAGTTTCAATATTCTTGGATGTTATCCCCCACAATAACAAATTTAGAATAAAACTTACCTTTGTCCATCCATCTGCCCAAGCCATATCTGAACCATCACTAAAAACTGAAATATCTGAGTCATGAAACTTAGAATATGGAACAATCATCATGTGTCACTGTACCTTTTTGCGTTTTCAACTTCATCGAATTGATTTTGCCGTTTCCAAGTTGTCCATTAATACTTTTAAAAAGCTGTACTAGCTGTACTAGCATTGTTCGTTGATGAATAGATGGTGCTCATTGAGGCAGGTTTATTCAGAGCTACATTCTCCAGAGACGCTATAATGAGATGACGTCAGGTATTGATATTGAGTTTAGTTCACATATTTAACGGAATTTGATAACAAGAAGTAGTCTTTAATTCAGTTTATATTGAATTAAAAGGTATAAAACTGTACAACCATAATATATGGTGAGGCAGGTTTTCTGAGGGCTACGTTCACCAGAGACGCTAGAAGAGGTAAACAAATCAGACAATAAACATAATAAGCATCAAATAAAAACAAACGATAGATCAGCAGACCCCAGCGAAGATGAAGTAATGTTAGTCATTGACAATCAAAACACATCACAACATCCTGAATTTTAATGTCGTTAATCTACCGACAACCTAAGTAACTAATATTACATTACTAAATTACATTACATTATATCATTCAATTTCTGAGATACCAAGTTATGCTTAATCGTCTATGGTTTTAAATGTCTATGATATGACAGACAGATTTATTTCGTAGAGTGGCCATGAGGCCAATAGTACAATGACAATCATATACAAACAGTTCCTCAGAGCGCTGGTAAAATACATTCAGTATAAACAGTTATACAATTTGGTGTAATTTGTGTACAAATATGGCTTGAGGTAAGATAATGTTTGTATTTTGATTTTTAAGTAGATATACAAACTTCGGCATGCTTGGGAATAATAGTGTTGTGGGATATATCTGCCTCGGATATCAGAGTACAACGGGCATTGCAGCAATATGTGATACTCATCGTCAACGTTTACACAATGGGAGCACATGGCTAAATTTATATCATCATCTTTAGATCTGCTATAGGCTTGTTCATTGAGTTTACTAATGCCACATCTAAATTTTGTGAGAGATCTTCGGAGTTGTATGGATGTTAGTACATTTAAATAAGTTTCATGGACAATGTCGTTTTTAAATTATGAATAAGTATTCAGATATTTCGAGCTGGCAATCTCGGATGACCATTCTTGGTAATATATATCCCTAGAACATTGTTTAAATAAATTAGGGAACATAACAGGATCTCCAACGGTTTGGTGAATCCATAAATGTGCAAAACCATATTGGAATAACAACATCCTAGCTGATGAGGTACAGTTAGTATCTCCATTACATCAAGGTTTTCAGCATATTATAACAACGAATAGAATGCCTTGTAATTGGTTGTCTCAGTAACCGTAACCAGTAAGATATAACGTTTGTTTTATAATGTACATGCAGTGGGTATCTTCCACATTCTGCTAACACCGCCTTAGCAGGGGAGCGGTAACCGACACCCATGACAAACTTGCAAAACTCAAAATGGACTTTTTCAATGTTATGACGATACATTGTTCCCCATATTTCTGCTCAATAAAGCAAAATTGGATTGATTTTGCTATCGAAAATCTTAAATAATGTATCGGGGGAAAGAGATTTGAAACGGCAACTAAATGTTTTGATAGGATATACATGTAATGCCTTCTTGCATAGAACTTCACAGGCCTTCGAAAACAGATTTCGGCATGAAAACGTTATTCCAAGATATTTATAGTAGGAAACATATTCCAATCTTTCAGAACCAATATGTACTGCATTTAAATGGGTTACATTATATGCTTTTCTCAAATTGAACATCAAAAACTTGATTATCAATAACAATAATCCGTCTACGAAGTCACCGCATCGATGAAATCACCACATCTCCGAACGTGGCTGGTCTACGAAAACGCAACCTCCCAATATTTAGATAATGATATAAACCTAAGGTGTCATATTTGTTTCATTTTGGAGGTAATTCTTTTCTCAGGTAAATCTCCTTTCAAGGCCACATAGAACTCCCTTGGGCATTCTTTTGAATATCCCTGGCCGTGGAAGTAGACTTTAACGTGAATTGTAAATTCCGGAATAACCTCATTTGATGTTTTATTTTCAATCACAGACCAAATCGAAAAAAAATCTAAATTTCACACTTGATATGATGAGAAATTCGAATGTCTAACAACTCTATCTATAATCCTGAACCTTAATATAACGATAGTAAGGGAGAAATGCTCTTTGTAGAGCCCGATATTTACAAGCTTTTCGCGAACAGTCCCCGGCTTCCTTTGCAGGATACTTTTTTGTGTTCACGACTTGGCTATGTCATTTCATAGAGATCATGTTTCATAATTGAAGGCGTGCATTCAAGAAGGGCACATATTCTATGAATTTAACATAGCACATGTGCCCTTCTTGAATGCACCCCTTCAATTAATAACCGATTTTTATGAATTTGTCGCCTTTTTCCTTCACTTTATATGACAGATATAACACTCTCATTCATGTTTAAATGTTCAACCAAAACCTCGAGAGAGTGTTATATCCTTTACAGAATGACCATGGACACCACTTTTCCAGCATTAGCTGTTGAAAGTATTTTCTGCATGTATAGATTGATTGGAATCAGT
Organism: Gibbula magus; assembly: GCA_936450465.1. Lineage (NCBI taxonomy): Eukaryota > Metazoa > Mollusca > Gastropoda > Trochida > Trochidae > Gibbula > Gibbula magus. The sequence continues at coordinate 76,629,390 of OW388292.1, read as the reverse complement.
TTGATGGCTGTGATGAATTATATGTTTTCTAATTGTCTGTGCGTATTTGAATATGTATGTATGAAATTAATTTTATGTGTCAAATGGTAATCATGTATATATATATATATCAAAATTTTACAATGGGAATGCGTATATAACACAGCTCTTACATGCTGAGGATGCAACAAAGGATGGACAATGAGTGTCCATGTTAAACAATTGTGTTGTATTTCTTGAGCGAGATCGAGATCGAGAGCGAGTGTCTTAACATAACATGGCACCTGACTTAATACACTGCTTTATATGTGACTGAATCTGCTTTCACATATACATCCGTCGCCATTTGTAATTTAATTTGGACAATGAATCAGCATAAACTATTCAGAGCAGCTACCTGTAAATGCTGTTTGTGAACAGCTACAAGTTGATACATCTTGACTGTAGTGGACTGATGTTTAGAAACAGGAGCAGAGATCTGTGTTCCTTGATATGTATATCTATAATCGTGTTTGTATATTGTTACACATTAAATAACAAGACTGAAACTCACCTGTTACTGTATGTAGAAGGACGAGCTGTGTGAGTACAATCCACACAGTCTCCATTTTGTAACTGTGCGCGTGTGCGCAATAGATATACAACTTGGGGTGCAATAGCAATTTGCAAAAGCAATGTTACCGTTGTAACTTGACATCAACAAGGAAGTAAAATACAGGGTGGTCAGACTGGTGTATTAATAGCTGAGAGTAAACAATATACAAACACCATGTGAGTTGGACGAGAATCTTCTCTTATGATCAACATAAACCTCCACTTCATGATTTAGACATGTTTTCTGACTCATGATAATCACATGATTGCTGCATTACATTTCGTTATATCCGAACTCTGGAAATGCTATAAAACTACTACCATCAGACATGATACATGCCTATAACGGTTCAGTGAACAGCTATAGATTAGTAAATTTGTATTGCGCATTATGTAACTACAATGTGTACCAGAATTGTCTCCCTTTTATATCGAATAAAGGAATGATTTCAGAATAATTGAGAGGTAAGAGAATAACATGGTTACGCGTATATATTCACTGAAAACTGATGGGATCACTACACAAGGAAGAAATTGCTTATCTTAATGTCCCTCCCTACAAATATATAAAAACGACAATGATAAGTGGCCTTCACATAATAGAACAATTCGCATAGACTTCAGAACATACCATAACAGTTAAAAATCAACAAATATGTACAGCACGAATAACAAGATGTAGTTTCATTAAGAAATAGATTTCATAATGTGTTTGTTCACTGGCTTATAAACGGTTGAGAGGTACAAGTTAAACTGGTATAAATGCCGGTGCCTGTCGACTTTCAAACCGTTTATAAGCCAGTGAACAAACACATTATTGAATCTATTTCTTATAAATTCATAGTTTGCAATTTAAGCGATTTCTAATCAGTAAATAAACTTTTGAAAATAAAAAAAAAAAATCTGCAAAAAATGTACAGTGCATGATAAAACAAATGTTTAGTATTGTCTTATATCAGGCGCTAAACTCGGCCCACAATAATACCGCATCACTTATGTGTCACCACGCGCAAAACGTAGTTCACAGGGAATATGACTAAAGTATTTTTGGTTGTAACATGCTGTTTTAATCCAACTTTCAATCGAACTACAATTATAATTCACGTTGTAAGGTTTTTAAAAAGTTTAATCAAGAAAAGAGCATATGATAGAAGTGTCAGAATTGCTCAGTGATACACTGATAAAGTAGTACCGCAGGTTATTTTTTGTAAACGCCAGAGTATGAAGGTTATCCTTTTCAGCTGTCAATCCTGTGTTTATGAGAATGTACACCAGCCACATGACCCTGTTTAATCCAATCAGCAGAGAGCATATCGCTTAAATTCTGAAGTCTGAATTTATTTACATTTAAAGTTCTAGACAAGTGTCAGTCATTTGTTTGATAAGATGTAAGAAAAGAAAAGAAGAAAGAGTTAAGAAACATCAGAAAATCTATGAGGATGCAGGATGGACGTTATATTATGATCTTTGGTTACAAAATACTGTTTACTCTTATATTGTTGAATGTTGGACATATTACATTGACGTTGTAAGAACTGTTTTACAAGGTAGTATGTACATTATGGTACATTATTATGAGCAGTATATATAAACTATTGCATTTTATGAACAGTAACCTATAATCGACAACATGGATGTTTAATAAATATATCTTCATATACGTGTGTGATGGTGTGAATTCACTCATAGGGGGTTGAGATAGTATAACTTCGCTTCGTTTGGTCACTAATGTTCTATTCTGTGTGCACTATGTACTGGTATATGGAAATACTATATGTCTTTAACAATGAAAATATTGATGTGTTATGTAAAGCTTTGAAAACATATGTACATATTGTATTGTATATCGAAGTCAACAAACAAGTGGTAAACATATACAAAGAATGTAGATCCCCTGGAGAGTTGGTACTGAATAGCTGCGCCTGGTCACTGTTGTGTGTTCTCTGTCGTTTGAAAGAAAGTTAGCCAAGTCATGGACTAAGTGTTGAATAAGAACTCGACATTGAAGTGACGTTTACATTATATACAAACGTCAGGCAACTATCCAAATCCAGATTTGAAACTTCACAGTAAAACCTAAGAACACTGTGTAACGTAAGAAGAATATTCGATATCTGCTTTAGAATCCAGGATAATGGTTTTCTTTGGCATGGCAAACTGACTAGGGTTGATGAAAGGTTGACCTTCAGCTATACGTGATTGCATAACATAGTTACACTATACAGACATTCAATAGTACATAAAGAACACAACTAGTTTTGGAACGGCACAGATCTGATACATGCATATATGCCTTTATTTCATTGACAGTAGAAATACGACAAAAGTTTAACACACTTATAAGAATTTGAAAACATTTGCTAACCATGGCTAAGTGACCTCATTCAAAATGTGCCTGTATTCACATAGCGGTTTAAATGAGTACCTGGTAAGGGTTGTGTTGGAGGTGACCTTCAAGCAACGTGTAATCTCTTATTTCAACATTGCGGCACTTATCTAATTAACCTTTTGCTATTAACTGTGTTATGTTATTTCATTTGTCATTTGCATATAATCTGAGCTCATGCATCATATTTCAATGTTTTGGCTAAGCATTAACAATCATTGTTTTTTCATCACTATACATAAATTATGTATTCTAATTCATTTCTTATTTACAATAATCATGTGACGTTTTTTTCACAATGATTCTGTAATGCCATCATTGCACTGTTATCATTATATGTTTTAGTGTCCTCACAATGATTTGGCTATTGTCAACATTTTTTTTTAATTATTATCTTGTCCATGTTGTCCCCTTGGTGTGAAGTCACTGTTATCTGTATTAATACAGTATGTATTATTCATATGGTCGGTTCCATTTTACCTTCAACCTTTAGTAAAATTTAATTATGCAATATCTTATTATTACATTTTAAATATATTTCATTTTGCTAAAGTTGGGTAACTTAATTCGGGTAGTCTCTAAATATTCTACCTACTGGGTGTATGTACATAATGTTGGAGCTTGTCCCTAATAGACTAGTATGTACAACCAACAAACAGTCATACCTCATCCTTATTAGTTTCCATATTCGTATAGGCCAGGTGTCCTGTCATGGTTAATGATTTACCCTTTACCGGGATTGTTAGTTTATAAATATCAATTATGTTGAGGGTTAAATGATTTCTCTCGAAACTGATATGCTAACATATGTATTCCTTCGGCCTTTGTATAATAATGTGACTCGTACCTTACGTCAAGGGACAACATAACCTTCTGTGGTAGGATGTGATGATAACTTCTGGGGAGTATTATGGTAATACATGTAATTAAATTGGGTGATGTAAGCACTGATGTTGCTTCCAAAGTGTATGTATTTATTTATTATATTTTGTATCTATCCTATATCTAGTATCTATCACATCAATCATACCATTTTAATCAATTTTAAATGGTTTATATTTTAGAAATTCATTTAGGCTAATTGTATCTGGGCAGCCAAGGGAAACAGATCCATTGTACCTCCCTCTCCTTTGTTATAGGTGCATGTACCCCCTTGGCTGTGCAGACAAGATGTGCACCATCATCATCATGTTTCGTATCTGAATAAACTATCATGAAACTACTTCTTGTGTTGTGTCATCTTTGAGTACTGGAGTACTTGAGCCTACACGCTTGCCCATACCCTTTTTAGTGAGACGAGATTGACAAACTAATCGGCGATTTCACCAAGTCTTACATTAGGTAGGTGAATTTAATTGACCCCGTCTCGTTGATAACCTGAGTATTATCATGTTTTGACTTTTGTTGCAATTTGTTTAATAATCAGACGCATGTTGTACACTATTGAAAGCGAAGTAATTATGGTTGAAACCTAGTGCGTAGCATTTGATCACCCTGGAGAGCCAATCAGAATCGAGTATCCAACAATGCCATGTAGAATATAACATATGAATACAAAATATTTCAAGAAATGTATTAAGCTCATCATTGAAAACAATGTGTTATTTAAAATCCTGTATATTCTACTTTAACTCATTCAGAAGAGTGATCATGCGACCTACCAGAAAAAAATGTCTATTACAATTTACGATGTTGCTGTTAGATATAATACAGAAATTTGCAGCATTATTTTTCAATTTGTATTGAACCTTACATACATTTCTAGTTCTCAAGTTTATATTATGTTGTAATAGTAGGGCGTTTATTTTTACTTGAGAATGAAATAAATCTGCCATGGTAACGACAGAACTTTGATACTGTAAATTACAATAACCGAACAGTGACCTTCTTGATTGTTGTAATTTAAGATGCTCGCTGCTGCAGGCTGCATATCAAGCCCAAGGGGTGTTGACGTATTGATACGTCAATGACGTTTGACCCCTTGACATGCATACGACAAAAGTCTGCGACAAAGTTCCCTGATTTATGAAAAAGTTAACATTTTCCGAATAAGAAATCAATGGGCTTTCACATGATGTAATTAGTATCCATATACAATTTTATTTTATTGAGAAATGATGAATTAAAAATATTGAACGTATTTTCAATCACAAAACTGCCTGCAGGTGCGTGTTTGACGTCATAATAAAAATGTTACCTACTCGATTCAATTGGTTGAAATTCTATAATAAGTGCATGCACAATGCATAACTTTCACATCACTATGTTCAGAATATCCTAATCTAGCTGATTTTCAAATTTGGACATTGAATTTATTTCTGTTAAAAAAAATCGGAGATTTGCGAAAATGTCGGCAAATGAAAAGATCAACCGATTACTTTTTGAAAAAAAACGTGAAAATAAACAAAGCATTTCACTTACATATTTTAGAATTTTAAAATCTTCCACAAATAAATAAAAATGTATCAGTGCATTGTTTGTCAATTCCTGTTTCCAAATATAGTAACATATCCAACGTGTCATCAAAAGCAGTGCCAGATCGACCATTTCTTCAATTCACCCCATGACATGTTCCCGCTATTTTCCAATGTTACGCGACTCAAAGTGAACGTCAAGCTAGCGGAAGCTGTATCTATTTTTAGAAATGGTCGTCGATCTAACCATAGAGTGTTATGAATTGTTAAAATTAATCAAATTGACACTAAAAACGATGTAGTTTTATAAAAATCGATCAAAAATTAAATAATGTGGTTGTAATAATTATTTCACTAGTTCGTAGAGTCTCTGTTGATGACCCGATACATTTGCATAAGTTCACCAAGCCCCCGGATGTTACGATGTTTTTACGATCAAAATCACTGAGAGTAAATTTGCATTTTGATTATAATTTATACATATATGAAAAATAAGTGTCTTATCCTACCATTATCACAAAATATTATCATGTTTGAGTTTACATCCGAACTACGAAATGTGTTTGACATGACATGGACCGATTTTCCGATCTGCGATTTCACAAGTTGAAATGGAGCCGTTAAATAGTAGCAGTAACCCTATCTCGCTAAAAAGTAAATTACGAATTAACAAGTCTCGTCTATGTGAAATAATTGTATGAATACAATTGCTAAATGATTCATGTTGATTATTTTAAAGTTTTCATTTGGAATATGATAGAAATTATACCCGTTTTCAAACGAAATCATAGATAGACCTATCAATTCGAATTCATTGCAAATGGAGGCCATTGTGTCGTCTCGGCTTTTTCACACAATATTTTGTTCTGATACGAATTAAATGAATGCACATGTTATAACATCCATGAAATGAACTGATCCGGTAGTCCTCCTTGTATTAGTATCCCAGCGTTTTTCGGCAATGACAGCTTCCCTCGAATACCATGTCTACCTGACTGTGTTTAGGATTTCGATGGACTGCTTCTGTTATTGCCAATAAATCCTCGACAAATTCATTTTCTTGATAAACTGAGAATTTAAAGGGGGATTTCCTGTCCAAAACTGAGACATGAATTGAGAGACTTACAGTGTCACCCTTGGCAAGCGATCTTATTCACAATTTGCCTCTGTTCGCCCATATTAACATCCACAAAGGCGACCCGATTTTATTATGGAAACCCGAGATTCCATAATTGACCAACGTAAATAACATAAGTGAGAAGTTCAAATTCTATCAAATACCTATTTTTATTCATTAACTAAGATATTGACGAAAATTCCAACTTTCTACCCCGCACCGTATGTGAGATACAGACCCCCTTGCCCATGGGTATGCCCATGGGAAAGTTCGCCCATGGGCCTGCCCATGGGCCGGCCCATGGGCGAGAGGTTGTTAAAATTTGAGTTACACAAAAATTATTTTCTAATTTTTAATAATGGGTCTAGCAGTAACATATTTTAGGTATTTGTGAACTCCCCCAATGCAAAGGACATTTTTTTTCCCATGGGCGAGATTTCCAATGGGCGAGATTTCGCCAATGGGCGAGACTTCGCCCATGGGCCAGGTTGCCCATGGGCGAATTTCCCATGGGCCAATGTTGACTTTGGCAAACATATAATGTTTGTGAAATGTTGACTTTGAAAAAAAAATGTTTGTGAAATGTTGACTTTGAAAAAAAAATGTTTGTGAAATGTTGACTTTGGAAATATTGACTTTTAAAATATTTATTGATTTTGGTGGAAGTGTTACTTTGATAAAATATGGACTTGTTGATTTTAATACATACTTTGAGTTATATGAATGGTTGACTTATGATATATTCATTTTAGTGAAATGTTGTGTAGTTTAAGTTTTACTTATATAAAATGTTAATGTTAATGGTGACATGTTGACTTTGAAAAAGATATTTTGAAATTAGTGAAATGTTGACTTTAATCACATATTTACATCTTGACTTTAATCACATATGTTGACCTCGACCATGGGCCGGATTTCCCATTGGCTTTATTTCCCATGGGCGAAACCTCGCCCATGGGCCAATGTTGACTATGCAAACAAATAATTTTTGTGAATGTTGACTTTGGGGGGAAAATAATGTTTTTTTAAATGTTTACTTTGGAAATATTTATTGACATTGGTGAAAGTGTTACTTTGATAAAATGTTAACTTGGGTGACATGTTGACTTTGAAAAATATATTTTGAATTTTATGAAATATTGACTTTGATCACACATTGATTTTGATGAAATGTTGACTTATAAAAGATAGTTTGAGTTAAGCGAATTGTTGACTTACATTAATTATGTTATGTTAATTTATTGACTTTGGTGAAGTATGCTTATATCATGAAATATTAATTCCATATTTATTCCATTTTATTCACTTTGGTGAAGTTTAAAATGTTGACTTTGATTATATATATTGAGCTTGGTGAAATGGTGATTTTGGAATTGATGCCACTTTGGTGAAATGTTGACTTTGAAAATATTATAATGATGGTGAAATGTTGACAACGGAAATATTGGTTGACTTTTGTGGAAGTTTTACTTTAATAAAATATTGACTTTGGTGAAATGTTGACTTTGAAAAGATATATCGAGTTTGATGACATGTTGACTTTGGAACTATTGGTTGACTTAAAGTGTATCTTTAATTATATGTTAACGTGGTGACTTATTGACTTTGAGAAAATATTTTGAGTTTAGTGAATTGTTGACTTCTAAACGATTGGCTTTAGTGACATAGTTTTACTTTGAAATATTTATTGGCGATGTTGAAGTTTGAGTTTAATAAGATTTTGAAAACACTATTGTCTGGCTTAAGGAGCGCGTTTCAAACAGTAAGTATTGGATTTTTTGACTACGCTGTTGCCCACAATACAGACAGACAGACAGATAGTTTATTCAGTCTCACCCCATATATACACATACATAAAATAATATCAATAAAATATAAATACATCTGGGCCAACCTAAAACTAGGGTTACGAGAGACTATCTATACATATAAAAAATACAATGACTACAAATAAAAGGTATGAATGTAAGAGTAAACGTGGTTATAAATCAGATACTAAAACTTTGGTTAAATATAGAATAATACATATATTTGTATAAATATAGGTATAAATATAAACTTTTCATAAAAGGACATAAAATAATATATTATAAAAAAGTCAATTTTTAAACAATACATTTCGACGTTTTTCCAGCAGTAGTTTGCAGCTTCTGGCACTTTCTTTTAAAATAGTTGGGCTTGCTAGGATAAATGATAGACGTTCCGGGTCGGTGGCAGTATTAAAACTGTTCCATTTGGCTTGACAGGTTCTAAGCAGTGGTTCTCTGATTGTTTTGTAGAGTGGACAGTGTCATCGAGACTGATGATTTATACACAACCAAGTGCAGGTTACAGATATATGCTATATTAGACCTGTGCATTTGTGTGTATCAGAACACCATGTCTATGTAACGAGCGTGCCGTGGTATTGCGTAACATGTCTATTCGATCAACTAACCCATTGTTGTAAATTACGAAAATAAAACAGTCCATTACTTACCTCACTTGTTTGATTCTATTTCGAGCGGTTTTAATCATTGAATAGCACAGAACATACATACTTATATACATTCTTGCATGTATGGTAGTGCTCAGTTGTTCCTAGCGTCAAAATACTTCATTGCCTCTTTCGAACAAGGGATTACTTACGTAACTTAACGTAAGTGTGATCCCCCCATTAGTACGTTGGAGAATTATCACACAGTGTTTACTCCGTTTGCATGTGAAGGGACGGGTATGGACGAATGCGTTTTGATACGTTCATCATGTGGGATACATAGTTAAACAAGTAAAACATAAAGAACTTGCACCTGTATACATGTTGAATATTACTTTATTCTACTTTTGGATGATAGCCAAACAACAAGAAGAAGGGTTGCTTGGTTTAAACATATTTCATTCATGATGAACACGTTATCCACCTTATAGGGTTTGATCTCCCGGCCCAGGAGACGACGATAGCAGGAAAGAAACTCAATCATATTTTCCCACACTATTCCATTGAAGTTTTATACTTTTTCACATTGAAACTGAGAACCATAATAAGAACAGGCAAGACCGTGCTGGATATTTACATAAGGTTGGCCAGGACGTCAGTGCGGTACAAGAACAACGTACTAAGAAAGAAATGATAAAACGAGAAGCACTGTTTGATTACGAGTTGATCGGGAGACATACGGGGTAGAAAGATATTGTGCGTATGAAGATCGAGATATGTCTCGTTCAGGACTGATATAAACTGACTGATAACGGGATTGAACAGATAGAAAACGTTATGAACAATATTATCCCATTTAAACGTGGTACCAACTGTCAGAGGACGGGAAAAAGACTAGATGGACTTTCTGAGAACTGTCTGTAAATGTACTTTGATCGTGATATGAAAATTTATGCGCAAAAGTTACCCGTTCCTGTCCCATTCGAGGTCGTTGTACAATATTTTTTGGACGGAGTAGAACGTAGTGAGAACTATCTTGGTGTAACTCAGGCATAAGAAATACCCTGGGCGCAAGGTCACTTTCTTTCTTTGCTATACGATTAACTCAGTGCTAACAGTATCTCAAACAAATACACAGTATAGGCTTTCAATCGTCCATTCAATTACTGAATACACTATCGGCCAAAATAAACGCCTTCCAGATATCTTATCAGATTTCGTGAAAACTATAATGAGCACTTTAGCAATATTATTTAAGAAATAAAGTTCGCTGTACCCCAATGTGTTTTGTAATAAAGTATAGTTTTGCCCTGAACTATTACAGTTAAAGCACGAGGATAAATTTCGCTGTACCCCAATGTGATATGGACTAACGTCCTCGTGCTTTAACTGTAATAGTTCAGGGCAAAACTATACTTTATTACAAAACACATTGGGGTACAGCGAACTTTATTTCTTTTCTAAGATGTCAAATGATCAGATACAGGTAACATTCTGCTTCCAATAATTTGGAAATAAAAATATTGTTTACATTCTTCATATTTATAATCCATGAACAGGGCCAACGGATGGCTATTCCACGTGTAAAACCCACCCCCTGAGATAGACTAAGATCACGTGACTAACATCCCAAAATTAATTGTGGGTAGTATAGTGTTATAGAGCTGGATCAAGTCTAAGCGTGATGGCGGAACGTAATTTGTCTAATTCACATGTTTACTGCTGTCATAAAAGTTGATGTTCATTGTCCCACCACTTATTTTGACAGCCTGCATAAGTTGCAAATCATGAAGAGGAGTACACGCTTTATTGGTTGCTATGTAAGAGTTCAGATGGCTGAGGCGAATCGACGTTACGTTACCATGGACACCTGATCACGAGGGAGCGGCGTGGAACAGAGGGACGTCATTCGACTGTTACGTCATCAAAAAAACTATACCTTTATTTAAGAAATAAAGTTCCCTGTACCCCATTGTGTTTTGTAATAAAGTATAGTTTTGCCCTGAACTATTATAGTTAAAGTACGAGGACGGTAGTCCGAGTACTTTGACGTTATAAAAGTTCAGGGCAAAACTATACTTTATTACAAAACACATTGGGGTACAGGGAACTTTATTACTTTTCTAAGATAACCTTAACACAACATTCTGCTTTGAGTAATTTTGCAAAAAAAATAAAGTTTACTTCCTTAATATTAATAATCCATGACCAGGGCCAACTGACGAGCCGTGCGACAACAGCGACTATGACGTCATTGTTCTGTTGTGACGTCATAGTGGTTCCTGGGGTTGCCTAATGCGGATTTCGTCGGTTTGGTTCAAGTACAAATGTAGCTTAAAATTTAAGACTAATTCGGATACAAAAGAACACATTCCTTCAATAATTGATATAACAACGCTACCGTTGGTTTAGGACATTATCATTTGCAGAAAAACACGGTCTTTTCAACTGCCCTCTTTCGTTCGGTTACCATGGGCACACGTGACTACGAGGGGAGCGGAAACGTCATTCAATTGTTACGTCATCACAAAAACTATACCTTTATCGTCTGATAAATAGAAAATCTCATCCAAGTGTCTTCTGATATCAAATATATCAACACGAGTTGATAAAAGTTACAAATATCCGAGGCTTGCCGAGGATATTTTTACTTTTATCAACGAGTGTTGATATATTTGATATCAGAAGACACGAGAGTGAGATTCTATTTATCATCCAAAATCATTATTATTACGTATCAATGAAAATAGTGTACATCTCTTAGCACAGTTCTGCCATTTGACTTCCAATGCGATGATGTCATAGCATTGTGACGTCATAATGTTTATGACGTCATATCATTGTGATGTCATTGTTGGATGATGTAAAAGCATTGTGATGTCATGTAGTTGTCGGTGATTGTGCAAAATCTACTTCCAAAACGATATCTCCTAGGAGATATCGCTTGATCTCACACAAGCGATATCTCCTATGGAACACAGTTTTGGATGATAAAGTACTTTTATTTCGATTGTTCTAGTCGCTAGGCATCTTAGAATGTTTGATAAAGTACTTTTTTTTCTTGTTCTTACCGCCAGTCATCTTAGAAAGCATAATGTAGTTGCACCATTTCTGCATGATATATCTAAATTTGAGAAGTTGTCATGTCACAAAAGAATGGCGATTGTTGAAACGAGGCAAATGAATTGTTCAGTTTTCGATCAGTGCTTGATCAGAAAAACATCTGAAACCGATTTTCATACAAGCACGGGCAACAATACAGGCACGCATTCGCATTAAAATGGTGATGACACTACCGATGTACGTTGGTAGGGTGCGCAAGTGAATCAAACGGAAATAGTGGTATTCATTGAGCCATGGACATTATATGTAGGCCCTATAGGACAAACTGACCTAAGATCGGACACCTCCCGAAGTCGCCCGAACTTCAGACACTTTCAATTTACAGCTGACTCAAAAACAAAGCCAATTGTATCGCTCCGTTGGTTTCAAAATATTTCTGTTCATTTTCTGACAATACTTGATTCTTTTGAGAAATATCTGACAGTCAGGTATACTTTAAAAACGAAATATATGCACGTATATGAAGAAACAATTAGGTAGTCGATTAAATTTGTATTTTCGTAATTTCAAATTTATTCTTGAGTTTAGAATTGAGATTTTGATAACATGTCAAAATGTCCTTGGTTCGGACAGGTTTGACCATGGTTCGGACACAAGTACCGTATTTCCTCTAATACAACCCGGGCCTCAGATAAAACCCGGGCCTCCAATACAACCCGGGGTAGACTAAATTTCGGACACAAATGCGCGTATGACGTCTTATATGTACAGTAACGTCATACTGACCGTATCTCCGGTTACCAGTCGGCCAGACAGGTAATAGCCTCATTAAAAACATGTCAAATCCCTCAAAAGAAAACAGGCTTATGAAAGCTGTTAAAGTTGTAAGACAAGTTTTGCTGTCTATAAGAAAATCTACCAAGAAGTATAGGCAAGCGTTGCGAAATCTACAATTTCTGATCGGGTCAAAGGAAGGGTAAATGTTTATGCTGAAAACAGGGTACAACTTCAACTCACAAATACTAAAGAGAGGAAACTGATTGACATATATCCGCCAAAGGGACACTATGGTGTTGAAATGATGGATACAATATTTGTGTTGTGCCTCATCTTTTATTTAGCTCATTGTAACAAAGAGTACCCAGTTATCTAAATGTGTTACAAACGAAAAGTCAGAAAATTCGTGAAACTTTTATTTCTGGGTAGACTATACCCTTAACTAGATGAGCGTTTGCGGGACACCGCAAAATCAGAGCAGCTCCGAAACTTAGGGTCTCGCCTTTCCCTGTTCCGCCTTCTCGTCAGCATCAATAAAATGGGAATTCTTTTTAACAAAAACTTGTTGATTATTCGAGTTATTACCACTCATAACTGGGGTTACTGTTCACAAGTTTGTTCTTAAAACCTATTTCTTATTTCAAAATTTGATCAAAGGATTAACGTGGCCTTAACCAATATCTCATGACCTTGACCTTTGACCTTCAAGTTTGTGAGCAATGAAAGAAATCGAAAGATATAATTTTGGCGGTTATTTATTTACCATTTCATTTAATTATGCATTTTCTACAGATATTGGAATAATGTTTTCACCTAACTAGGTATTTTGCTTGAATTTTATAATCAATGAGAATATATTTGTAATAATTTGCTGGTCTTATCGTAATAAAAAGTACATTGAACAGGCAATAATGTGTATGTTCTCAGGACATTTAGAATCTTTGTTTATAAAACAATCGTCGCATTTTGTAATGTGTGTGGGTCGCCTAACTTCCAAGAGAAGCACGTGAAGCCCGTTGGTTTCTATGGCGACCTGCGCTAAATACGAGCCTTCGCTCTTCGGAAACGCTTGCTACAGTGTAGTACGTTTTATGTAATAAAGGGGATTCTGTTTATATGACGTCATATACCCTTAGCGCGCGTTACTCGGAGGGTTACTTCTCTTTGAAACCAAATTTCATTACATTGTCGTCATATTGAAATTATTTATCACATGTCATGTTGTAGATGAAAGATTGACGTTATAGGTATATATATTCCACAAATAATTTTGTATTTGAAAAAATAACATCCTTGATGGCTCTTTAACAGATCAAAACCGAAAACAATGAATATTTGTATCACTAGTTATCCAATGAACATTCTTTTACTCGGACTAAATGAAAGCAGTCAAATAATTTCAAATTGTGCTGCTGTCATATCTAAAGTACCTATGTGGTGATAGATGTTTCAGTTTGATTCAAATGTCTTGGCAAAGTTTTGCGCAAAAGTTAGTCGAGTATGAGAGATGAGGTGAGGTGAGTTGGTGTTTAATGCCACTTTCAAGATTATTTCACTAACATCGCGGCTGCTAGTATTATGGAAGTGAGAAAGCCCGCAACGACATGTGGATATGCATTGCTGTGAAACCTGCGATCATCGGCTAGGACTAGCGAACCATGGGTGGTGCTACGCTGAGAGAGAGAGAGAGAGAGAGAGAGAAAGAGAGAGAGAGAGAGAGAGAGAGAGAGAGAGAGAGAGAGAGAGAGAGAGAGAGAGAGAGAGAGAGAGAGAGAGAGAGAGAGAGAGAGAGAGAGAGAGAGAGAGAGGGAGGAGTATATTGATTAGACATGAATACATTTGAGTGAGGTCGGCTTGACAATATAAATATGAAGAGTACCTGTCAGTAACACCAAGCAACAATCACTGAACAGAAAGAATGTAGCAACACCTCAAACTGTTCATTGTTCGACTTGTTTTGATTTCATTGAACGTAACTGCAAGTGTGACTCACAATTACGTGAATCAGTTTGCCTTTACAATCGCAATGAGTAGATCGAGGTGTTTACTTCAAGCTCGTGCATGGACGGGATTTATTATTGTATTACTGCAGTGTATGATCTCATCTGATTGAAGTTTTGAAGTCACCTGACCATTGCATGCAAAGTTCTGTTCCATTAAACTGTGTTTGCTATGTCTTTGGTAAAGAGGGGCTTCTCTTTTTCTATTATGACAATTATGACAGTTTACTTTTCAGTCAAAACATACTATTATTATTATTGCGTCCCTTCCAATTAAAGAGTGTCCGAAGTTAGGCGATATCGAATGGTGTGAGAGGTCCTGTCAGTTTGTCCAACTCAAAACATTTACACACGTTTTCACATTTTTCATCTTATAGTCCAGTAGAAATCGACATGAAATTTACCTGACCCGGACATTTAGTATAACAAGCAAATTTGTTTCTTAACATGATTAATAGGTCCCTGTGATGCTGTGAAAAAAACCCAACGAAAATCAACCTTGGGCAGAAAAAGTTGTGACCATTTAAAAATGTACCCCAATGATGCAGTCCTAGCTACTGTACATATAACATCAGTTGGCTGACCAGTACCATATGAGTTGTCTCCCTTCTAAGCAACAGCTAAAATGGCCGACATTGTTGTTGACAACAGATGTTTCAAAGCGGTAAAATATGACATGTTAGATGAGAACTGTGGTTATATTTCCTGGAAATACTTTATTACATTTATATAAACATATAAAGCTTTGAAATATACCGTCAAATAGACAGGTTGTCAGTCTTTGAAAGATTAAAATATCAACATGCTAAATTGATAATGTCTGTATCAAAGTCACCTATTCTTAATGCTTTTTTTAACTAAGTCATTATGAAATAGAATGAAACTGACAATGACAATGTTATGAAATTACTTAAAAACCCATTTCAAGTATAACATTGCGCCACTTGTGAAAATATGCATTTCAACTTCGCTCGATGAGATATAGGCCTACATGGTATTCGACGAGAAACGTTAAATATCTTCAATTTATTATATGACGAGGAATGAATTACTGGTATTTATCAGTGAAATTAATTCTCTATCAAGCTACAGTGAATATAACTTATATTTTCACTGCGACCAGTGACTGAAATAATTTGACGTCATAAAACAATGGTCTGACGCATCGAATTGGCTTATGACGTCACAGTGTTACTGTGGTGACAGGCTGTTCCAAGCGGCCCCTCGGCGTGAAAACAACATTTTTCGGACGTAATTACAAGGATAACATCATATAATAAATAGAATATCCGTCAATTCTTGACAAATACCATGTTTATCTCATCTTGTGAAGTAGAAAAGTTATATATTTTCACTCCTTCACATTAAAGGCGCTGTAGCACGTTTTTTGCAAATTTAATTTTTTCAAATTTCCCATTTATAATGATAGTTTATGTCATTTATATTTACTTTAGAGGGTAAAATATCTTATTACACAAACCAATTATCCGTAGTGGTAATAACGGTGTTGCGCATAAAGCAAAAATTGCATGGCGGCCATTTTATTGTGAACACATTTTATTATTTCGGATGACAAAAACGATAGCCGTGGCTTTACGGAACCATGTTCACTCATTTGTAACTTTACTTTCCAAAGAGAGAAGGGTGTTTTACTATTGGTGACATTATTTTTCAAATACATTTCATCGACTTATTTGAGCGTAAAAACGTGCTACAGCGCCTTTAAACATTCTTAGTTGACTAAATACCAAGAAGGCATTCTTTTATTTTCAAGTAAAGCAAGTCACATTTTAGCGAATGGTATCATAAATGAAACAAACTGATTATTTTGTGAATCATTTGTAACAGTAATCTATATTATTTCTTTGATTCTTCAAGCATGTCTCTCCATCATTTATTAAGCTAGCAAGCAAGGATATCCTTTAATTGTAGAAAACGTCATGATCGATCCACATAAGAAGAGAACTTCTTTTGATTAAACATAGTCACCAACAAAATGTTTTAATGATAAATCCCTTTACCTGCCTTGTTGAAATTATAAACCAATCTGTTCTTTTAAAATATCTCTTAGTTGTTGATAGTGCAAAAGACATCAAGCACTCGTAGCCAGGTTTGTCAGGTATTTACACTTCTTAGTAATAACACCAATAATGTTCAAAACAATACTGTTTTGCGTATCCATCAAAATGAGCATCTCTAGCTGGTCATCATTTGCAATACAGATGGTCTTTGATGTCTTGTTTTTCTTCAAGCATGTTCAAGACAGGCATTTATCTCTACAATGATCCTTTCGGCAGACTCCAGGCTTATATCCAGTATCTTACAAAACAGTCACTGACCTTAATAAAGTATTTACATTTAAATACAAAAGTATTCAATGATGTCCAATGTAATAACAATTAGTCATATATTGCTACTTATTCATGAAATAAAGTTCTTTAAAACAGAACTGAAATATCTCCATATCTTTTTATAAGATTTGACCTCAAAATTAGAACTTCCCTTCAGGTTTATTGTGATCCACAGATTCACTAATTCGCAGATTGTGCTTGATTTACTGCTTGTTACATTTTACATTCGGATATTGCCCCAAAAGGCAGTTTCCCCAAGGTTGATTGTGTATGGTTCGGTTTTCCATAGGGAACAAGTACTTCTTGTGGGTTCATTTAAAAATGAAATTACCTTGTTGTACTGAGAATAACTCTTTGCAAAATATGTGGACTCAAAATTACAATTTCCCCAAGGTTGATTTTTCCATTTTGAACAGCTACCCCATTTTGAGAGACTTACAATTCACGTTTGAGAGGCTATACAATCTTCACCCCTCACAGAGTATTGATACGACATGAATACATTTGAGTGAGGTCGGCTTGACACTAAATATGAAGAGTACCTGTCAGTAACACCAAGCAACAATCACTGAACAGAAAGAATGTAGCAACACCTCAAACTATTCATTGTTCGACTTGTTTTGATTTCATTGAACGTAACTGCAAGTGTGACTCACAATTACGTGAATCAGTTTGCCTTTACAATCGCAATGACTAGTAGATCGAGGGGTTTACAGCACGCTCGTGCATGGACGGGATTTATTATTGTATGACTAGCAAAGTTCTGTTCCATTAAACTGTGTTTGCTATGTCAAAACTTTGGTAAAGAGGGGGTTCTCTTTTTCTATTATCACAATTTTTAAGTGACAGTTTACTTTTCAGTTAAAACACACTATTATCATTATTGCTTATTATTATCACTTAGAGAGAGAGAGAGAGAGAGAGATATTTCTTATTTCAAAATTTGATCAAAGGATTAACGTGGCCTTAACCAATATCTCATGACCTTGACCTTTGACCTCCAAATTTGTGAGCAATGAAAGAAATCGAAAGATATAATTTTTGCCGGTTATTTATTTACCATTTCATTTAATTATGTATTTTCTACAGATATTGGAATAATGTTTTCACCTAACTAGGTATTTTGCTTGAATTTTATAATCAATGAGAATATATTTGTAATAATTTGCTGGTCTTATCGTAATAAAAAGTACATTGAACAGGCAATAATGTGTATGTTCTCAGGACATTTAGAATCTTTGTTTATAAAACAATCGTCGCATTTTGTAATGTGTGTGGATCGCCTAACTTCCAAGAGAAGCACGTGAAGCCCGTTGGTTTCTATGGCGACCTGCGCTAAATACGAGCCTTCGCTCTTCGGAAACGCTTGCTACAGTGTAGTACGTTTTATGTAATAAAGGGGATTCTGTTTATATGACGTCATATACCCTTAGCGCGCGTTACTCGGAGGGTTACTTCTCTTTGAAACCAAATTTCATTACATTGACGTCATATTGAAATTATTTATCACATGTCATGTTGTAGATGAAAGATTGACGTTATAGGTATATATATTCCACAAATAATTTTGTATTTGAAAAAATAACATCCTTGATGGCTCTTTAACAGATCAAAACCGAAAACAATGAATATCTGTATCACTAGTTATCCAATGAACATTCTTTTACTCGGACTAAATGAAAGCAGTCAAATAATTTCAAATTGTGCTGCTGTCATATCTAGAGTACCTATGTGGTGATAGATGTTTCAGTTTGATTCAAATGTCTTGGCAAAGTTTTGCGCAAAAGTTAGTCGATTATGAGAGATGAGGTGAGGTGAGTTGGTGTTTAATGCCACTTTCAAGATTATTTCACTAACATCGCGGCTGCTAGTATTATGGAAGTGAGAAAGCCCGCAACGACATGTGGATATGCATTGCTGTGAAACCTGCGATCATCGGCTAGGACTAGCGAACCATGGGACAGAGAGAGAGACAGAGAGAGAGAGATGTCGCGTAGACATATCGGAATATACATTTGAAGTATAATGCAGGATGAAAGGTATTCCCTCGATGCTTTCATAAATTCATTTTAATCTTTATTTCATTTTAAAGTAATACAAACAACATATATCAGACAACTATATCAAAGTTCCCTAAATGTAATTTTCCTTTTGTATCAATTTACAGCATTGCCTAGTAGGTTGAAAGATCGAAATAGCTAAATAAGATTATGCTTATTTACTAATAATCCTACCATTGCATAAAGGTTTTATTTATTGGGAAATGAATTTAAATGTCATCAGGCGAGATATCCATTTACAAGAAATTGTGAAAATGAATTCATTGTAAATGCATTTCTGGCCCGATGCGTGCGGAAGATGTTAAATATACATTAAGTTAACCAAACTTCAAACAACGATGGCAGCTTGATTCAATACGAATAAAGTTTATTGAATATTGAATGATATAATAGAAAATTATTTATTACTGCACTTTGAAAACATTAACCACTTAAATATTCCTTGACGCTGCAGAAGTTGGCCTCACACTTGCATTTTCCGTGTAACCGTGGACACCTGATAACCTTGCATATTCCATGTAACCGGGGACATGTGTGTATCGGCGCGAAATACCAAGAAATGCTATTCCCTTTTGATGTGTGTAAGTGTTTATGAAATTTTACAGACAAACGGGACAAAGTACTGTCCGGGCCAAAAATACATTTCCTAGGTTTAAAAGGGCAAAAAAAGCATATGACAAGGTTCTGTTAACCGGGGACGTCCCCGGTTGAGTGTGTGTCCCCGGTTGAAGGGTGTGTATAGATACAACTGTCCCCGGTTGCCACCTTTAACAAACACACACACACACACACACACACACACACACACACATACATACATACATACATACATACATACATACATACATACATACATACATGCATACATACATACATACTTACATACATACATACATACATACACCCATATCACCTCTAGTGGCGATATTTGAAGATGTACTGTTAGCTCCAAGAAAAAACCGATAGGCTCGATTTTGAACAGTATTAATTTGTTTATGTACATAAAGCCCCCCATATTGCCGCTCCGTAGCTGAGAATAGGTTGTACTAATTAGTTGTACAAAACTTAGTACAGAGAGCACCCAGAGCTCTACCGGCCGATTTTGCCAGTTGATGTATGGCTAATTTAAAATCAAGGCGTTCATCAAACCAAAAGCCGAGGTACTTATAGGAGTCTCAGTAATGCAAATAAATATCCCCACATGCAAACTTGAATTGAGAACAGCATCGCGATCTGGGCCTAATGTGTAGGATTTGACTAATAGATCGACCAATTGTAGTTTTATTAGTCATTGAAATTATCATAGTTTCAACAGAAAGCTATGCAGAAAAATACAGAAGGTTCATATCTCGCATTCTCCAGACAGCCATTTGTCAGCCAGTTCTTAGAAATAGATTAACGTAACACCCATGACTGAAATGGAACAGTGAAATAGGACATCCTACTAAATAGTAGCCTTTATTGGTATAGTCTGTCCTCGTATCGCCTACACCTATCGCCTACGCCACAATCAAAACAAATTCTACTTTCTACATTCTACTTCTAGAATGCCCATCAAAGATGTCTACATTCTACGCACAGTTTATGGCCCGGGAACAATGAAGGTGCTCGATACAAGTCAAGATACGGCGATTACATAATATTGTTTTAACGGTACATATACATTGCTTTAATATATATATATATATATATATATATATATATATATATATATATATATATATATATATATATATATATATATATATATATATATTCCTTACATTAAACAAAAGACTTAGTCATGCAGTCGGATGCATGTACACATTGTATGAAATATATGTTACCTTTTATCACATCCTTGTTTCACAATAAATATGACATCAATAACCAGAAAGTAAAATAACATAAGCATAAGATTGTAATGTCATATTTACACTCTATTTCGAGGTAAGAAAGAGCCAAAGCATAATTAACTCTGAGTATTTAGGTGAGAACGTTAAAGAGAAGCAGGAAAACACCGAAAGACATACCCGTAAAAGTTTCTATTTATATAATTACTCCAAGTGTACGGCTAGCATATTTTGCTAATTCCTCAGAAATGAAAGTGAATTATAATTACAAATAAAAATTGTTATTCTTTATTGCGTAAGTACTTTACACGAAGCTGAATTACACTTAACACAATGTGTGTGTACTTGATATAAACGTTTATACATATATCTACTTTACTAGCGTATCATTATTCATTAGCGTGTCATTGACACTCAGGTATATTCAATTATGTTAATTGATGCACATACCGTTGACTAACAACCCGTTGTAGGTATTTCTTGTGTGAAGGGTCAGTCAAACCATAAATTAATAAACTAATATAACAGTCAACATTTCAAACTAAACCAAAGTCAATAGAATAGAAATATTAATATTTCATGATATATGCAAACTTCGTCAAAGTCAATACATATTTCCAAAGTCAACATAAGTCAACAATTCGCTTAACTCAAAATATCTTTTAAAAGTCAACATTTCATAGCAAATATGTGATTAAAGTCAACATTTCACTAAATTCAAAATATCTTTTTCAAAGTCACCAAAGTTAACATTTTATATAAGTTAAACTTAAACTACACAACATTTCACTAAAATGAATATTTCATAAGTCAACCATTCATATAACTCAAAATATGTATTAAAATCAACAAGTCCATATTTTATCAAAGTAACACTTCCACCAAAATCAATAAATATTTTAAAAGTCAATATTTCCAAAGTCAACATTTCACAAACATTCTATTTTTTACAAAGTCAACATTTCACAAACATTTTTTTTTCAAAGTCAACATTTCACAACCATTATGTTGCCAAAGTCAACATTGGCCCATGGGAAATCCGCCCATGGACGAAGTCTCGCCCATGGGAAATCTCGCCCATGGGAAAAATAATTTCCTTTGCATGGGGGGAGTTCACAAATACCTAAAATATGTTACTGCTAGACCCATTATTAAAAATTAGAAAATAATTTTTGTGTAACTCAAATTTTAACAACCTCTCGCCCATGGGCCGGCCCATGGGCAGGCCCATGGGCGAACTTTCCCATGGGCATACCCATGGGCAAGGGGGTCTGTATCTCACGTACGGTGCGGGGTAGAAAGTTGGAATTTTCGTCAATATCTTAGTTAAAGTATAAAAATAGGTTTTTGATAGAATTTGAACTTCTCACTTATGTTATTTACGTTGGTCAATTATGGAATCTCGGGTTTCCATAATAAAATCGGGTCGCCTTCATATCATTTTGATACATGTAGTATTACCTTTGAAAACCTTGACGGTTACACTTTAACACAACTGAGATTGAAGTCAAGCATTTTAGATGTCGGGATGGGACCAACGAAAAGGCATAATTATACCAGTCTTTGGAAATGTAAACAGGTTTTTCATTTGAATGGTATCATCAGCCATTTTAATTAATCTAGGCCTATACTGTTTACATTGTATTGATAATAATATTTGATTAACCGATGTTTCTTACATCTATCACTTGAGCTTCATTTCAGTTGTACATCATCATAAAACAAGGTAACTCGAGGAATGACTGTGTACATCTCAGCAGGGCTAGGGTTTTTCTTGCACGACGAGATTACAATTACTTCCTTTAAACTTTTGGTACGATAGAACTCAATGGTAGTTTTAGATATAAACAGATTTCACTCTCTTTTTTCGAACCACTGTGAATAGAAGCTTATTTACAAATGTATTTCATGAAATAACATAATGTAAACATGGTTAGCTTCTTTATTGCCGGTCAGTAAAAATTGAATGGTTAAAGTTTGTTGTCCAGCAGAAGGAATGTCTCAATGTCCCTCTTAAATGGTCCAAGTAGTTTTTCTTTACATATAATAATCTTCAATGACGTCAAGCAAGATTTATCTATGTCAGTTTAACATTTGAAACATCTCACAACGTCCCTTCCAAAATCAGCCTGTAACGATATCAAGAAGCTTTTCACAGTAACGCAGTTAGATTGTTAGATTGTTAGACTCGGGTCTATGTGCAGTCAAGTGAATTACTATATTCTTGGGTCGTGTTGACATATATTCACATTGGTGCACATGCACATGCAGTGAAGGGATGTATTTCAACGCAAGCATTTTGCAATTGGTTAACTCAATTATTCATATTCTCTTCACACTTTTCATGACTAAATAGTTTCGGATGTTTGACACAATCATTAGGATTCAAGTTCAAAGAAGCCAGTACCACGGAAAACGGTAATAAGATGGCAGTTTACTGACAGAAAATTATTTCTAAATCCTAACTTACATTTCAAGAAATTGGTACGAGTTTGTATCTCCTCATTCTCTAATGCTACGGTCACACTTACACGATGTCATCCGCGATGTATCACGTGCAACTTCATCTTGATATGCACCTATATGTTCTGGATACACACGCCGTTCACACTTACAACGAACTTGATGTGCACGTAGCTTTTCGGCGAAGGTCGTATTGAGCTACGATTGGGTAAAATGTTTTGAACATGCTCAAAACTTTCGCGATCCTCGGGAAACATCGTGAAATACACGCACTATGCACGTGGTGCATAAGTGTTACATCGTACTTTACTCTTGTTTATCGTAGCATTATCGTGAGCAAATAGTTATGACGATGCTCCCGTCACCTGTACGAATAGGAAGTGCTAATTGCGAATGTGTTACGTTCACTAAAAGAGTTGATTCCGAGCATAAGGCGTCTTTAACAATACACCACGTGTTTACCACGATATTCAAGTGCTCTTTACAAACACTGTCTTTTTGGCATGTTTGGTTTGTAATCAATCTTTATTTCATACTGAAAAGGCCACGGGTCTACAGAACATACATGATAGATAAATACACACACAAATACGGGTTACATCGATAATACGTTCTTTCTATACAGCATTGCATAATGGATGAACATGGCAAGATTTTGTAATATAGTTTGACTTCTAATGCTGACAAGAGTTTATTATTTAATTTATGTGTAGATTTATCCATCATGTATGTGCTATAGACCTGTGGCCTTTTCAGTATGAAATAAAGATTGATTACATACCGAACATGCAAAAAAGACATTGTTTGTAAAGAGCACTTGAATATCGTGGTAAACACTTAATGGTGTCTTGTTAAAGACGCCTAATGCTCGGAATCAACTCTTTAAGTGAAAGCAACACATTCGCAATTAGCACTTCCTATTCGTACAGTTGACGGGAGCATAGTAATACCAATTTACTCACGATAATGCTACGATAAACAAGAGTACAGTACGATTTAACACTTATTCACCACGTGCATAGTGCGTGTATTTCACGATGTTTCCCGATGATCGCGAACGTTTTGAGCATGTTCAAAACATTTTACCCAAACGTAGCTCAATACGACCTTCGCCGAAAAGCCACGTGCACATCAAGTTCGTTGTTAGTGTGAATGGCGTGTATCCAGAACATATAGGTGCATATCAAAATGAAGTTGCACGTGATACATCGTGGATGACATCGTATAACGCAAGTCTCACTTGATGTGAACGTAATGTGTTAGTGATACACTAGCGGTACATTGTATCTTGTTCTTGTAAACAGTATAACATACCTTTTACTACGATAATCCGCACCTCGTAATAAACACGTCTATGACATCGTGTAAGTGTGACCGTAGCATAACTCTCGGAAATCTGACAGCCACGCAAGTAGATTTTCATGTCAGGCACTGAATAGCTCTCAAAGTTATTGGTATCGCTCGGTTTATCAACGCCTGTTTGCACTGTGGTAGCCATGTTTGATGATCATTGCTCGACAGAGTCAAGGGAGATAATTTACTTAAGGAAGATAACACTATTATCGGAATGGAAATGGAAAGGTCACATCCGTAGATTTACCTAGAGAGGTTACACGGAACAGATTAAAGAATTGTTAAGCATATCAGTGGATTCACAAGTTTCGGATTAAATCCCTCCCTCCACATTCGATGTACATTCGATCTTATGGTCGTGTTTTACTGGTAGTGTTTTACCCTAAGCTCTTGATATCCTCACTCAAGAGAGCTTACATTTGGAAAAAGGTGTGTCAAAAAGCAGAAAGGGTTCGGGTTTTGACTTCACTTGCTGCACTTCAGAAGCAAGGTCTCACCTTTGATGGCTACAAAGTAAATCTCTAGCCTCTGCTAAACTGTTCTTCAATGGAGAAGGTGATTCATGCTGTGTCTGTTTGTAGCTAACATGGCTATACACTAAGTAGTGTTCAGAACAAATTGACAAATATCCAAAATACAAAATGTTCATTTTGAGCGGATTCGAATATGAATTCTACCATGACATTTTAAAATCCTTGTTTTTGAATGGTTTATTTTATGGTCGAACGGACGTTCGAACACGATTTTTGTGAACGCGATTTACCGCGTTTGGATACATGGTGACGTAAAATTCTAGGCCAAGCTATAGGGGATTCTCAATATTTATGCATGCATACGACCTATGACCTTTCGAAACGAAAACGAGGTAATTAAGGCCGCTTCTTAGTTCCTGGTTCGCGTAGTGGCTGCATATATCGGCAGTATGTGCCGCTTGTGTTTCGGTTTCCTTCGACTGGAACTGAATGAATAGGTTTGTTTATATCGCATTCCAACAATGCAAGATTTTAAAAAAAGCGTTTTTGACAATAAATGATGACAAAATGAGTGCATATATGTGAATATGTGTCTGAACTTTACACACAAGCAGAACTAAAAGCTCAGTTGAATCACACGAGAAGAGACGAAGTAAACACAAGTGTATTCTTTCTATTTGGTAAAAATCAGTTAATCCCCAAATTTCTGCTCCATAAGTCAAAATTTTGATTTATTTTTGCATCAAATATTTTGAAGAAGGTTTTATCATTCATATAGTGTATTGATTGTTTTCAGTATAGGGATTAGTGATTTTTGTGCCTGAGGCGCAGCATATTTGACATGCATGGTCCAGGAAAGCCCATTGGTGAACAACAATCCCACATTCTTTTAACAGCTAACACATTCTAGGCGTATATCCTTAAATGTCCAATTTTCTTTTTCTATTCTAGAGATTTTACCCCCTTATTCAACGACTATTTAAAATTTTCGGAAACGTTCGAATTGCAACTTGGTGTCAGACAGGGATGTATTCTTAGCCCATTTCTTTTTCATTCTTCATAAATGAACTTGCTACTCACATGGAAACTAACTGCTCAAACGGCATCCAACTCCATCCAGAAATTGTCCACATATTCCTTCTCTTGTTTGCAGACGACGTTGTTTTATGTTCAAGCACCATACGTGGCCTCCAAAATCAATTAAATGAACTTGAACAATACTGTGATACATGGAAATTAACAATTAACAGGGAGATAACAAAAATCGTAGTCTTTGAATAAGGGGGTAAAATCTCTCAAATAGAAAAATGGACATTTCAGGATATACGCCTGGAATGTGTTAGCTGTTATAAGAATTTGGGATTGTTGTTCACCAATGGGCTTTCCTGCATGTTAAATGTTCTGCGCTTCAGGCGCATAAATCATTAATCCGTATACTGAAAACAATCAATACACTATATGAATTATAAAACCTTCTTCAAAATATTTGATGCAAAAATAAATCAAAATTTTGACTTATGGAGCAGCAATTTGGGGATTAACTGTTTTTTACCAAATAGAAAGAATACACTTGTGTTTACTTCGTCTCTTCTCGTGTGATTCAACTGATTCAAATTTAGATTTCGTGATTTTAATAACAACCAATACATTGCTATCAGGCCTTAATCTCTTATGGATTTTATGGCAGTATTAAATTTCCTATTCTTATGAAATTCTATTCCTAGGTAAGTATAAGTATCGGAATTTATTTAAATAACGTCACCAACAAAATATTGTCGAAAATTTACCCTTGCACTTCCGGATCCAAACACAACTACTTTAGTCTTTTCAATATTCTCTTTCAACCTCCACATTGCACACTATTTTCTAAATACATTTATGCTTTAACTCATCCGGCGTACTCCTTTACAACAATTAAAACAAGCAGAATCATTTCCCCCAAATGAAACACAAGACTTAATATCATCATTCATATTACAAATAACTTTTATGATCTTACCTGAAATCACATCATTGATAAGTTTTTGCCAAAGTCCCACCCGCCAGATATTATCAAAGTTTTTTTCCAAATCTTTAAAGGCACTATATAATATTTTCAACAAGAGATGTTTATGAAGAAAATGTTTTCTTTTTCCAGCTATTATTATACTAAACGGCACTTTTTGCGGGACTTCTGAAATTTATATTTTATTCTTCCCGGGTCGACACCGAATACACAATATGAAGAATTTCACACACCGTTCATTCAGTCATTAACTACAAGACTTAAAGATATCTATCTTCAAACATAGAGTAAAAACATTTCATCAAGCACATGTTTGTATTATTCAATGTTCAAAAATGATCTAATCGATGAATTATATATATTTATCATGTGTTAACATAAAGAAATTTAGACGTTCATTAGCACGATTTAGATGTTCGTCTCACGACCTATCATTTCCTTCTCATTTGCCCGTCGTATTATACATTACGTTGTAAATATATTTAAAAATATTACTATGTCCATCCAAATACAATTAAATTATCAACTCTTGTCAGCATTAGAAGTCAAACTATACTACAAAATCTTACAATGTTCGTCCATTATGCAATGCTGTATAGAAACAACGTATTATCCATGTAACCCGTATTTATGTGTAGATTTATCCATCATGTATGTGCTATAGACCTGTGGCCTTTTCAGTATGAAATAAAGATTGATTACATACCGAACATGCAAAAAAGACATTGTTTGTAAAGAGCACTTGAATATCGTGGTAAACACTTAATGGTGTCTTGTTAAAGACGCCTAATGCTCGGAATCAACTCTTTAAGTGAAAGCAACACATTCGCAATTAGCACTTCCTATTCGTACAGTTGACGGGAGCATAGTAATACCAATTTACTCACGATAATGCTACGATAAACAAGAGTACAGTACGATTTAACACTTATTCACCACGTGCATAGTGCGTGTATTTCACGATGTTTCCCGATGATCGCGAACGTTTTGAGCATGTTCAAAACATTTTACCCAATCGTAGCTCAATACGACCTTCGCCGAAAAGCCACGTGCACATCAAGTTCGTTGTTAGTGTGAATGGCGTGTATCCAGAACATATAGGTGCATATCAAAATGAAGTTGCACGTGATACATCGTGGATGACATCGTGTAAGTGTGACCGTAGCATAACGTATCAAAATTGATAAGGAGATATTATGTCGTATAAAACACGGATACATCGTAATATCAACGTTTTAAGCACGTAGCAGCTCTTACATCACGGGTTGTGAACACGCCTCTTTCTTGACAAACACGCACGCAAATCTGAGTAATAACGCAAGTCTCACTTGATGTGAACGTAATGTGTTAGTGATACACTAGCGGTACATTGTATCTTGTTCTTGTAAACAGTATAACATACCTTTTACTACGATAATCCGCACCTCGTAATAAACACGTCTATGACATCGTGTAAGTGTGACCGTAGCATAACTCTCGGAAATCTGACAGCCACGCAAGTAGATTTTCATGTCAGGCACTGAATAGCTCTCAAAGTTATTGGTATCGCTCGGTTTATCAACGCCTGTTTGCACTGTGGTAGCCATGTTTGATGATCATTGCTCGACAGAGTCAAGGGAGATAATTTACTTAAGGAAGATAACACTATTATCGGAATGGAAATGGAAAGGTCACATCCGTAGATTTACCTAGAGAGGTTACACGGAACAGATTAAAGAATTGTTAAGCATATCAGTGGATTCACATGTTTCGGATTAAATCCCTCCCTCCACATTCGATGTACATTCGATCTTATGGTCGTGTTTTACTGGTAGTGTTTTAACCTAAGCTCTTGATATCCTCACTCAAGAGAGCTTACATTTGGAAAAAGGTGTGTCAAAAAGCAGAAAGGGTTCGGGTTTTGACTTCACTTGCTGCACTTCAGAAGCAAGGTCTCACCTTTGATGGCTACAAAGTAAATCTCTAGCCTCTGCTAAACTGTTCTTCAATGGAGAAGGTGATTCATGCTGTGTCTGTTTGTAGCTAACATGGCTATACACTAAGTAGTGTTCAGAACAAATTGACAAATATCCAAAATACAAAATGTTCATTTTGAGCGGATTCGAATATGAATTCTACCATGACATTTTAAAATCCTTGTTTTTGAATGGTTTATTTTATGGTCGAACGGACGTTCGAACACGATTTTTGTGAACGCGATTTACCGCGTTTGGATACATGGTGACGTAAAATTCTAGGCCAAGCTATAGGGGATTCTCAATATTTATGCATGCATACGACCTATGACCTTTCGAAACGAAAACGAGGTAATTAAGGCCGCTTCTTAGTTCCTGGTTTGCGAATTGGCTGCATATATCGGCAGTATGTGCCGCTTGTGTTCGGTTTCCTTCGACTGGAACTGAATGAATAGGTTTGTTTATATCTCATTCCAACAATGCAAGATTTAAAAAAAGCGTTTTTGACAATAAATGATGACAAAACTAATGGTAATTGTTTCAGGTTTCATGCAAACAACGTTTGTTTTGGATAGTTTTACTCGTGGCAAGTTCAAGAGTTTTGGTTTTATCATCGGCCCGTAAACGGGATGATTTGATTTTCTTTTTTTGGCTAATAATGTCCATTTTTCGTAATCATTCGGCAAAATAAACCTCCATTAAATTTATAATAATCCCAAAGTTGGGAACCTGTAATTAGTGGATCAATGACCGACGGCAGTAACTAAAACTCTTGAAGGTGCTGCCCCACTTCCATCCCCAAAATGAACACACTTTTAGGCCTAATTGAAAGCACAATGCAACTAGACCTATATAATTAAAATCTTATCGACATAATATTCAGACTATTTTCAAGAAAATTAGATATTCATATAAATCATAAATATTCATTTAAACCAAGAACTTATATAAATTATAAAACTAAAAAAATATATTTATTAATCTAATATCATAATATCCTTTCCATGCATTGCATCAATAGACTCTACTAATGAACTAATACATATGAACTGCAGGACACATTAAATCATAACTATCAGTTTCTGTATGACCAGAAATATCTTAAACAATTGTTTTAAAGAAAAAAACCTGAGTTATAAGCTATACAATTAAACATAAGTTGATCTTTATAATTAATAGGTACTATTTGATTATTTATTCATGCAGGGCCTTGGGACCAAAATTTAAAGCAGGCCAAACATAAAATAAGAAAATTATCATTTAAACCACTTTCCTACAAATGTAGATATAGTTATAACCCAAGCTGACGCGTTCGGCTCCGAATGATAAAAATCGGTATCGAATCTAAGTTAGACCCACAAAAAGATAAAAACACATTAGGTTTATCTCCTAATTCCTACCCTACCCAAAACTATTACTATACCACAATGAATAACTTACATGTTTTTTTTGTAATTGCTGCAATATTTCGACAACACCTTTTATTAACATAATTTCCGTATTTTGTAAATATGAATTTTAAATGTAAACAATTGTGCAAAAGACCTGATTGAAATAGCGATTTTAGCACTCCATCACTGTGTGAACAGGCGTACAAATAAACAAAGCATGTCATGTAAAGTGAAATGTTCACTACTTCTTTATGAAACACTATACATCTACTTATCATTCACAATTGACTTTGAACAGAAGTAAATTCATTTTGTTTTTGACTCTTTTGAAAGTGTTGTTGCGTTGATATTGGCTGCTAGTTTATCTAACACTTGATTTAATTATGTAGTTCATATATACAGTCACTGGACATAAGTATTTGTCACTTGACGTTATTTCCATATACTTGCATTTTAATTTAGTGTAGCTTAAATAATTGTCTTGAGATGAGTTCTGAATGGATCGTTGTAAAACCTTTCAGGTTGAATTTGAATCATCTCAGCTTGAAGTACATAATCTCAGTTAAATTTACGGACTAATATTTAATAAATGGCATTAGATATAGCTAATTATGTACATGAAATAAAAACGTTTCCCATAGACGGCCATGTTAAACGTTATCACTTTTATGTATATATGGTAATCAAATTGCTGTCATTCCTTCGATAACCAATGGAAACTTAAGTTTGAATTATGCGAATGTGCGATTCCTGAACTAGGTCTTTAACTTGAATTAGACTATATGGAATCAAATTCAGTGATTCATCAGATAATCATGATATGAAAATTATTTCTCATGTAAAATGCGGTAAATGAATGTTTTCTCTAGCGATAAGTATCATGCCACTGGGAGGACAAATGGCACTCTGTGAAGCTAAGAGGAGTCCTTAAAGACCGCGGATATGGAATAGCGAACGATCTAACCCAGTTTCAGAGGAAGGAAATATACAGACTTCGTACTGAGAATCCAGACTCCCGCTTTTACTTTAAGGGGAACAAACTAGTACAAGAGGAAAAGGAGAATGCAACCCAGGAGCGTGTTGGCCCTCCCGAGGATCAAGGACGGAACTCTAACAGACGAAGTCCCAGACCTACCAGATCTACCTCTCGCCCCGGGAGAGGAGGCTACTCACGGTAGAGGTGTGGCACGGGAAAAGTGAACACTGTGAACACTGAACGATCAACAATTCTATCTTGTGCGCAATCTAGTGACGATGATTGTACGACGCTTCGCGAGGATGTGAGTGACACTGTCAACAACACCACTAATGAAAATGTAACATTCATATTTTGGAACATTTCGGGTATAACCCAGAAACTTAATGACAATAGCTGTATCGCTTATATCAAATCGTTTGATATTATTGGACTCACAGAGACGTGGAGTAATGATAATTGTATGGATGATGTGTTTTCAGATTATGATTGTTTTTATAAATATGGAGACAAGTTAGCCTTAACTGGAAGACTCTCTGGTGGTATAACTGTAATGATAAGAAAACCTCTATCCAACTATATTAAATGGCACACAATTACAGAAAACGCTATTTTTATACTATTTAAGAACTCACTGTTTGATAGTGATAGAGATCTTCTATATAGCTGTGTATATGTACAACCAGAGGGATCTTCTTGGTATAAAAAGTTTAGCACACATTGTAAAAATGGTATTACACTTTTCCAGGAGAAACTGTTTGATATAATATCAGATTTACCAGATATATATTTGCTTCTCGGGGGAGATTTTAATGCTCGGACTGCGATTCTTCCTGATTTTGTTGACGATGACATAATATACCACACAGAAAATAAGAATCAATCTACGTGGGACTTCATCTTAGATTACTTTGACCTTGAACGGTTCTCCTGTGACAAAGTTGTTAACCATTTTGGTAGATGCCTGTTAGACCTATGCAGTTCTTTAAATGTGCATATTATGAATGGCAGATGTGGTAAGGATGCCCGAGTGGGGGATTTTACATTTATATGTAGAAATGGCACAAGTGTTATAGATTACATCTTAACCTCAGCCGATATATTTGAGAAAGTAATAGACTTCGATATAACAACTAAAGCAGAATCATCCCATCTCCCTTTGACTCTAGATTTACGTGCGCATCATTCACTAAAACGGCATAACACGATTAAGCAAAAGCCAAATAACACTCCAACTAAATTTGTCTGGAATGATAATAGCCTGTCTCAAATTCGAAATAATATACTATCTGACAAGGTCCAGGATTTATTTGACAAATCCGCTGATGTAGTATTCACAAATATAAACCAAAGTGTAGACTATATTGTAGAAGGATTGTGTCTAGCTGCTTCGGATATGAAAAAGCGTGAGCGTACTTTTTCTGAAAATCAATCTACGAATAAGTGGTACGATAATGAATGTGATCATCTGAAAAAGGAAAGATGTAAATTACTAAATATATTCCGGAAATCTAAAACAGAACATTCCTTAGAAAATTACCAAAAGGCAAGAAATAATTATAATAAAACTTGTTCAGAAAAAAAAGAAGACATACTTTGAGCAAAAAAGAAAAATTATAGAACAGAATATAAATGATTCCAAAAAATTCTGGTATGAACTCAAAACGCTTAATACAAAAAACAACCAAAACAATAACATTGAAATTGATGAATGGTATAAGTACTTTCAATCACTATTTTCAACTTGCAATAACAGCCCGGATCAAACTAGACATAACAGTCCACAATCTATGCCAACCTCAGATATTACCAGTGACATACTGGATGCTCCAATAAATAGGGATGAAATCCTGAATAGTATACAACATCTCAAGTGTGACAAATCTCCTGGGATAGACAATATCTTACCAGAATTCTTTAAACATTCATCAGATCTTCTACTTCCATATCTTGAATTATTATTCAACGTTATACTTAATACTGGGGACTTCCCAGAATCCTGGTCGGTTGGAATTCTTGTCCCAATATATAAAAAAGGTGATCGAAACGACACTAATAATTACCGTGGAATAACTGTGCTAAGTATATTTGGCAAATTATTTACTCATATTATCAACAAACGGTTAGTGACTTGGGCGGACGTTTTGGACAAAATATATGAAGGACAAGCGGGCTTCCGGGAAAAATACACAACAACAGACAATATCTTTATTCTACACAGCCTCATACACAGATATCTGAGTTCAAAAGGAGGGGGGGGGGGGGGGGGGGGGGGGGAAGTGTTATGCGTTATTTGTAGACTTTGCAAAAGCTTTTGACTCTGTAGAGAGAAATAAACTTTGGGATATTCTGCAAACGCACGGAATTAGTAGTAAAATGAATAACATGCTCAAAAGTATATATCAACATGTCAAGGTGCGTGTTAGAAATAAACAAGAAATATCTGAACCATTTATTAGTCAACTTGGCGTTAGACAAGGCTGTATTTTAAGCCCCTTCCTGTTTTGTTTTTTCATTAATGAATTAGCACAGCAAATATGTAACACGTGTAAGAATGGGATCCAACTTCAACCGAACACAGTGCAATTATTTCTATTACTTTTTGCAGATGACATTGTACTGTTTTCAAGTTCCATTAGCGGCTTACAGAAACAAATAGATGAATTAGACAAGTTTTCTGAGCAATTCAAATTGTGTGTCAACAGAGAAAATATTATTGTTTTTAAGAATGGGGGAAAACTTTCAAAACTCGAGAAATGGTTTTATAAAGGAGAACTCCTTCAAACTACCAGTGCATACAAGTATCTAGGGGTATACTTTTCTAATCACCTCTCTTGGTCTCACCACACGAAACAGGCATCAACACAAGCATTGAAAATTCTTATAGGTATCTACAAAAACATGCGATCGCTAGGTGATATGTCATTTAACACCTTTTTCAAAATATTTGATATGAAGATAAGCCCAATACTTTTGTATGGATCTGAAATATGGGGATTAAAACAGTATGATAACATTGAAAAGATACATTTATATGCATGTAAAAAGTTCCTTGGTGTTAAAACAAGCACATGTAACACGATGGTCTACAGAGAATTAGGCAGATTTCCATTGTTCATTTATTCGTCTATTAAGGCTATTAAATATTGGATACGGTTATTGAATATGCCCTGCCACAGATATCCCAAGAAATGTTATGATATGATGAAACTGTATGATAATAATGGTAAAAGTAATTGGGTGACCGATATTAGAGAGATACTCAACAAAACAGGATATGGACATATTTGGCACAGCCAAAGTGTAGATTTACAACCACAGTTTATTAGATCATTTACACAAAGAATGAAGGATATATACTTGCAAACCTGGTCAGAATCCATGTCACTATCAACTAAATGTCTATACTATAGACAGTGGAAATATGAAATATGTCTTGAAAGTTATCTTTCAAAAGTTGATGTAAAAAAGTTTCGTACTGCCTTAGCTAGTTTTCGTTGTTCATCCCATGAATTGTTTGTTGAAACTGGCAGATATGCAGGCATTGCAAGAAATAACAGAATATGTCAAGTTTGTAATTTAAATGCTGTCGAAGATGAACTACATTTCTTGTTAATCTGCCCAATCTATAAAAGTCTTCGGATGAAATACATTAAATCATACTATTACATGTACCCTAGTGTAACAAAACTATTATCACTGTTAGCAAATACTAATACTCGAGTACTACAGAACCTTGCAATGTTTATTTATTATGCAATGTTATATAGGAAAACCATTGTACCAGAACAGAATCTGTAATGTGATCTACTCTTGAATGAATGTACTACAGGCCTGTGGCCTTTAAGTACAGAAATAAAGATTGATTGATTGATAAGTATCATAGATATGATTTTCTATTTTAAACACTAACATACTCAATGTCTCTTTAAGCTAAGAAGATACCTTGTAAGCAAATCATACATATATTTGTTACCTATTGGGGCAAGCATGTCAGGGTTCATATTTTTCAAACGATGCCCTTGGGCCAAATAGCTATTTGTCTTGGTGACATGACGTCATAAACAATGCCATGACATCATGCTTTGTCTGTGACGTTGCGTTCTATACGAGGTGAAGGCGGATAACTAGCCGATTGTTGAAAATGGATTTTACCTTCGGTAATAAATAGAATGTTATATTCGCGTCTATGTCATACTATGTTTACCATGAGTGCCTGAATATATGTATTTCATGAACGATAGCAAGGGATATACCGATAGTCATGCATGAGCGTCGTAAACAATATATATAAGTATATACGGTGAATGCATTTAAATAGTTTATTGTAATAGCGACGCAGTGTTTTATATGATACCTACAATCAGCAAATTGAAATATTAATGAATTAAATTGGCTTTTGTAGTTAGTCACCTCGGCATGGCATAACTTTTGAAAATACACTCACTCACTCCATCGAGTTA
Source organism: Gibbula magus (assembly GCA_936450465.1). Taxonomy (NCBI): domain Eukaryota; kingdom Metazoa; phylum Mollusca; class Gastropoda; order Trochida; family Trochidae; genus Gibbula; species Gibbula magus. The sequence goes on along the minus strand of OW388292.1, from coordinate 76,593,322 downwards.
ACTCCGTATAGTTTCCATACACATATGCTCGATACAACATGCACTGTGAGCATGGGTTGAAGCGTCTGTGTGGTATCAATTGGACACCGGTCAAGTACGCCTTTGATATTCATTATCGAAGCTCATTCTTTACACAAGTACATATAACATAAATCACAGCACTCCCAAAATATGATTTGAGTTATTGTATATTGTTGATTTTTAATAATTCCTGCTGTGGTTTACTCTCCACGGAACGTGTCTATGTCGTGACCATGTTATTGCGACACAATGATGACCACATACATTTTACTGGTATTATCAACATGATCTACCTGTGTGTGTCTACCATTCATTTAAGTCATTGTCTCCCTTTGAATAGTATGTCCTATTCAAAGTAGAAACATATGAATCAGAATGTATATATTCTTGAAATAATGAACACGAATCTCTTTTCACTATAAAAAGCTACTGAAGCCATTACAACTGAAATCTATATATAAACAAATTCGACACCATATATCACTACAGCGTATAGAGAACTTCCCGTTACATTATGTTCGACAAAAGAAACGGGTTTGTGGGATTTTGCAATTTTGCTGAATCCTTATTGCTGTTTGCGTGTTTATCATTTTTATTATTTCACGATTCAGCCGAAACGGTTAAGGCAAATGCAACCAAATTTCCTTTGCTGACAGCTCTTATTGTGGAATAGAACTGCGCAATTAAGGATCCAGTTCGAATCTAAATGTTCATTTAACATGGGAATCCGGGGCTTTTTCAAAATGAACTTGACTTGACTTAAAGAAAACTTAAACGGGAAAGGCCTTAATCTATGTGTAGTGACACCTGACAACATTATCAATTCCCTGTAATAAACGACGGGTAGTTTATATCGTGAGAGGCTATTGATCCCACACACAACTGGCATCTATATATAGACAGACTCTATACCCTATACATATACATTGTACAGAGGATTCAACTGTAGGGGTATGCACAGATATGTTCCTGAGACGACGTACAACACTGTACAGAAGGGCTTCTACTTCCTGGTTGATCACTATAAACAAAGATGGCGACTGTTCTGCTACTGCTGGCCTCTACTGTTATCCATCTTGCTACAGGTAGATCAGATTATGTGTTTATTACTGAGTACATATGTAAAACATGAGACATTTTTAGCAAAGAGTTTTGACGCAGATAATGTATTGGTCACCATGTGTCTGAACAATCAATCATAATGTTTGTTTGCCTAATGTACATGTATACACACACTAAAAAAAGCACGTTTTGTGGATTTATTTACTTGAGAAAAGCTTTTGACAGTGTAAACCGGGTGTGTCTGAGCTATAAGTTTTGTAAAACTGGGATTTCAGGTAAGATTTTATTTATTACATGTATTAAGTTATTATTTATCAAGTCTTTATATGAAGATGTGCAGAGTGCTATGAAAGTGAATTGATATATGACATCTACATTCAGTGTGATGACGGGAGTGAAGCAAGGCTGCATCTTGTCCCCTACTTTGTTCTCTATATTCATCAATGATCTGACTAAAGATATTAATGCGGTAAATTGTGGAATATCTATAGATAATGTTTTTATTTTATCAATTTTATATTTGCTGATGATATTGTGCTGATAGCCCCAAATGAAGAAGCTCTACATAATATGTTTGATGCTGTGAATAAGTGCCGTCTTAACTAGCAACTACAGTTAAATGTTGATAAATCAAAAGTGATTTATTTTAGAAATAATAACACAACTACATCAACCTTCATGTTTAGTTGTAACACAAAACAAATATAAATTATGAAAAAAATACAAATATACATATAACAGGACAGTGTGTCCGAGAGGCCCCAGTCCGAGGCCTTTGGTCGATGACAGAGCTCGAAAACTGTCCTGCTATTTCCCGATGCAGCGAGAAAACTATGGTAGTACCTGACTTCATCTCACTTTAATATTCCGAGTTAAATAACATGAAAACATGAAAAGTGTTTAAATAATGTAAAACACCGTTACCTTTTTGTGGCCCCTTCTCTGGTGTATGAATGATGTGCGTAGTACAACGGATGTTCACTCTGAACGATTTTAGCATGTGATTATCGAATGTCAAATTAGGCGCACAAATTAAATGTTCAATAATCGTGCATGTTTGTGCAATTGATGATCATATGGATAATTGGCAATGACATTTCATAGTTTGTCAATGTCCTTATTTGCATATTATTTGCTATGTTTCAAACAAAGTAATTTTACATTTCAACCATAACCTTACGGTTGTTGTGAATTTGTGGTAACAAATATATTAAGTCATGTTTATTTGTTGGGTGTAGTCTTTCTAGTTCATTTTTTGGCAGAAGTAAATAAATCAATTCAAGTATTTTATTCCCAACCGTATTGAGTATTACATCAAATAAATTACGTTTCGATATTACTCAATCAAACGTTTAGCTTAATGTCTAGACCGACTCTTATAGACTATATTTTCAAAATCAACTTTTGTTAACATGAGTACTATACTCACTGTCGACAGCTGAGGTCTGTGTACATCTCATTATAGCGTCTCTGGTGAACGTAGCCCTAAATAAACCTGCCTCAATGAGCACCACCTATGCATCAATGTACAGAGCTAGTACAGCTGTGGACGGGAACACTGATGCTAGTGGATATGGTAGTTATCAAATCATCAACACAGCATTGAATCAGTCCTTCGCCTGGTGGAAGGTGGATCTACAGAGAGAAGTCCAGGACGCTACAGTGAGGATCTACTTCAGGACAGACTGTGAGTTGGATTATTCTGTCATTCTCTGTAAAGCTAAAGGACCTCGGTCTTGGTGCAGGGGCTGTCAGGATGGGCAAATAGACCAAGGGCTAAACCGAAGGTCTATCTCTCCTTACTGACCGCCCCTTATAAACTGAGGGACGATGGCATTTTAAAAGAAATCCTGAACAAGTCGCATTTTGAAAATACTCACATTGAAAATGGACCGGACCAAATGGTTGTATTAGATAGTTACTAAAGGAATCTTTTGTTCTAGCTATATTGTAACCAAAATTCAAAAATTAGTTTCTAAAATACCATATAACATTGAGATCAGTTGCCATGAGAGTAGAACAAACCATGATCCGAATGTGTCCCATGCCTGTTACGCATTCTTTGCACGTGAGTTGCGTGTACTATCCCTCTAATGTAAAACACAGGGTTTATCTCGTGACTGACAAAAAGTCATTTGTGTTATCATTCTCCTTCGTAGCTCAGTTGGTAAGAGTGTTGTTTCGCAAGCGACGCGTCGAGAGAACAAAACCAGGTTTAAAGGGACACCGCGCCGAGGATAAATATGAGATCAGATTTATCTACCTATGCTGATTACCGTGTCTGGTTACGAGGCACATACCCCCAATTTCAGACAATTGAAGTAGTTAGTAATATAACTACTGCATGTAGACAGTGAAGCGAAGCGTAAATCGTTAGCAGACACGTTAACCAGCAGAAGCAGATAAAAGTGTCCCTATAATGATTATACATTGTGAATTTTCGCAGTGGAGTGTATCCAATTTATCGACGAGTTCGTGGAATTAAGTTGGATTTAAATCAGATACAATACTTAACTCGGTTCCGTTTAATAACATATTCATGAAACTCATGAAATGTATCGGTATCTTACTAAATATGTTATTAAACGGACGTCGTTTAGTATTCTCTATTTATCTTCGTGCACAATATTAATTGTTTTATCATTGTAGTATATAACAGTTATTAAAGTCATCAAATGATATCACTCAGGAAGTGACCCTTGACCCTGCTCTAAAATATTTCTTCATGTTACTTCTTTCATCTTTTGACGAGAGCAGGGCACTGATCTGAGAGTGCTCCGAGCACGCGAAAGGAGCGCACCAGAAGTCTTTAAGTAACATATATATATTCACATTTATGTCGTCAGGTTATTACATGCATGGTCCTTAACAAAGTGATGACGTCACCAGAGGTATATAATTATGGTATTTGTGATAGTTAACTGATGCTTTTCACCCCCAACCCCCAGGCGAAACAACTATTGGATAAATCGAACCATAGTGTAAATATTAATAATGATTGTTACTTCTAGTGAGAAGTTATTTTAATGATTCATTTGTTATATAGATCCAAAAGAGAATATAATCAAGCTGTTCTAATTCGTTAACAACTGAACTTACACAGACAAACATCCATCTGTCCTTTAACAGACACGAAGAGACGTAACGGAGTGGAGCTGTACACATCCAATATTTCATTCCCCGACTCAAACCCTAGAAGTCAAGGTCAACTGTGTCACAATGTTACCGGAGACCTGAGTGGAAGTGATATACCCGATGTTTACAATGTAACATGTCCCGGTAGATACAGCTACCTCCTACTCTATACTGACACAGACAATACTGGACATGGGCCTGTTCTGGATTTTGGAGAAATTGAGGTTCTTGGTGAGATGCATACCTCTAACTAAACATGAGATTAATAAAACAAAATTCAAAGAAAAAATGATTAACGTATTTATTTGATATAAATCTATTGGTTATGTTGTATCGTTTGCATATATATTTTTCCTTGTAATAAAAACATAAATTCACCAGCACATGGAAACCATGTTTTTTTCTATATCACGTTTAAAGATAATTCGGCATATGAGGTGTAAGAAATTGGCTCTTGTTCTGTTTATACTTGGACGATGAATTTTACCACGTTTATAAATGGATTGTGATCTAAGAAGTACTGATTATCCATGGCGATTCTGAACACAATTGTTTGAAAACTATCTGCTCTAATTCGTACACAACCACAACCATTGTAAATGATAGAGCTGATTATAAAAGTTGTACAGCGTGAAAGACTTGTGCGACGACATATATTGTTGAATAACATGTTTCAGAACATGTATGTAAGGAACAACCATCCCAAGTTACATATCTTTTCAAAATGTACTTAAATTAACATGTTTCACCTTTGCATGTCTAAAAAGACAAAAAAAGTGTTATCACGCATATACTGCTTTTATTCTGAATTCAGCATGTTCTCTTGGAACCTATGGTGAGGACTGTACCAGGAACTGCAGCTCCAGGAACTGTGTTACCATGACAACGTGTGAGAGAGATGGGAACTGTACTGATGGTTGTCAATCTGGATGGACTGGAGCGGACTGTACACAAGGTAGGTTGTCAGATTTAATATATGGGATCAAAACACGTCCAACCAGGGGCACGGCAACTTTGTCTGCAGTAGAGAACTGTTCTACACGCAGTAAGGTTTGGGTGCATGCTACACCGAATTTCATAGTATAACCACCCATGGTTCGCTAGTTCCAGCCGTTGCTTGTAGGTTTCACCGCAATGCATAGCCACATGGCGTTGCGGGCTTTCTCCCTGCCGTTATTCTAGCAGCCGCTATATACGTAAAATACTCTTGAAAGCGGCGTTAAGCACCAACTCACCTCACCTCAAAACACGATAGCTTTTTTGTTAAATTTGCATCGTCTAACCCACGAGAAGAAATGATCTCTATAAATGGTTACTTACACTGTATAGTAACTAATACGCTATACTATTGCTTCAATAAGAATTGCCAAATTAATTTTAACTTAGACAATGTTAGTTAATATCAATACTAATCGTATTTGGTGGTTTTGATGAACATACATTATTAATCTTTTAACGAATGTTTTCTTGATTTAAACAAACAATATTTACACCTCTTATGAATATCATCATATTCACCACGTGGTGTGGTTATCAGGTTAATATTAGAGGTAGTTATTTTTTGATAACCGACCTCCAAGCTACCGAGAGGTCGGTTATCAAGAGATTGGTTATCAGATAACAAACCTCTTAATAACCGACCTCTCGGTTCGATATGGTGAAAATGTCTCGGCTTCGGCTCACCATGTTCACCATATCGCACTTAAAAAAAACCCCTTCCCCTCGTCTTATGGGTCTAAATGACCCTTTGCCTCTATTTGTAACTTTCGATGTTCTTTAGATCCTTTTTTTCAGTCAGTTTTGTCATACCAATATTTTAAATTAGCAATAAATTTACACAGAATATGACAAATAAGCTGTTTTAAAGAATATCAAAGATTGCAAATACGTCTAAATGAAAGAAAACACGAGACAGAATCCACATAATTTATTTACAGTCATTTTGATTTTATATTACATGTTCACACAAATATGTTTTGCTATCCTGGTTATAAATACGTTGAACGGTGAGAAGTAAACAACACTTTTCAAGCAATCCATTTTGATAGTCAACTTTGATGCTGCATAAGAAGCACACAATAAAACCTTATTCTTGACGACTCAAGCTTAATTCGTTTCGTTGTCCCTGAAACAAGCAAAAGTGTTACATAAGTACATGTATCAAACTTAAGCCAAAGAAGACATTATGAAACAAAATGGATGCACCTTTAAAAGCAGGATAATTACGAAATATCTAAATGATTAAAATACCAATTTTGATAACAAGAATTAATTTAACACTCAATATTGATTACCGAACAAGCGTGATAAGCATGTGATTTATTGCCATTGTTAAACATCACATACAAAGTATACCAGAATGTCAGAACGACGAAGGGTAGCGTCTCATACTGCCTACAGTCCCAATCTGCCTACAGCTTATAACAAGATGTTAAGGTTTCAGTGGTCAGGAAGTCAGGGTTATATACTGACCTGTTCTACCTCTAAAAAAATGAACTCAACCAAATGATGGGTTCCAAATATCTTTATTAGTCAACTGATTATTTGTAATACTAAATAAACAGGTTAACAGTTTCTGTTTAAGTAAAGAAAACATGTCAGTGAGGAGATACAGGGATTCAGTTATCCTTCTCTATGACACTATATTTTGTAGGCAGAGCGGGATGTAGGCAGATTTGGACTGTAGGCAGTATGAGACCTAACCTGATGAAGACAATGTTCCCACGCCCTAGTGCAAATCATTATTACGATTTCAAATATCATCATGCAAACTTGTATGATAATATGAATAAAACATTATCATGAACTTATTGATATTTCGTTTGATCAGTCACTTGAAAACGGCATATTACAATTACATGATCCATACTCATAGTTGGTTTACATACAAAATCAAATAAGGTTAAACATCAAATGAATTAGTGTAATATACAATGTAATTCACCTTCATTTCGCTCCGAACTGACCTTGAAACCGGTATTGTGTATTATTGTTTAAAACATCAGATCACTTCATCTTGGCCACCTCCTCGCAACCACGCGCCTTTGATTGCGTGGAGCACGTGAAGGCAACTCGACCTTGTGAATATCTGTGATAACCATCTCGCATACCGCTCAATGGTTATCACAGATATCCGCTCGGTCTGTGGTCATTATTTCAATCTTATCTCGACTTCCACAGCCTTTTCGGTTAATCATTGGTCAAACTTGACACCTACCATAGGTATATTTTACTATGTTAAAATTGTTGTGTGACCATATCGCTTTGTCCTGTTGTCATATCGCTTTATCGCTTTATTGCGTTGTTACCAGAGGGCAAAAGAGCGATGTCCCCTCTCGGCCATCATAGTTATCGATGTGTCACTTTGGTGCAGTTGTCATTTGGCACAAGAGCGCTTCATCTATCTCATTTAATCAGCGGGCAGATGATTCTGAGAACGAGCACGGTGGCACATAGTATGCCCTCAAGAGTTATCCCCCTTGATTGCATTTTTTGTAAACAAACCCTAGCCCTAGATCAAACGAATATTTACAATGAAACGTTTCGCATCTCATAGTGTGGAGGTAAAACAGGGGAAATACATTTGAAAAGCATGGTCACGACAAACGATCTAAGTGCACGACTGCTGGAAGAATAAAATAAATAAGTTAGAATGAAAGTTTCGATGATTTTTATGAAGCAACATTGAATGGCCTTCTTGTCAGTTTCTACTGTGATGTCAGTCGGACTGACGGATCACTTTTCATTGTAAATATGCTTGAGAGCTTCAGGCACGGAATTAATCATTATTTGAAATCTCCCCTTGGAACTATTATTGATGTGTCAATTTGTCGTGTTGCTATATCGCTTTGTCGTGTGACCATATCGCTTTGTCGTGTTGTCATATCGCTTTATCGCTTTATTGCGTTGTTACCAGATGGCAAAAGAGCGATGTCCCCTCTCGGCCATCATAGTTATCGATGTGTCACTTTGCTGCAGTTGTCATTTGGCACAAGAGCGCTTCATCTATCTCCTTTAATCAGCGGGCAGATGATTCTGAGAACGAGCACATGGGTAAAGCCATCCAGAGTAAACTTTCTGTAAATCAACCTGCTCTGCCCCCTTCTTGTACCCGCCAGTCCTCTCTAATGTCTAAGTTTTACGCGATCACGTTGCAACGGATATGAGAACTGCCCTCAGCTACTGTTGAGATTAATTTTAAAAACCATTGCTTTCAGTATAGAACTGTTATACGGTAATTAAGTTACTGTCTGTGCTGAATGCATTGGTATGATCAACAATATTTTAAGTCCACAAATAAAAAAGCTACCCTGTATGATCGGCCACCATTTTGACTTTGACATTCTTTCACTGCTGATTTTTCTTTTTGTTTTTAATGAGGGTGCTCGTCGAGATAAATGCATCACCATGTGTCCGCGAGTTCGAGATGGAGATTTATCATGTGACTGATATCAAAGAGATATCAAAGTGTACAAAGTTCGAGTGATAATATGAGTATTTTAAAAAAAAAAGACATTTCTACCTCTCCAGTTACTCCATGTACTAACAACAACCAATACGGCCTGAACTGTGACCGTTGACTGGTTGCATCGATCGGTAGTTGTGTTACACAATGTATACTTAGATTTGTGCATACTTCTATTCTGTCCAATATAAGTAGGGACATATATTTTAGCAACACTAATCCATTTAATCCACTCCTTTTTGTGTTTAACGGCAGACATGTGATATGAGTTGAGAGACATTACATTGTAGTTTGATGCATATAAATGAAAACGCCTACTCGAAATAGATATATAGATATAGTGGAAAGATGGCATGACAGAATCAATCAAATGAATGTTTGGCATGATGAAAGTATAGTAAGATAAACAGGGTTTATAAAAACGAGCGTGTACTTTATGTTTGTTGTATGAAATGGTTGACCAGCAAATGATAACAGATAATTTAATAGCAAATATATTCACTCAACAGAAAAAATAATACAAAAGATCACAAAAGCCAGACGTTTAATCTTCCTAAAAGATTAATGAAGATAATAATTGCACATCCGACGTGAATCAATCTTATATATATTAGTGATTTATTTATCTGCACAAAATCAACACTCAACGTTTGACTTCATCGGCACCGCTATAATGCAGAGTAATGTACGTCAGTTCTGGACGTCTCCTACTACGGACAGAGGCGTGTTCAGCGAGTTACTGCTTCTGAACGAGTACACAGAACAAAACGGAAACACTTTGGAAAGGTCTCGACACGATCCAAGATGGAGTCGAGACCCCAGTTACTGTTCAGCAGCCATTCACGTCAACTGAATACTCATGCTGTTAACTCGCCTCAGGTGTTAAAACCAGCTGCAACACAAAATGACATTGTGGAAAGACACACGTTGAATTCTTTGAAATATTATAAAAATAAGGCAAACATAACATTATTTTAAGGTAAGGGTATATATAAATGACATCTCAAGGTTTATTTCACATGCATGAACACAATACATGCATTCAAGACGTGAATAAAAGTCATTACCAAGCATACTTGGTAAAACATCTTGCATTGCATTGTTTAAGAATTAAAGGATGTCTTAAGTAGTTTGTGTATATATTAGTCACCATGACTATACAAAGACTTTTCAATAATACAAACACGTGGTGTTTAGACAATATAAAATCATATTTCAACCAGAAATATACCTGTATATTTAATTGAAAGTAAGGGGCGTGTAACTAACATTGAACATGTTTTACTTATACCTGTATATCCCGTTTCCAGTATTGCAATGGAGGACGAATATCCATTTGAACCTCGAATGTCAAATGTACAAGGATTTGAAATTTGGAACAATATTATTTTTCGGAATACTGTATTTTAAAAATCGTAAACATTGTTATGTACATTCAAAGTTTGACTTTTGCATTAGACGTTTACAATAGTTTATTTATCATGCCAATGCAAAAAAAAACCCCAACTTATATGTATGTAGAAACACAGTAAAACTACTTTGTATTTGTGTGATTATTTGTATATTCATTTCTTACAAATGAACCCTTGGCCTAATGGAAATCCTCCTGCTTTGACTTGACTTTGCCACTCTGTATCAACAGCATCAACATGTCATGTGTCTGTTGTTCTAGACGTCTTCACCCCCGACTTGACTTGATAGAGATATCTGACTATTGCATATAGATAAACATTTACAAAAAGTATAGTGTGTTCTTCACAGGATGTACGTCTGGCTCCTATGGACCTTCCTGTGCACTGTCCTGTAATAACCGACGGTGTCTTGATGATTCATCTCCCTGTGATCGCGTGACTGGTCAGTGTGTAGGTGGATGTCAGCCTGGGTACCAGGATTTTGATTGTACACAACGTAAGTGTTATACATGATAAAATAAAGGTTTTCATTTACTAGCATATCAACATATATAGGATACCGACATCCTTTTAGAGGTTTTACACATAATACTGAATGTAAAACTTTTGCCATTTATTTACATACTGTACTTCAAATCTGTTAGTCATTTTTTGTCATTTAAAATATTGTCAAAAATTCTGTCCAAAATAATCATGAGTCTTTGCTTCAACTGTGAATTCAAAAGAGGGATTTTGGAACTAAAAATGTTGGTTATAAGACATTAATACGATGATGCCGGAAATAATTAACTATTCAATTTGTATTACCTGTATAATTATCCTCTTACTCCCTAAGTAGTTACACCTTTTTGCTGAGCGCTGATATGATGAAGGTTTGTCTGTAAGTACCTGAACTACTTCATTCATACTTTTCTTATACTTATACCGACTGGTAAATGAAAGCTGTCTGGAGTCATCTGGCATTAGAAATATCGTCACTTCCTCTCTTCAGAATGTGACTCCAGTTCATACGGACCTGGATGTAGCTTGAACTGCACTGCCCGGAAATGTAGGAATCCGGCAGGTACGTGTTCTCACGCGGATGGTCAGTGTGTAAATGGATGTCAGCCTGGCTACAAAGGGACAGATTGTATTCACAGTAAGTGCTAAAAATTGTATACATGCATTTTTACGGTTAACCATTTAAAAAGACGTTAAACAATACGTTCCTATTTTTCTAATTAATCCCAAATTTGGTTACTGGTTTATAAAGTTTAATGTCATAATAAAATTGTATTTCTGTGATAAGATAAGCAATGATGTTACAAGAAGAACTTACAATCAATTTAATTGATATCAACGATAAACATTATTTAAAAGATGTTTCAATCGCGCAACAGAGTTCATATCCACCAGATGTTGATGTTGAGATCCACATGTACTCAATACAGGTAAATTTGCTGTCAGGTTTAAATGCATGTTGAATTAATCTCCTTCGCAGAATGTGACTCTGATTTCTACGGAGATGGATGTAGTCTCTCCTGCATTTCCCGGAAGTGTTATGTCAACTCCACTGTGTGTGATCACGTGACTGGTCAGTGTGAAGGTGGATGTCAGGCTGGGTACCAAGGAACAGATTGTAGACAAGGTTGGTATCACAATATTTATGGAAATGAACATCATTAGTGCTTGACAGACAGCTACGAGGATAGCAATAGCAACAAGTAACAGTAATATGTCTTTTTGGAGACTGAAGGTGATTGTAACGGCATCGGCAGACCTCATCACTCACAATATTGCAAAGCAAACGTGTGATTTTAGGACCTATAGGTAGAGACACTATGATAAACACACTAAATCGCTGCTTTCATTTAAGTTTTGAGCCTCCTTCGTGTCTGCACCCCATTCACAAATTCTATTAACCCATATGATGCCTTGATAGTACGAAAGTATTTTGTTTGACCACAAGCAACTTTGTCATTTATATATTCCATTTGCTGACTTTGTATGTTGGCCTGAGGCTTTTCTACTGAAATAATAATAACGATTGATTGATGGTGTTTTTAAATCTGTTCTCCCCACAGCATGTAATCAAGGTATTAACTACGGTGTCAACTGTAGCAAGCCCTGCTCTGATCGTCAGTGTATTCAATCATCATCTGTGTGTGACACCAAGACTGGACAGTTTTTCTGGAGGGTGTCAGGTGGGGTGGAGAGGAGTCGACTGTACTAGTCGTGAGTAGAATCAGTATTGTTAATTCGTGTATATGATTTTACTGATCTAAATGTATATTATAAACAATGCAATCGATGTAACAAACACGAATATTCCATATTCACATTTACCTAAAGTTACATGTTGTAATAGTTCCACTCCTACTTTTTGTATCAACCCCACATGGCACTGAAGTTAGCAGCAGCTGAACCACAGCTCACTTGTTTGTCATATATTAACCTAAGTATGATGAACCAGATATCATAACAATGACCATTGCAAAACCAGCTGCACGGAAACAAGTATCGATGGTGGTTACATGAAAATCGGCATAGTGCAGATATTATGACTATCATACCGATTTAGAGAGTTTTAAAATTACAGAATTCTTCATAAATCATGACTTTTCACGAAGCTTATAATAAAATATGATAATGATAGAGAAAAACCAAAAGAGATCACAAAACTATCTACTGCATAACTCGTTGTTATCATCAGTTCAATCACTCAGTAACTAACCTTTTGCAGAGTGTCCTGCTGTATTTAGATAACATTGAGTTGAAGCTTTTTCCTATCTTGGCTGCAAATATACACAACGAATTGAACATGGTTTTAATGTCATATATCTTATAATCTTAATATACACAAAATGTCTCCTTGATTTAGAAGATGTTTATTCTCTCCCGTCAGCATGTCTCCGAAACTTGTACGGACCCAACTGCAGCATGACGTGTGGTAACTGCAGATCTGATGATGCCTGTCATCACGTGACCGGAAACTGTCCTAGCGGCTGTAAATCTGGATGGAGAACTCAGAAGTGTAACGAAAGTAAACTTATTAGAATTTAACAACTCTTTAGTATTCCCTCGCCTGAATGTCATGTTCAAACAATTATGTTTCGATTACATGGGAAACAAGTAACTTATTGTATCATAGGAGGATTATTTTAAATGTACACAGTTTATCTAATTCCCTAGAAAAACTGAAAGAAATGCCGTAAGAATATTCTTTCACTCTTAGTGAATGTGAAATAGATAGTTTCAACAATTCCAAAGGTTGTGAAAAGCAGTTCAGAAATTGAATATCTGAAACATGCATTTTCGTCTTAGTCTGCGTGGATGGTACCTACGGCCCTGACTGCACAGAGAAGTGTGGTCAATGTGATGGTGTCTGTGACAGTGTGATCGGGAGGTGTCTTGCTGGATGTCTGGACGGATACTACGGTCCCTACTGCAGAGAGTGTGGTTACTGTGATGGTGTCTGTGACAGAGTAAATGGGTTATGCTATGTTGGATGTCTGGACGGATATAGTGGAGCGTGGTGCAATGTGACGAGGCCAACAGGTAGATATGATATTAACATCTTCAGTTTAATGAATTATGTGTTTCAAAAATAGTTCATGATATTAAATGGAAACAATTATTTACGTAATACGTATTATATCAGATAAAGAGGACTGTCATCACATCTGGACAGAGCCAAGTACGACGTGTCTCTTGCAGCAATACGTACATAACAGGATATTGGCTTTATCTCTACCATATTACTTCTATATATGGTAATAAAAAGCAACCAATCTTATCTTAAATATTACAATTGTTACAATTTGTTTGATCCACAGTTCATTTTTATATTTCTGATTTTTACAAAATGTCTTATTTGGTAGTCTTGCTTGGGACAACTGGTCATTTATACAAAATTGAAGAACGTATTTAAATCAAAATCAATTTTCAGTGAAAACTTATATACGTCGCCAATGTCTATTAGCAATTTATGTATATGAACATAGTTCAAGTCACGCAATGAACCGCATGGACTTGGTTTTAATCTCATTTGTGACAGTAATGCTGTTACACTGAGTTGCCAATAGTAGCCACATTAGTTACTGTTCGTAGTTTACATTTAAGTCAAAATAATTTTATAGAGTATACTTATATACCACGGAAATAAGTTTTGTTCTTTGATTTTATTGAGTTGTATGTAAGTATGTATATACGTTTTGTAGATAATGTCTGAGGACGTTACGTGATATTTATTTCAGACATTAATTAATGTTCATCGATTGTTGAAATCTACAGAACAAATGGTTTTACTCACAGGCAACCAAATCAGTTTCAGTCACATATTTGTTTACCTAATATTAATGGTCAATGTTCTATGGTAAAGGCGAATCGGGAAATAGCAATTACTTTCGGTTTAGCTCTTCGTGTCTTCTGTAGGGTGATTGCATGTGCATTTGAATGTAAGGGAAGCAACTCTCGTCCAACTGATTCAACGAAGGCAAAAGAACGTGATTTCTAATACGCTATCGAATCTTGAAATATTATCATTATATAGCGTCAGGAGTGATTCATCTGGTCAGATTATTCTAACATTTTCAAATACATGTATCCCTTTATTGTTTTATTAAAAAATCACGTCTTGGCGATGCAATAGGAAAGTTGGACCTGTTACAGTTTCGACAAGTGGATAACTGTGTTTCTTTATTCATATCAGCCTAAACAAAAAATTGGCATGATTCATGATTCTGCATTGTATTGTCTTGCATGTCCATAAATAATCAACTCATATATACGTATATGTTTTATGTTCTTCAATTGAAGAGGAGACGCCAGTCTACTTCACTGCCGCATCTGTTGTTGGAGCCGTTATTGGAACTTTTCTCGTGGTTGTCTTGGTCATTGTTGGAATCCATCTCTGTCTTGTCAGAAAGGGGAGGTGAGAACTCTGGTTTATGTGTTTATCTGTTCAACTGTGATTGAAACATTTAACATAATCTGGTTGGTTCTATATTTAAAAGAGAACATTCTATCTGTGTTAACACTATTTTGTTGAATTAAAGGTTAAGGTTACACAAAAAAGAAACTACTTTTGTGTACATATAAAGCCAAAATTTATATCCTATTTAGTACATAAACAAATGAGGTACTTTTTTGGCTTGATAACGGTGTTAGATCTACACCGAAACGTCACAAATAACTGCCATAAATAATGTTTTTAATTATTCAGTTTACCAACATCTAAAGGCACTTCTAGAAGTCACTTATTAGTTGCAGTGCATTGTCTATGATACATTTAGCTGTCTAACCTCAAGCTATTCAACAAGGATGTCAACGCCTAAAGTGAGCACTGTCAAACTTTCTGTAGTTCTTTGACCACAACTTCTTACTCTCCAGACTGCAGTGGGTCAAGAATCCTGGAGACAAGAAACAGGTTCAAGTGTCTCGTGACGTCACACAGATGAGCAACATTGCCTCACAATCATCTGATGTATCTGAGAATGCGCCCTCAAACAGTCACATGTACAACAATGACTATGATGTACTGGACTCTGGAACAAAGGCAGCAGACAAAGATTATGACGTCATTGAACAAAAACACTATCAAAATGTCTAAAATTCTGGTTACATAAGTTTAAACTTGAAGTTTATGTTAATAGTTTGCCGTAAACCTCTAAACGTTCAACATCAACATTGTCTGTACAAACGTATGCCCAAGAAGACATAGAACGATGAGGCAAGAATCTAAGCTTGTGTATTAGTTACCATTGGTATCATTGATATTTACTGTTATTTATCAATTGCAATTCCTATAAGAACTACAGAAGTAATATAATCAAACAAACGAGAAACATGGAGCTTTACTTATGTTTGTCAATATACTTATGTAAGTCAATATTTTAGGTGACAAGTTAACGCATTTGCTTAAATGGACATAAGTAAAATTATATTTCGCAACTCCAAAAGTCTAATCAAATCCTTTCGTCCTGTTTTGTACATATGAGTTATATTTTCACTGCAGTGAAAATATGACTTTCTACTGCTTATACGCAAATACGGATTATATTTTCATCGTATAATTACATATTCCATTGCTAGTTATAAAATAAACAGTCACATACACATGATAAATTGGTTGGGAAAAACTTAAGACGCTAATGTGTATCCGACCAAAACGGTATCACAATGTCATTAGAAAAGTGGACCAATGAATTCGCTCTGCTTGTGGTCATTATTCGCAAAAACCTAAACTGAAACCAATTCCGAACCTCGGCTGTTGAGAAGTGTTCGTCAAAGGACAATGAATATTTGAGACTTATAAACAAGATGTTAATGAAATGTGATGATACAGGCAAAAAAGTTAAACGATATTATGTGGAGCACAGTGGTGTAGTGGTTAGCATGTCTTCCTCTCACGCCAACGGCCCGGGTTCGAATCCCGGTGGAGACACCAAACATTTGTGACCTGGGTCTTATACTCTGTTGTGTTCTTGACCATTGCACTCAGTTCACCCAGCTGTACAAATGGGTACCTGGACATTGGAATCTGTGGACCTATATGGTCGCGCGGAGCGCTTCATAGGTGGCACCGAAAGTACGATTCCTTCAGGGTAATAAGTGTGTAGCGCCTTAAGTTTGAGCATGCATTGTGCATGGATATGTGCGCATTATAAATGTACTATTATTTTTATTATTATTATGTATACGCATATTCTGCTAAGATTTGAATATATTTGCCCACTGTGTTTCTGTCTGTTAAGACAATATTTCAGAAAACGATCTGAACTTTTACAGTCGTACCATTTTAATAAACTGTTAGAATTAGCATATAGTCATATTTGCTCGAAATCGGTACCACTTTCAATGCTTTAAAAAAAATGGCCATTGTTATCAACAGACGGTTAGCATGTAGTAGTGGATCGGTGTTATGTGCGTATCCTAAATAATTAATTATACTGAATTGTCCAAATAAGTTGATGTGTGGTAACTAATAAAGACATGTCTAATGCAATAAATGAACCATAAAATATTATCACGCATATCCTTCTGAAGTAGAACTAACCCAATGGTTTTCCTCAAATAATACTTTTGTCATCAATATCCTGGCAGAATATTTTTTAGGCATGGAATAAAACCAAATAATGATGCTTCCACAAATAAAAAATAACGCCACCATTTCCATGATATCGTACAGTACTCCATGTCTATGTACTATAAATCTGACGTATGGTCGGCCTGTGTCACTTTACTGAATAAACTGCTTAAAATGACTTTAAACGTTCGTCTTTACCATCGGCCATTGCTGAGTAGAATGGCCTCGACGTGTCTCTAAAACAGATGCTATCTTCATAGATATTTGAAACCGATGTTAAGGTTCAGTGAATATTAGACTATGGTAATATGGTACAACATGTAAAAGTTTGTCGTTTAAGATTTGGCCAGACAATTCAGTTTCAACTCAGTTCATCAATCAGTTCAAACAATCGTTCAAAATACAACATAATTATCTTGGGTACAATTTGATAATGTTAACATGTTAACAAATGTGTTCATTATTTGCAGGACATTAAGGAGTTAATACATAAATATATACTTTTCTATGATAAAAAATTAAACACTCAGTACAAACAGTACAATTTAAAGGATTTATTTCTGTAAACAACATCATTTAGCAGTTTAGCATGTGACCATATGTTATGTAAACACAATAAGATATCATGACTGCTATTAATGTTATACTAGAACATAAGGTCATTAAACCCTATCATCTGTTTGAAGAAGGGATAATACATTGTAGGTAATGTCAGGTAGAGATGTCTTGTTGAGTCTGTTGTACATCTCTGGCAGTTTATCGGGTCAGTCAGTTCATACCAAAATGACCTAAACTTCAGAATTTGTAGACGTTTCCCTTTTCTCTTTGGTGGCTTCGAAATAACAAACCCATTATTTTCAATGGTTTTCATGTCCATTATCCTATCTATGACTTTCTTGAAGTTTAGCCAACAATGACAAGTATGACTAACAACAATTATTTAGATCTTTTTGATCAAAGAAAAGCGTTGATTTTCTTTATCTGTCCATAGAAATTCATACATACATACATACATATAAACATTTGTATAGCGCCAATATCCAGCTAAGCTTAGCTGCTCAAAGGCGCTCTGTTTGCCCCCGATCATTGGATGTCACTGTTTAACGACACTCTTTTGTCAACTTTTGAAGCCACTAGGCGCACCAAGTTAAATCACCATGCTCATGCTTACGAGGTACCCATTCATAGCTGGGTGAACTAGGACACATAGTCACAGTATTTTGTCCAAGGATACTGCACGTTGCTGTACCTGCAACTAGGTGTCTGCACGTAATGCAGAAATGTCATTAATCCCCACACCGTTAGTACATTAAATCTATAAATACGAATTAAAAATGTACAACAGGACATTTGCATTAACATCAACGTATTTTTGTAGTATTATTCTATCTTTCATTTGACAATGTTAACGTTACGTACACACGGGTTACAGGTAACAAAACAGAAATACAACAGATCAATTATCTCAGCATACATACAGCTGTGTATATGTTCCGTGCAATCTAGGAATCATCACAATCTGCAGATTGTGAGCTCACAATCTGCAGATTGTTCGAACAATCTAGGAATATTTCACCATTCCTAGATTGTTTAAACAATCTGCAAATTGTGAGACCTGAACAATCTAAGAATGATCACAATCTAGGAATTTGTTTCCTTGCAGTTGTATGTTGTAGATTTTGAGTATATCTTTTGTTTTATCTACCGACTGTATTGGTTGATACATCTCCCGACTATAAGGGGAGGAGAGAACTTTTGTTTACGCGTTTATCTGTTCAACTCTGAATGAAGCATTTAACCTACTCTGGTAGGTTCATTATTTAGAAGAGAACTTTCTATCCGCCGTACCACATTTTTGTTGAATTAACAACATTTTTGGCTTGATAACGGCGTTAGTATCAACACCAAAACGTCACAAATAACTGACATGAAGATTCTTTCTAATTCATCAGTTTACCAACATCTAAATACACTTCTAGAAGTCACTTATTAGTTGCAGTGCATTGTCCATGATACATAAAGCTGTCTAACCTCAAGCTATTCAGCAAGGATGTCAACCCCTAAAGTGAGCACTGTCAAACTTTCTGTAGTTCTTTGACCACAACTTCTTACTCTCCAGACTGCAGTGGGTCAAGAATCCTGGAGACAAGAAACAGGTTCAAGTGTCTCGTGACGTCACACAGATGAGCAACATTGCCTCACAATCATCTGATGTATCTGAGAATGCGCCCTCAAGCAGTCACATGTACAACAATGACTATGATGTACTAGACTCTGAAACAAAGGCAGCAGACAAAGCTTATGACGTCATTGAACAAAAACACTATCAAAATGTCTAAAATTCTGGTTACATAAGTTTAAACTTGAAGTTTATATTAATAGTTTGCCGTAAACCTCTAAACGTTCAACATCAACATTATGCCGTCTTTACAAACGTATGCCCAAGAAAACATAGAACGATGAGGCAATAATCCAAGTTTGTGTATTAGTTACCATTGATATCATTGATATTTACTGTTGATGTCATTGTTATTTATCATTTGCAATTCCTATAAAAACTACAGAAGTAATATAATCAAACAAACGAGAAACATGGAGACCTTTACTTATGTATGTTGATATACTTCTGTAAGTCAATATTTTAGGTGACAAGTTAACGCATTTGCTTAAATGGACATAAGTAAAATTATATTTCCCAACTTTCCAAAAAAGTTCATCAAATCCTTCTGTCCTGTTTTGTACATATGTTTACTTTCATTTAATGAGAGAGGTTAACGTTGGTGATGGTTTGGGTTCGAATCCAAAACGGTTCGAGACACAGGGAAAACATGATACAATGATTCATATTGATTACACTAATTTAAAAATATTGTATGTTTTTGTTATAATAATAAACTTTTAAGTGTCTATTTCCGGACTAAGTAGGTATACACATCTGTGATCAGACGCCTCTTACAGAATATACTATTTTATTATTTTGAATATTTTCCGTTAAAATAATTTTGTTGGTTTTGATATATTTCTTATTCATACAAGCGTTCTCATGATTAGTTCCATATAAACAATACATATTTTTCAAGATCATGATGATACAAACTGTTGCACATTCTGCAGCATGACCTAGTTACAGTATTACTTATTGAGATAATCGGGGAGGAGGGTGGATCATTTACTTTATAAACAAGAAGGTAGGTTGTATTTAAAACGGATAAATATCTTCCTTTCAATAGCTCACAGTTTGTGTCTAACATTGTTGATAAATAAAAGGTTGAATGTTGCTCTTGTTTCGTGTTAACCGTTGTTGGAAGTTTTTTGGAACATTTATTCTTCTCCTACTCATCAATGTTACTATTATATTCGAATGAAAAAGCTACCAAACAGTGAGGAATGGTAATCAATGGTACATGAAAACATTATTGATAATGTTTAACTGACGAACAAAAGAAATGCAACTTTATTTCTTTTCGAAATATAGACAACAGAAGACATATTTTTAAACACAATGATTGATTAATTACTTCTGATACAGGACAATCATACAACATGTATTTAAGTTGATAAGCCAATAGTTTTCAGCACATTCACCCAACAAATATCTTCTCAATAGTTGAACTGATTCGATCAACATAGGTAAACATAAACTAACCATAAAAGTATACAAATCAGCGGGTAAAAGGCTTGGACCAAAGTAAGTAAGTAATATTATATTGTATTTTTTCTTTGAGAGGCATTTTAGAAACTGGTATGATGAATAAGAACAAGTTCTATGGATAGTCAACTTCTTTATTGATATGAGTGCATATCAATAAAGAAGTTGACTATCCATATAACTTGTTCTTATTATTAATGTATATGTCATTAATCATATGAAGACAATATATGTAGCTTCTTAATTACAACTTATTTACGAATTGTAAGCTACGTAATTAAAGTCCATTGTTTGGTAGAAAACGTTTACATCCATCAGCAATGTGAATTCTACATTTCAATAAAAAATCAAAGTAGAAAATGAAGTTACATGATATTAGAAGGTCAATTATTAAGCAATATCTATCGAGTTCATCGATGCCTTTACAAAGACAGCAACATAACAAATTAGTTAACTCTGCACAGTAGATATTTA
Organism: Gibbula magus; assembly: GCA_936450465.1. NCBI lineage: Eukaryota > Metazoa > Mollusca > Gastropoda > Trochida > Trochidae > Gibbula > Gibbula magus. The sequence continues at coordinate 76,572,038 of OW388292.1, read as the reverse complement.
CTTATACAATAGCAGGTATATACAATTTAGTAAACCAATTGAAGTCAACAATATAGTCTGTTAAACGGTTGCATTAAAAGTATTTGATATCAATATATAATGCAACGGTTTTAACTGCATTTAACCACAACATTGTATTGACAATATGAGGTGTCAATAGCCTAAATATATTCACCAATTATTTTCAAAATGTGTTAAAGCAAATGAATAACACATACAAGAGATTACAACGCGTCACATGAAAGCACAAGCCCATGCTGACAGTGTTGGTTACTTATTCGTTATTGGACATTGGGCATTCGATTTTTTCAGTTACTTATTCAAAACAATGATCTGAGAAAGCACTATGGAGGCTATATATATAACCTAAGTATAGTCATTTTAAAGAAAATTCAAGTTCCTATCCAACGAGATATGTTGTTTGATTCGCAGAAAAACAAAGTGTACCGTAAATTACGAAAGAAGGGCGATGGGGTAAGTAAAATCAAGCCAAATGGGAAAGTAAATATTTAAATGGGTACCAAGGAATATTACAACACCATTTAAGGGTACCCAAATGAAAGATAATTCAATTTCCTATTCAATGAAGTATGTCACATGATGTGTGATAAGGGCTGTGATAACGTAAAATGCGAAATAACGTCACTAGGTAGTATACATATTAGCTGTGTAATGAGGTTTTCACAATCAAACTAGTCTGACGGTACCAGGGAATAGTTGCACCACCATCTACCCAGACTGACAACCTACCTTGTGTACAGTCCACACCCGTCCATCCAGATTGACAACCTACCTTGTGTACAGTCCACTCCCGTCCATCTAGACAGACACTCTACCTTTTGTACAGTCCATTCAAGGCAATCTAGATTGACAACTTACCATGTTTACATATATAGAGCATAATACTTGTGCATTTGGATCGTTTGTATTGAACGAGAATATGCCATGGAAGCGGAGGAATAACGAGTTCGAAGACACCTCAAAACAAATGATCTAAATGCACAAGTATGATGTTCTTTATTTATTATATACCTCTTTTTTAGGTTAATTGTTTTCTAAAAATTAGTTGATAAAATTAACTGGGACGGCGTACCGCGCACTGACGCACAAAGGCATCGTTATACAGTTTTAAGGTTATAGACGGGGGCCAAAGAGTTCCCACTTCAGTGAGCAAGTGGAGGTCAGATAGTGTTTTACTCCCAACTTAAAGACAAAAAGAGCCACGAGGATAGGTCTTTCTGTTTAAATTATCCCATATACTTGGCAGTCAGTCTGTAAAACTCATGTATCTCTACGCAGGGTGCAGAAAATGGAGTGATAAATTTAAGAGAGGCTGTTTGGTCACTTCAGGGTCCAAGATAGCAATGTTTTCCATGTGTGAATTTCATTAGGTATTATTTCGATCGGCTGTAGCTCGTTTAAATCATGATGAAGGTGTAGTATTTCAGTTATCTTTTGGTCAGGAATATGATTGTCAAGCTGTTAGTAGTCGTTGCCCAACAATTCTCGTTTAAGTTTGACAGGCGGAACAATGTTGGCCGTTTAACATTGGAGTCAATGGCAGAAAAAACTGTATAACGAGACCTGAATAACAGCTTTATTTTCTCATTGATCAGACATGTAAAGCTTTATGTGAAATTTTGTCAAGTGCGTTAACACTATGAAAACTTTAAAATTAATAATAATTTAATTCCAAAGAAATGAAACAGAGAAAAAACATTCAGGAGTCCGTCTGTCGTGCGTCTTTCGAATGACGTTACCATGGACATGACCGGGAAGTCATAAATGGTTGTGACATCATAATGACGTCGGAACATTGCTAGGAAAGCCTTCAGAAATGCTTTCCGATTCCCTTAACATGGCGTTTTTTGCCTTATTAATGATTATAAGAGTTTCTATTTTCCTACATATTTGTCAATATTATGTCTACATCCAAGCTAATACTTTAATTATTTGAAAAGTTAATACCAGCATGATTAAAACATAAATTACGAAGACTGAATTGGAACAACATTGTTGTGTACGGAAAGATCTGAGAAGTGCCGAAGTATAGAGAAAGTAGAACCGTCAGCCGTGCAATGCGGAATTCATCGTGCAATACGGAAATCAGCCATGGAAACCGTATTGCACGCCTGTATGACTATCTTAAGTATAACTATACAATGGGTATATTACCTGGGATGTATCCCAGTTGGTAGATTGTTCACTGTAATATCAACTCTGATAATGAAATGAGGAAAATTTAATGTGAAAATTAGATCCAAAACTAATATTTAAACAATCTTTAGATGGGACATGGTTTATCTGAAGAAGAATGTATTGTCTTACATTAATAGATATATGTGTGTGTTTTTCTGTCAAGTCTGCGGGGACGGTACCTACGGCCCTGATTGTACAGAGAACTGTGGTCAGTGTGCTGGTGTCTGTGACGGTGTGGATGGGAGGTGTCCTGCTGGATGTTTAGAAGGATACTACGGCCCCTACTGCAGGGAGAAGTGTAGTTACTGTGATGGTGTCTGTGACAGAGTAAACGGGTTATGCTATGTAGGATGTCTGGACGGATACAGTGGAGCGTGGTGCAATGTGACGAGGTCAACAGGTAGATATGATCTTAACATTTTCAGTTTAATGAATAATGCGTTTCAAAAAGAATTATTGATTTCAAATGGACACTATTGTTTACGTAATAGGTATTAAACGCATATATCAGATAAAGTGGACCGTCATCACATCTTGACGTGTCTCTTGCAGCAGGGCAAGGTACTACATAACAGGATATTTTGTTACATCTAGCATATAACTTCTACATATGGTAATTAATAACAAGTAACCTTATCCTAAATATTTGTAGCAATTAGATTGTTCCACATTTCCTTTATATTTTTCACAAAATATCAAATTTGGCACTCTTACATTATGTTGCATGGGGCAACCTGCCTTTCATAAAACTTTGAAACTATTTAAATCAAAATACACGTTCGTGAAAGCTTATATACGTGGCCACTGTCCATTTAGCAATTGAATATGGACACCGTTCCAGTCCCTAACCAGATGGTTTTAATCGCATTTGTGACATTAATGTTGTTAAAGTGAGTTGCCAACAGTAGTCACAACATTTACTGTTCATTGTTTACATTAACATCAAAAAAGAGTATTCATACATACCACGGAAATACGTTTTTCGTTGACTGTATTGATTTGTTGTGTGTTGTAAGTATGTTTACACGTTTGGTAGATCATGTCCGAGGACATGACGTGAAATAACACAGCACACATTGTGCAGTTGTGTGGCAAACTTTATTATGGCCGAACAGTGTCAAAACACGTTCATCGATTGTTGAAATCTACAGAGATAATGGTTTTACTCACATGCAACCAAGACAGTTTCAGTCACATATTCGTATACCGTATATTAATTTGTTCCTTTGTTAAGGAGATTCGGGAAATACACATTACTTTCAGTTTAGCTGTTCCTTGTCTTCTGCAGGGTGATTAGCATGTGCATTTTAATGTAAGGGAAGCAACTCTCGTACAACTGATTCCACGAAGGCAAAAGAACGTGATTTCTTATTCGCCATCGAATCTTGAAATATTATATTCGAAACGAAACAACTGAAAGCAATATCTGGTATCAATGTACCGTGAGGGTAGATGAATTGTTCATTTGCATATATCAATCGACCATTGGAAGAAAGTTATTTTGCGCAAAATGAATTTAGAATGTGATATTGCATGATAAAGAAGTTATAATGCCCGTATCTTTTGAGATTGTAAATACCCTGCACTTGGAATAAACACTATGTACCATATGTCGCTCACCTCTGTTTACTAATCACAGATACAGTCTTATGCATACATATTTTAATATTTTAAGCTTTATTCTCATTTTTTGACTATTTAAAATCTTAGAGCTTAGTGTAATTCTAAATATGTGTCATTTGAGTAAAATGTCCATACCATCACATTTCTATTCATCATTTCATAATTGTATCAGGAGTGATTCATCTGGTCAGATTATTCAAACATTTTCAAATACATGTGTCCCTTTATGGTTTTATTGACAAATCATGTGTTGTCGATGCAATAGGAAAGTAGGAACTGTACCGTTTCGACAAGTGAATAACTGTGTTTCTTTATTCATATCATAATTAATGATTCTGTATTGTCTTGCATGTCCATAAATAATCAACTGATATACGTTTATGTTGTATGTTCTTCAATTGAAGAGGAGACGCCAGTCTACTTCACTGCTGCATCTGTTGTTGGAGCCGTTATTGGAACTTTTCTCGTGGTTGTCTTGGTCATTGTTGGAATTCATCTCTGTCTTGTCAGAAAGGGGAGGTGAGAACTCTGGTTTATGTGTTTATCTCTTCAACTTTGATTGAAACATTTAACATAATCTGGTTGGTTCTATATTTAAAAGAGAACATTCTATCTGTCGTAACACTATTTTGTTGAATTAACAATCGATAACGGTGTTAGATCTACACCGAAACGTTACAAATCACTGCCATGAAGATTCTTTCTAATTCATCAGTTTACCAACATCTAAATACACTTCTAGGAGTCACTTATTAGTTGCAGTGCATTTTCTATGATACATTTAGCTGTCTAACCTCAAGCTATTCAGCAAGGATGTCAACATCTAAAGTGAGCACTTTCAAATTTTCTGTAGTTCTTTCACCACAACTTCTTACTCTCCAGACTGCAGTGGGTCAAGAATCCTGGAGACAAGAAACAGATTCAAGTGTCTCGTGACGTCACACAGATGAGCAACATTGCCTCACAATCATCTGATGTATCTGAGCATGCGCCCTCAAGCAGTCACGTGTACAACAACGACTATGACGTACTGGACTCTGGAACAAAGGCAGCAGACAAAGATTATGACGTCATTGAACAAAAACACTATACACATGTCTAAAATTCTGGTTACATAAGTTTAAACTTGAAGTTTATATTAATAGTTTGCCGTAAACCTCTTAACGTTCAACATCAACATTATGCCGTCTGTGCAAACGTATGCCCAAGAAAACATAGAACGATGAGGCAATAATCCAAGCTTGTGTATTAGTTACCATTGATATCATTGATATGTACTGTTGATGTCATTGTTATTTATCATTTGCAATTCCTATAAAAACTACAGAAGTAATGTAATCAAACAAACGAGAAACATGGATACCTTTACTTATGTATATTGATATACTTCTGTAAGTCAATATTTTAGGTGACAAGTTAACGCATTTGCTTAAATGGACATAAGTAAAATTATATTTCCCAACTTTCCAAAAAAGTTCATCAAATCCTTCTGTCCTGTTTTGTACATATGTTTACTTTCATTTAATGAGAGAGGTTAACGTTGGTGATGGTTTGGGTTCGAATCCAAAACGGTTCGAGACACAGGGAAAAATGATACAATGATTCATATTGATTACAATAATTTAAAAATAGTGTATGTTTGTGTTATAATAATAAACTTTTAAGTGTCTATTTCCGGACTAAGTAGGTATACACATCTGTGATCAGACGCCTCTTACAGAATATACTATTTTATTATTTTGAATATTTTCCGTTAAAATGATTTTGTTGGTTTTTATATATTTCTTATTCATACATGCGTTCTCATATTTAGTTCCATATAAACAATACAAATTGCTCAAGATCATGATGATACAAACTGTTGCACATTCTGCAGCATGACCTAGTTACAGTATTACTTGTTGAGATAATCGGAATGGAGGGTGGATCATTTACTTTATAAACCAGAAGGTAGACTAGAGGTTGTATTTAAAACGGATAAATATATTCCTTTCAATAGCTCACAGTTTGTGTCTAACATTGTTGATGAAATGAAAGGTTGAATGATGCTCTTGTTTCGTGTTAACCGTTGTTGGAAGTTTTTTGGAACATTTATTCTTCTCCTACTCATCAATGTTACTATTATATTCGAATCTAATAGCTACAACAGTGAGGAATGGTAAGCAATGTTACATGAAAACATTATTGATAATGTTTAACTGACGAACAAAAGAAATGCAACTTTATTTCTTTTCGAAATATAGACAACAGAAGACATATTTTTAAACACAATGATTGATTAATTACTTCTGATACAGGACAATCATACACCATGTATTTAAGTTGATAAGCCAATAGTTTTCAGCACATTCACCCAACAAATATCTTCTCAATAGTTGAACTGATTCGATCAACATAGGTAAACATAAACTAACCATAAAAGTATACAAATCAGCGGGTAAAAGGCTTGGACCAAAGTAAGTAAGTAATATAATATTGTATATTTTCTTTGAGAGGCATTTTAGAAACTGGTATGATGAATAAGAACAAGTTCTATGGATAGTCAACTTCTTTATTGATATGAGTGCATATCAATAAAGAAGTTGACTATCCATATAACTTGTTCTTATTATTAATGTATATGTCATTAATCATATGAAGACAATATATGTAGCGTCTTAATTACAACTTAATTACGAATTGTAAGCTACGTAATTAAAGTCCATTGTTTGGTAGAAAACGTTTACATCCATCAGCAATGTGAATTCTACATTTCAATAAAAAATCAAAGTAGAAAATGAAGTTACATGATATTAGAAGGTCAATTATTAAGCAATATCTATCGAGTTCATCGATGCCTTTACAAAGACAGCAACAGAACAAATTAGTTAACTCTGCACAGTAGATATTTACTTATACAATAGCAGGTATATACAATTTAGTAAACCAATTGAAGTCAACAATATAGTCTGTTAAACGGTTGTATTAAAAGTATTTGATATCAATATATAATGCAACGGTTTTAACTGCATTTAACCACAACATTGTATTGACAATATGAAGTGTCAATAGCCTAAATATATTCACCAATTATTTTCAAAATGTGTTAAAGCAAATGAATAACACATACAAGAGATTACAACGCGTCACATGAAAGCACAAGCCCATGCTGACAGTGTTGGTTACTTATTCGTTATTGGACATTGGGCATTCGATTTTTTCAGTTACTTATTCAAAACAATGATCTGAGAAAGCACTATGGAGGCTATATATATAACCTAAGTATAGTCATTTTAAAGAAAATTCAAGTTCCTATCCAACGAGATATGTTGTTTGATTCGCAAAAAACAAAGTGTACCGTAAATTACGAAAGAAGGGCGATGGGGTAAGTAAAATCAAGCCAAATGGGAAAGTAAATATTTAAATGGGTACCAAGGAATATTACAACACCATTTAAGGGTACCCAAATGAAAGATAATTCAATTTCCTATTCAATGAAGTATCTCACATGATGTGTGATAGGGGCTGTGATAACGTAAAATGCGAAATAACGTCACTAGGTAGTATACATATTAGCTCTGTAATGAGGTTTTCACAATCAAACTAGTCTGACGGTACCAGGGAATATTTGCACCACCGTCTATCCAGACTGACAACCTACCTTGTGTACAGTCAACACCCGTCCATCCAGATTGACAACCTACCTTGTGTACAGTCCACTCCCGTCCATCTAGACAGACACTCTACCTTTTGTACAGTCCATTCAAGGCAATCTAGATTGACAACTTACCATGTTTACATATATAGAGCATCATACTTGTGCATTTGGATCGTTTGTATTGAACGAGAAGATGCCATGGAAGCGGAGGAATAACGAGTTCGAAGACACCTCAAAACAAATGATCTAAATGCACAAGTATGATGTTCTTTATTTATTATATACCCCTTTTTTAGGTTAATTGTTTTCTAAAAATTAGTTGATAAAATTTACTGGGACGGCGTACCGCGCACTGACGCACCAAGGCATCGTTATACAGTTTTAAGGTTATAGACGGGGGCCAAAGAGTTCCCAATTCAGTGAGCAAGTGGAGGTCAGATAGTGTTTTACTCCCAACTTAAAGACAAAAAGAGCCACGAGGATAGGTCTTTCTGTTTAAATTATCCCATATACTTGGCAGTCAGTCTGTAAAACTCATGTATCTCTACGCAGGGTGCAGAAAATGGAGTGATAAATTGAAGAGAGGCTGTTTGGTCACTTCAGGGTCCAAGATAGCAATGTTTTCCATAGGTATTATTTCGATCGGCTGTAGCTCGTTTAAAACATGATGAAGGTGTAGTATTTCAGTTATCTTTTGGTCAGGAATATGATTGTCAAGCTGTTAGTAGTAGTTGCCCAACAATTCTCGTTTAAGTTTGACAGGCGGAACAATGTTGGCCGTTTAACATTGGAGTCAATGGCAGAAAAAACTGTATAACGAGACCTGAATAACAGCTTTATTTTCTCATTGATCAGACATGAAAAGCTTTATGTGAATTTTTGTCAAGTGCGTTAACACTATGAAAACTTTAAAATTAATAATAATTTAATTCCAAAGAAATGAAACAGAGAAAAAACATTCAGGAGTCGTCTGTCGTGCGTCTTTCAAATGACGTTACCATGGACATGACGGGGAAGTCATAAATGGTTGTGACATCATAATGATGTCGGAACATTGCTAGGAAAGCCTTCAGAAATGCTTTCCGATTCCCTTAACATGGCGTTTTTTTGCCTTATTAATGATTATAAGAGTTTCTATTTTCCTACATGTTTGTCAATATTATGTCTACATCCAAGCTATTACTTTAATTATTTGAAAAGTTAATACCAGCATGATTAAAACATAAATTACGAAGACTGAATTGGAAAAACATTGTTGTGTACGGAAAGATCTGAGAAGTGCCGAAGTATAGAGAAAGTAGAACCGTCAGCCGTGCAATGAGGAATTCATCGTGCAATACGGAAATCAGCCATGGAAACCGTATTGCACGCCTGTATTACTATCTTAAGTATAACTTTACAATGGGTATATTACCTGGGATGTATCCCAGTTGGTAGATTGTTCACTCATCACCTGGAAGACCGGGGTTCGATTCCAGGTCGCGTAATACCAAAAGATGTTTAAAGAGCGGAGTTGTTGCTGCCTTGCTTGACACTCAGGATTATAAGGACAGAACAACGCTTGAACTGCTGGCTGCTGGGTGCGAAAAGAACAACATGAATTTCCGATGTACTTTGTATTAAAGAGGTATTATTTTTTTTCTGTATGCAATTTCAAAAGTGTCAAAAACTAGCCATGAACGTCGGCCAATTTTTTATTTTTGACCTATTTCTTGAGTTATCTCCCATTTAAGTCAAACCTTAAAACCGCCATAGCTCAAAAACTATTGAAGATAATTTCACAAAACCAAAATGAGGGCAACAACATTCCCTGTCCAATAGACCTAGGTTTTCGGCCGTAATGATAGATTTTGATGTTGGAGGTGGGAACGACGCAAACCCACGTTGTAAGAATCTAGGGCTGTTCGAAAAAATACAAAGCTGAGACTGTTAAGTCACTACAGACAGACAGGTCAAACGTCTGACAGGCCTAGAAGTGGATGCCGCAAGGTGACGACCCCTGCAGAAGATCGTTATTTACCATTACATCATCTTCGAAATAGATTCATCACAGTGGCGTCATTTGCACGAACTGTGCTTTGACATTCGATCAGTCCAAGGACTGTTACAAGGAGACTACGTCAACGAGGAACCAGGGCCTACCGACCTTTCAAGGGTCTTATTTTGAAGCCTGAACTTCGACTGATTTTGGCAAAAACTGTGGCACAATTGCAGTTAAGACACTGGCGAAGCGTCCTAGTTAACGACGAGAGCCGTTTGCAACTATTCAGGGCAGATGGCAGAATAAGGATATATCGCCGTCAGGGTGAACGTCAAGGTCGTTGCTGCATACAAGAGAGGGACCAGTACGGTGGAAGGAGTGTGGTGGTATTGGGTGGAATTGTAGGTGATATGAAGACTTATTATCAACGGAAACCTAAACGCTGCACGTAACATGAACGAGGTTTTAACACAAACAGTGCTTCCCTTCATCCAACGTCATGCACTGACATTGTTCCAACTAGATACTGTTCCGCCTCACACGGGCCGCATCACAAGGGACTTCCTGAACCAAAACTACGTGAACGTTCTTACTTGGCCATCAAAATCGATCTGATACGGATTGAACACGTGTGGGACCACTTAGGTCAACGTCAACCTCCTCCACATATGACTGCAACACTGACACACAGGAGGAATGGCGTGCCATTCTAATTCATTTTATAAGACGTCTATCGTCTTCAGTCCAACGCCGTGTTTAGTCCTACATTCAAGCAAGAGGCGGTCACACTCGATGTTGACCAGAGTGAGGATATCTGAACGTTTTTATTTGTCTTTGTGATGATCGAATACCGGACAATCAACATTGTGAGTTAAACGTGCGTTAATGATCAGTTTACCTTCAAATATTTTGTGATTACATGACCATTATATGTTGCTACTATATTCATTTTAAAAAATTTAACTAGTAAAGTGGTTTGTTTCATTTTTCTTTTATTGAGTAAACTATCAAGGTGAAGTTTCTTTTGCGGTTGAGTGTATGACAAATTATTAGCACACTTGTCACAAGTGTCAATGCTGTGACTATAAGTAAACGCATCGATATGGACATCAAAATTGTTTGCATAATCAATATTCTTAGAGGGGTTCAATAAGTATGATTTCCATTCATCCATGAATATCAAAGTTTCACCTGAAGTTTTTTAAGTATATATGTTCACTGTGTTCCAACATGATTTAAAGTCATTAGTGTTCGAGCTTTCATAAATTCGAATTCCAATATTTTTTATTGAATTGTGTCTTCTTTTGGTGACATAGGTTCTTAAATGCATTTCTCGCTCACTTTAAATTATGGAAATCGTCTTTTGACCGATTTACTCAAAACATGTTTAGTAAATAATACTTTTTAGATTTTGCTTCTTCACATTTAATGTCAAACCATTGTGGCTGCATTGAAATGAATTATTTATTTGAGACACGCATATTCTTGCCACATATAATGTTGTTACAAGGACTGCAGATTCGTATTAGTTTGGACTAATTCTGAGAACTCACTTAGACGTGATTGGGCTGACATCGATTTAAAGCCTTTCAAAATGTCATCATGTTTTTTACATTCCATCTAGACCTAATCATGTCAGGACATTGTACAAAACCACTCATGCTATGTGTAGGGTTCATAAAAGTTTCAGTGGCTAGTGATACTGATAAAGGGAGATGGTTAGATTCAGTTCGCGAGTCAGTACTACAATTTGACAGAAAAGGAAAAAATACTGGATGAAACACAGAAATAGTCAGGGGTACTAAAATCATTTGAACCAATATAGGTGAAAATATCAGAAGATCCTAGCCATTAACAATCTTCCTGGTTTATTGAGTTTGTAACGTATCCCAGATTGAAACACAAATAAGGATTGTTTTACATGTTTTGTGCTTCTATCGAAATATAACAGCAATCAATTATTGTATTTATGTTTTATAAAAATTAATCACATGTGAGAAGGTGTGGGTTATACACGACATGACTGAGCAGTTCAACTGGTTCCACTGTACCTGAAGCCAGATGAACAAGAAGACATCCAAGAAAACATACGCCATATGCACACAGCATGTTCCTGTTCCTCCAGCAACCGGAAACTATAAACTACAGATAAATACTCAACTGGTAACACACACCTTAATATAAGGAAGTGTAACACTGTGTTCTGATAGATAAGTGTAAAAGTGCTTTTTGATAGATGTATGTGGATATAAACTCATAGTCAAAATAAAGTATAGGTCATTTTGAAGAGCAGTAAACTAAACTCACAGGCAAAAGAAAGTATAGGTACATCAACGGAAGATATTTTAATCAACGAGTGATGAACACGATTGAAACATAGTTACAACATGTTTCTAAAACCAAACTAACTGTGTCTGTAAATTTTGAAACATTATCTGTTCATAATTCTGAAAAACAGGGCTTTATAAAAATCGTCGTTATAGAATCTCCTTAACCAGGCGAGATAGGGGAGTGAAATATGGCTTTCTGGCTTTGTGAAACTGTATATATCTCTTAACGAGATATATCCTCATCACAAACATTCAAAACCGAGTTTATCCGGCAGACATATTTTGTGTTTGACTTTGTTGAAAAGAAGATATACTTTTTCCCGTGAGTTAAGAAACAACACACGATTTGATTGCTCTAGTAAATGTGTGAATGTTGGTCTAACGTTATCAGAACGTTCGTTCCTCATAAACATTGCAATGACAGTGAACATTTATTTTTCCGAACCTTTACTTTCTTTTGCCCATAAGTTTAGATTTAAATGTGAATATTATGTGTGTTATATCACAGTGCGTGCCGTATCATTATGCGTGTGTGTTGTAGGTCGTAGGACGAATTTCAATTTTGCAAAGGCATAACTCGTGCAAATCTCCATCACTGACTGATTTAAGCCATGCAGCCTTTCATTCAATTTTCCGTGCTACGAAATCTGAAATGTTTATAGTGGATTCTCATTCGCTAGCACGAAAACCTTAAGGAAATGCGAAAAGGCTTAAATTAGCAAGTAAACGAGAAGTGCAGGAGTTATGACTTGCGGAGGGAAGTTGATGAATTTTGCATCATGACTATCAATCTTAATACATTTTGTTATCAACAACACTAATTCCTCTATAACAAAAACCTCAACAAAACAATTCGACAAATGCGTTCCAGATTAAAAATTACATTTACAATTACATTACATGTTTAAACAATATCAAATCTGCTTAATTTCCTTTTAGATACAATGACACAGTTTTATTAGGTCTGTATTGAAGCGATCCACTTTGTAGTAGGCGGATAATCATGAAAATAGTGGACTGTGGTTTCTGTTTGTCTTCAGTTCCACCTACTGAATTCCTGTAAACTACGGTTTGGGTGATAACCTAGCGGCAAGGTACATATGTGGGCAACCAGAAATTAGACTGTTATTTGCTATTCGTCAATCGACATTCGTCATTCGAATGAAAATAAATTTGCTATTCGTCTTTCATGTTGTTTACAAATTTTAATGACGAAAAGCAAATTTATTTGCTATTCGTCTTTCATACTCTAGGGAAAAATGAATGATGAATAGCAAATTTATTTGCTATTCGTCTTTCATATTGTTAACAAATTTGAATGAACAAAAGCAAATTTATTTGCTATTCATCTTTCATACTTTTGCCATTCAAACTTTCTTAGGAAAATAAGATCAGTTCCATACATTTCTGTAAGCTTTTTCACTATTTCAATGCCTAATTATTACATATTTTAATAACATATTTAATGTTATCACCAATTAAAGCCCGGGGATTTGCTCTGGGAGCAGTCTGAATTAGTGGGACGACTTTCCCCTTCCATTGGAAAAGTTCAGAACAACTACATGTGTAAGACCTAACGTTGACTAAATTTTAAAACCTTTAATTATTTTCTATAAATCACTCTTTTATCCCAAAAAACACTTAGTTTTAATAATTTAGAAAATAAAATTGAATATGCCAGTAAACGAGAAGTGCAGGAGTTATGACTTGTGGAGGGAAGTTGATGAATTTTGCATCACGACTATCAATCTTAATAAACTTTTATCAACAACACTAATTTCTCTCTAAAAAAACCCAACAAAACACTTCGACAAATGCATTCAAGATTAAAAATTACATTTCGAGCCATGTAACCCATATTGTCAATACATTAATGAATTAAGAATAAATCAAAAGTGCGCCAATATCTTTTAAATACAATGACAAAGTTTTATCAGGTTCGTATAGAAGCGATCCACTTTGTAGTAGGCGGATAATCATGAACATAGTGGACCGTGGTTTCTGTTTGTCTTCAGCTCAACCTACTCCTGAATTCCTGTAAACTATGGTTTGGGTTATAACCTAGCGGCAAGGTTCATATGTGTATATGTGGCAGTTGTAGATTCTCTTGAACTGACGCTCAGGTATGACATTCAAAACGTAACGCTAAACAGTAATTCAGAATTTATTTTTCAAAAGCAGTTGTGGTATACCAATATAGTATGTTCTACCAGTACAGTAATACCCGAAAACATGCATTTCGTTTTATATGCATTTTTTTCTAATCTATTTTAACAGTTATACAAGTGTTCAGTTAACAAAATATAAAGTACAGCGGATATCAACTGGAATGTTGAAAGTAGTGTTTGAAAATCTTGTGATGTGATTCTGAAGTAATGTAAAATAGAAGACATGTATAGGAAACATAATAATTAGCAGCAGACATGCATATATCAGAATTACAAGTCTTTCAGTGTAATGTTTCTGAAAAGTAAAGATATGTACAAACGCCCATCCGAGATTTCCCTGCTGGGTGTAAATGTAATGACAGAAATGCTAAATAATCAAATTATGTATAACTTCTTAACATGTGTTTTACCAAACACGAGAACTCTAAAACAAGCGGGGCGATTAAAACCCTGCAAAGACTAGATAACTCTGATTTTTAGTTTACTAAGTTTAAAGGGGCAGTAGCACGTTTTTTTCAAATATTTTTTCAAATTTCCCATTTATAATGACAGTATATGTCCTTTATATTCATTACAGAGGGTAAAACATCAAACCAATTATCTGTTGTGGTAATAACGGTGTTGCTTATAAAACAAAACTTGCATGGCGGCCATTTTATTGTGAACACATTTTTATTATTTTGATTGATAAAAACGATCCACATAGCTTTATGGAAGCAAGCATACTCATATTTTACTTGGTTTTCCGAAGAGAGAAGGGTATTTTACTTTTGATGACATTATTTTTCAAATACATTTCATCGATTTATTTCAGCGAAAAATTGTGCTACTGCCCCTTTAAATCAGTCTACAGCTTACAGTAGTATAATCATAAACTGACGAGCAAAATAAAGTAAATCACTCAGTTGTATTTATCATATGTATTATTTTCAAAGTCAAATACCTCGAGTTTTCGACATCGTAATACAAAACTGACTAGTTTGGAAAATTAGTCAAAAACATTAAATCAGTCAAAGAATACCTCTACGTGGTTTTTCTTTAAAAAAATAAATTTTGAAATTCTCCCAAATTAATTTTGACAAAACACAACTGTTCATCGACATATAACACATTCTCTGTGTGAAAATCAATAAAATGTGCCTCATCCTGCACACATTTACAACATGTTGGTGTAAATTTCATTTCTTACCCCCGTCTACTTTAAATAATGATATCTCAGTTAAAAAATAAAACAGTCACCAATTAAGTCATTCAAACTACTGCCGAACGGTGTTTTTGTATCGTGCCATAATCAGATGCATCTAATTTCTTTAAAATATTGAATTAATGGAAAGCAAGTGAGTGATATACTTTATTTTGCCCGTCAGTTTATATGCAGTGAATTACAGTGAAATGAAGTAAAATATGAGTCAATGCAATACAATTTAGTTAACTAGAAAATCACTAATGCCTATCCGTCTGGTTAATAGGATCATTCTAAAAAAAAATATATTATCAAAATACATAAAAGTGCGTTTAACAAAATATTGGAACATATAAGATAAGGTAAATGTAATAATGTAATAATTATGAACATAAAAAAAAGAAATAAAGATACGATTCAATTCAGGAGAGTAACCGACAAAATCATTTGTAAGCATAGAGGCACTGCAGGAATGAATCAAGCCGGGAGAGACCGACATCATATAGTAGTGGTAGGCCTATAGCCAGGACGTCACATATTGGCGTACGTTCTGTCGTCCTCTAACGTCTCCACACATCTCAGAGCCACATCGTGCAGCTGCTCAATGTCGTGCTGAAACAGTCAAACCATACCTTGACACAGTTAGGCCAGAGAGGAACATGTCCACGCCATATTTACCAGGGGAAGTAACTAAATAAATAAAATGTTACATGTAAATATATATGTATTGTTAGAATATACACCTACAGTTAATCAATCATAAGAGTGATCTCGAGCATAGTGTTACTAATCTATTCACATGCCAAGGTTTATCATCGTTGCACGTTCGTTATCTTATGAATAAATATCAAAATTATTTTCAAAATTGTTAAATCTAAAACCGTATGTACCAAACTGTATTTCTAATCAAGTTTTCAAACAACATAACCTCTTGTGTGAAGAAACGCCACAACATGATACAAATATATGTTTAATTCGCGAGTGCTAAATACGACCAAAACTGAGTTACATCATCTTTGGAAGCTACTAAACTAATTTCAAAACATTATCTGATCGTATAACTGCAAAACACACATTTTAAGAAATCGTCGTTTTTTAATCTCCCTAACTAGACGAGTTTGGGCTTTTTATGACATTTTATGGTATGATTCGGTAAAGATAAGTAAAAAAATTTAAGTAAAACAATATCATTTATGTTGACATCATCTTTAAATATTTTGATTACTTTTTTAAACTTTAATGCCACACAATCGTTGCCTAAAACTATTTTGAAATAGCGATTTCAGCAACAATGATACCAATGAAAGAAATTGTGAGTTCTTCTTTACAAAACATTTGTCTATGCAATAAATTCAAAATTAACGTTCTCCAGCAGAATTTATTCGTTTATGTTTATGTTTATGTTTACTTATGCTTATGTTTATGTACAAACGAGTCCAACCAAAGTACAAGGGGATTACTTCTCATGTGATCATCGTGATGTGACGTCATCTGACCTTGAGTCGGACCAAATTGTCTGTTATAAAGACACTACTTTAAACCACTATTATCATCATTGTGCATCACTCGTTTATATTCTCGACATTACTCACCTCGGACAATTGTAGTCGAGGACAGTACTGGAGACTAGTTCTAATGAGACCAGTGATGTCCACCCGGCGGTCAGTCAGCACTCCGGACAGCACGTTTAGCAGAATGGTCAGCGACACAGCAATGTGCTGGTCAGTTCGGCTGCAGTGATAATACTCTTAATTAAGATATTTAGATTATTAACCAAGTGTGTTTCCGTATCATTGATGTCATATATTTGTACTAACAATTGTATACTGCTACCCTTTATGTTGTACTGCATACATGTGATATCAATGCGGAATATTGAAGCACACACGTTAATAATCTCTTTATTAAAGAATGTCATTATTTAAACCAGGGCTTTTGAGGAAAAGTTGATAAAGTATGATAAGAGAATGGACATGGTTTTGGCGGAGTAATTTCCTTGCCAGTACACCCAGGGGAAGGTCACTACATGTATGTCGGTGATATATATTTGTGAACTTCCTGAAAATAGTCCTAAAAACTTTGAAAAACACGATGTACACAATGACTTCCTGTTCACGAGGAAACTTTGTTTTAGTTCATAATTAAACAACTCTGATCTTTTGATCATGAAACTTGTGCTTTGAGGAACTTGTTTTCTTGTGTTTTAACATCCCATAAGTTAAGCCTTTGTATTAAAAAATCCGGACTTGAGAATGTACTGATAACTTGTCCTATTTCCAATCATAGAAAAAATGAAGAAAAACTGTACAAATGGTCGTAAAGTGACTCGTCAAACTATTTTCTACTTTGAATATATAAACAATGACATCAGTTATGTTTTGGATAAGATGTTTTCCTTATCTTCTTAAAACATTTACCAAATACTGAGATTTGCAATGTTTCTTTTCTAAATTCCATGGTTGTAAGAAAAAGGTTTTGGTTAAAATGTATTCCGACTGTTTTAGGAAGCGTTGGCACATGTTAAAAACTAAATTTGTCTAAATCTTACTAGCTCATAAACATTTTACTTAGAGAATCATAAAACTTCTTGAGTTCACCTGTGTACGATAACAACTGGATCGACCCTATCGACCCCTGTAGCAACTGCTCGGAGAGGAGCGTGGCCAAGGATACGTGCTGTTACACTCCCGATAGACGCATGACCATAAAACCTGAACAACTTTATTTCATGTCCAAGTCGATTTTTCTGTAAAAAATATGCTTCTGTCAGAGTGAATCAAGGATAAATTAGTTTAGCTAAACATTTGATTTTGTATTACATTTCGCTTATTGTTATACCAACATAAATATTGGTCATAGTAAGACTTACACCTTTACCTGGCATAAAGGTGATATATGTAAGTTAAAATTCATATTCACATCAACTAGTTCTAAAAGTATAGACAACCTTTTTACCTCAAGTTTCAGTCGAATGAAGAATAACTCGGTCTCCATCCGGCTAGTTTCCAAGCATGTTAGAGTTATCTCCCCTAGTTTGATCCTGTTTCCTTGAGATAAGTCTATGACATGCTGAAAACAAATTCAAAGGTAATGAAAAGTCACCTTTCTGCATTGACTGATACAAATTGATTCTTACACTGCATACCTAACGAAGACATCGAGAGCTGCAATTGAAAATTAAGAATAAAAAGGCCGAAGGGTGAGTGCCTGCTGCTTGTGTTCAATATTTCAGGAGTTGCAAAGTCGATCATTCATGAACACCAGATTCGAACAGTTGATTTATAGTCAGTCCAGACATCTAACGACTGTTATCTGTTTGCTGATCTCCAGTAGAAGAAGATACATCCATGATGATGACCTTCTGTAGCACCTTGGTAATCAGAACAAACAGAAGACTACAGCATGCAGAGGAAACATGTAATGATTCAAGATTCAATGGAAAAATTATATACTGAAACTGCACATACACTTTGTTTCTGTATTAAGTTTGTGAATTTGTTGGCCATGCACCTGTTTTATAGTTACTACGCTTGCTGTCTTTCGTAACTATATACCAACTTTCGGATTGTTTAAGGCTCTATAATCATGATCGCATTTGTCTGGTACTTGTACTCTGCATCATGGTATAGTGACCAGGTTCATCATTTAGGAACATTAGATTTCTGAATACATATATTGAGGCTGAAAGCCCATAACAAGCTAACAAATAGAAATAAGATAAGAGTAATCCTTTTGCACTAACGTTGTTTAAATAACTTGCGCATGATGTTGAATAATTGCGTTGATAGTTCTATGTTATAAACTTGTCAGTATTGCCCAATCACAATACAGAGTCTAGTAACAAAACTGCCAACTCATGTACAATATGTTAAGACAGCAGCAATGAGTTCCGCTTATTTGATTACATAGATTTGAACTCTACCTGCTCGTGTGAGAGGACGATGACGTCCCTGACGTTGTTCTCCTCCACCAGCTTCCACAGCAACTTTTCCTGACCCGGATTTGGAGACTCACAGAGCAGGTGCCCTGTCACACTTCTCAGAGACTGTGGAATAACATAGTGTTAGGTGTAGCTGTGTAATGTATTGTCATTGTCAGTGTGAGATAGCATATTTTTACTATGGGACAATATATTGTCACGTAGTGGAGAAATAACGAGAAACAGTCGATTCCGGTCTTAGAATTAATGACACCCAAAGGATCGAGTTAATTCTAAGCTCGGAATCAACTGTTTTGAGTTGTTTCTCCTACATAAACTACGTCATCGTTTTGGACCAATACATATTATATATACCTGAAGTAATTTTGAAAAAATAAAGTTTGATTAAGGTACTATATGACATCTGTCACAGTGGTGTCAACCCGTCATGTATCAATTTCGATGTAACTTTCTGTGGCGTTCAAAGTGGGACTGAACGAGTGTTGTCCCTTTCATATTGAGATGCACGAGCTTCATGAAATTATTGTCGTGTTCTTTCATAACAAGTCTCGTTTTCAAATTCACATGCCTCACACTTTGGTGAGAAAATGATTCAAGGAGCGATCGAGATTGACTAAATCGAGTGACTACATGAGACAAAACTGGAATATATTCGTCATTTAGAGCGGTTTTGCGAGATAAGGTGAGATGCCAAACCTGGTTGCGTGATTCTACTTCAGTGATAGTTCTTACATGATGATAGTTGTTTTTTTTAAATTCTTTGGTCATAAATATTCATATCTAAGCTTTTTTCTCCGCTGTTCAAGAATTTCAGACCAGATTAATTGTTTTCAAAGATATGTTACGGTCAGCTCATGTAATTTCATCGAAATTAATCATTGTCTCATTTTCAATATTTTTCATTTTCTACAACTAGTAAAATGTAACGAAGGCCTCATTATGTTAAAAGTGCAACATTTGCATCTATTCATCACTTTCATTAGTTTGAAATTTTCCTTCTTCAATTATTGTGTTTGAATCATGTATGTTTTCAATTTACTTGCAGAAACACCAAACGACACTTCGCCTTAACACCAAGACAACGAAAACCAAGTCAACGCGAATGCAGTGCCCATACTGAATTTAAATAGAGCTCATTCATTTAGTGTTTAATGTATTATAACTCATTATTACTGAAAGACAAAAATAGTTACAATAGGATTTCACTGTGTCTGTGTTAGTGCCATAAAGTCATTGTCTAACAATACATTGTTACTGATTGACATCACTTTCAGTAATTCTTTACATGAGAACGTAATCTAAATAAAAGCATTGGTTATACCGGAAGTACTGTGACCAGGAAGTCTTGATTCCCATCAACCCACAGTCGGTGCTGATCCGGCGAATCTGTCGATACGAAATGAGGTTATAAGATTTGTATACACTTACAGAACTTGAAATCAATGTTAAACACCACATTTATGACTCATCTGGATTTATCAAATGATGCGCAGCTTGGTTCATGGCAACCTTGTAGTACAACTGTGTTATTAACTTATCATGAGTTTCGTGGATACGTTGATTCGACATAATGTATTTTTAAATCATGTGTAACATATCTCCGAATTATCAGTAGTTTGGAAAGAAGGGATTTCGCAAGTTCTTGTATATATAATAAACCTAATCCTTTGTTCTGAAGGAGTAATACTTCAGGCTAGTTGAACATTGTGCAGGTAACTGACCTTTGATTATGTCTTATAGCATCGCTTCTCATAGTGTAACAGAAGATATAGTAATAGACAATTGGTAGCCAGTTTATTTTAAATATGCCATTGTTGATTTTAATTAATTTTACCAAACCTTTGATGTTTAGAACGTTGTAGATGAGTAATATACAAATAATCCTTTATAGCAAGTGCTTTGCTGTGCAAGTGCTGACATTTGACAAAACGAAAAGTTTCCCGATGTTCAATCACAGAGATCATGTTTGTTCTGTGTCTCCGAAAGCTATTTATCCATCAAACATTTACGTCTAGAACCGTCTGATCTGATAAATGTCAAAGACAACGTCTTTGTTCAATGGTAGGTGGATTATATCCATCTTATGAACTACTCCACTTCTTTTCTTAACAGATCATTAAGAACGTTTTCTTTCATGTCAAGTTAGTCCTTTACCACAAGTGTAACAAGATTATGGTTTCCAAACATTTCAGCAGTGAGCCTTGGCATGTGAGATACATAGTGGACAAACTGGGTTGTGGTGAATCAACACGATATAAAAAATATGTCTAAAATGTCAGGACTAATTAGTTATTTATAAATACGTTTATAATAGATATGTATTGAAAAGGTTACCATTTCGTTGTTCTGCAACTAGCATCTGCAAAAGTAAGAAACGGATCGTAAATCAAGTGTAAAGTTTTGGTTCAATTGATAAAAACATGGCACTATATGATCAAACATTTCCCTAATTGTATCCTGATAGATAATGTCATGGATTAAATATCATCAATCTCAATTATCAAAAACGTCTTCGAAGTATGAACTACCTGTGCAAGCTCCCTGAAGGTCTTGCTATCTAAGTCCACCTGTGCGTCCATGCCGCTGTTGGTGTAGAGTGTGGTGAAGACGTCCACGGTGAGACTTGTGTTCCCGTACTTGGTCATCTCCACCAGACAGTTGAACACACACTCGTACTGTTCCTGTAGAGAAATAATAATATATAAATATACTATGAGAGACTATTGCAAACTAGAAGAGCCACTGCTCTAATCGATAGAGACAGGCTCTATTCAATAATTTATAAATCAACAGTAACTACCAAAAGTTTTCTTAAAACGTCCAATAAGGTATGGACCTTTAAGGGCTCTTCCAAGACCACTTGAGCATTTGTTTTTCAAAGATTTATTTATCAATTAGAGAAGTGCAGGGTACTTTATATTTGTATTGGCTAGTTGCTAGATAGAAAACATGTATCATTGACTGAAATTTATAACAGTAAAGGCTTGTAAGAATGAACCGAGTGTGAGGTCGGGATGTTACTAAATAAAGAAACCCACCACTGTCTGTATTATGTTCTTCCTCTGTCCCCTCATTATGGACACGTAGCCCTGCACGTCCACCTTCCCCTCAACTCTGGCCTGGTCCAGCAGCGAGTCCACAGCAATGTACGTGCCTGTGCGTCCTATACCAGCACTGGGGACAAACATCATGTGTAAGATAGGCTAGAAATAATCAGGAGTCCACAGCAATGTACGTGAATGTGCGCCCTATAACAGCACTGGGGACACACATCATATGTTAGATAGACTAGACATAATCAGGAATCCACAGCAATGTACGTGCCTGTGCGTCCTATACCAGCACTTGGGACAAACATCATATGTCAGATATGCTAGAAATAATCAATACACGGGACTAACTGCGCCTGTCTTGCCATCTCTACACCCACAATATACTACAACAAAACCACTGTTGCATTAGCCATTACCAGAACCACCGCCATCACGAACATCACCGCCATCAAGTCACCAAAACCACAACCTGTTTTTGCATCAATGAAATACATTTCAAACAACAAAAGTATCCACACAACTGCAAACGTCGACAGCCCTGCAATCAAGCATCACCCACCTGCAATGCACGAGCAGTGGTCCGTCTGTCCGTTTGTGGGTGCGTCTCATCATCCAGATGAAGTTGACGAGAGCGAGAGTGTCGGGGACGCCGTGATCAGGCCACGTGGTGTAGTGGTAGTGGACAACTCTCCGACTTTCTCCGGACTATGGAGGAAGAAAAGGAATAGTGACATATTGCATCAATTAAGGAAACAAATGTACAGTACACTGGCTAGTACACTGAGTCAACCATCTACGTTGTTCGGTCAACAATCTGACAGTGGTTCAATTACGATATAAACTCGTCTGATATTTGGCAATATAATACTGTAAATAACAGAAAGCTTTTGTTTCTAAGTTTTTATATTATTCTCATGTCATTTCATTGCAAAAACATTTGAAAATCGACTATAGTCAGTTTTGCATGATATAAAAACAACAAACGGAATTTATAATTAAATTTGTAAAATATGCGGGTTATTATAATAGCTCAAAAGTATTAAAAGGTTTCACTTATTTAATCACATCAGATATGTACTTGTAAGTGACAATAGTATTATTAATTTCGGAATATTCAAGCATAGTTTGCACATTGTTGAGAATTAGCTATGTAACCCTCGTGAAAAAAGTTAGAATGACGTTCTAACAAAAAACTATAACTTATTAAAACAACATGCCATTTTCAGCTGATTACACGTTACATCAATAAATCGTTTAACCCGTTTAATAGTCGAAAATACGTGATCGCATCAATACTTTTAAAAGTCACTGTTGCCTGGTGTATTACAACGATGGCAGTGGATTAATTATACATTTATTGTCAAAATTCCTCATCAATTCGCCTAGAGCAGATTACAAGGGGTAGTATGAATAACATGAATGAATCTGTCACAAAAAGTGTCAAGGTAGCGGCATATCCCTTCCTAACAAACCTTACATTGACTGTAAGTCTGTCAGTTTCTCTGTAAACAGTGATTTTTGAAATGTTGATGCAGAAAGAATAACCGACCTCATACGAAGTGGTCTGGAGATAACGGACAGTGTAGTTGGCTCGCTGGTCAGTTGAGGTCAGCTCGATCTGGTATTGTTCCGCGTCCATGAAGATTTCATCTGGCCAGTACTTGAAGCACTTCGCCTGCAGTCAAGCCATTTACACAACACATATTGCACCACTAGGGGACTTTCAACTTGTCCACAAGGCATCACTCGCAAGGCTATCACTGGCTAAGTAAATGTGCTAGTGGTAGTTATACCTTATATGGCATGTTAGGAGATATTGTCATCATTTTCAAGCCAAAATTCTTCTGCATTGACCTATAGATTATGACCCTAAGGTTTATAAATTATAATCCTTGAAATCCCTGAAACAGTGTCTAACAGTGTTTGTATCAATTTCACATCTTGGTAGTATTGCATGTCTATCATTTTCAGATGCAAATAATATTCTGCATTATAGATCTATATGACCTATAGATTATAACCCGAAGCTTTTTAATCCTTGAAATCCCTTGAAACAGTGTCTAACTTTTAGATATCGTTTGAGATTTATACCTAGTATTCTTATGAATTGAATATAGTTTTGCGTAACAAGTTTCACTTGATAACGTTTTAGATGCTTTTGTAAAAAAATTCACATCTTGGTGGTATTGCATGTCTATCTATTTTTAAATGGAATATTCACCAAATGTAAGTAAGAACTGCTCATGATATAGGAACAAAAGCCAACTTTATATATAAACCAATTGCACAAAATTAAAGTTTTCATTGTCAGATTAGAATCTCACGATATTGCCCTCCACCAGTCCAGTCAACATGACCACATGTCCAACTTTCTGCTCCCAGATCATCCTCCAGAAATCTCCAACCGTCTTTGTGTTTGGAGCTGCGATCAAAGTTCATTCAATGTTAGTAACTTGTAACAAAAAGAGGTATTCGAACATAAATTGCTGACACGGGTTTGAACAATGAACAGATCAATGATAATTTGCTCAGCAGTAAACTTGAACCAACTTACCCTGAGCTGCAATGTACATCTTCTCGTTGTCGTAAACCTGTAGAAAGTAGAGAAAATGTGACAGCTGTTGTCGAACACAATATATGTTGCATCGATTTATATAACAAAATACTGTTAATATAAATGTTCCACTTCATGAGATGACTCACATATTATTATACAACATATATAAACAAGATGTGTTTGTTAAACACGGATGTCTCCGGATATACCAAAGTTATGGCTAAGGTTAAAGTTTTGTGGACAAACACACATACAGACAGACGGACAGCTGAAAAACAATATATCCCCGGAATCTCTAAACAGCAACAAAAGATCGTGTTTGTGAACATTACAGATGACTGTTCAATGACTGTATTATTCTAAAACTATGTATGTATATTGATGGATGCATAATGGAATGCTGAATGGAAATGGAAACAGTGACTATTGTGAATTGTGCTGGCGTTGATGTAATAAATTCAACAATTTTTTGGGTATTAAAATTGCCATAATATAAAGCTAACAGTAAAAGTAGAAAAAGTAAATACCACTAACATACATGATGCTGGCTTTGATGAAATAAAAACAACACCATTGAAGACATATAAAATCGTTAATATATAAATCTGAAAACACAAATAGAGGAATATCACTGACATGCATGATGCTGGCGTTGATGTAGTCTGATCCGGGGACGTCAGGGAGGAGAGAGAGACGGACTCGGTTGTGATCATCTGGAATTCGAGGTATTTTAGCTGACATAGAACTCTTCATAAAGGGGACAAAGTGATTTATTAGAATACAAAGACATAGACACGGGGCAATACATACGAACACATAGACAAATATACTGGATGATATATTAAAAGCACAGAGACAGAGAAATACTACGATATCTTAGTACAAGGAGGTCATCTTAAATTAGGTAGATTACCAAAAGCTAAAGAGTGTACGATAGGCAAAAACTAGAAAGAATTAACCTTGGTCATGTCAAAGAAAGCTGATCTTCAACATTAAAATATTGTATATGAGTTGTCGTGAGCTCTTGAGTGTGTCCCACATAGTAACAGACACTTAGTGTTAGATCAGTACTTACACGGATAGTACTCTTTATACTTGTTTTTGCCAGCATTCACCGCAAGACGGGAGTCTCCATACGGGGCCAGGAAACCCTCAGGTAAGTGCTGAAAAAGAAAGTGAAGAAAGAAAGTGCATTTGTGACGTAATTTTTTGTTCTATTTATTCATTATGTTTACAGAATTGGAAAATTCACACAATCTGAATATTACATTTAATGTTCGAAATTCTTCTATGTTGAATACACAACTTTGTAAAATTCAGTAACAGTGTGAGTATTATCAAATTAGTATTAATGACCGTGCTACCCTAATTCCCTTTCCGGCTACATTCTTATCAAGGCGGAGAAATATCATTATCCGAATATCAGCTATCATCAACACGTGTTATGTATTTCTCTCCTCCAGAATGTTTATCTCAATCAGCACTGTGTGATCATTTATTTACCTCAAACAGCTTGAGGAAACCGTTTTTCTTTGCAATTCTGGCAACAGTTGAGTCAAGATCGTTTAAGGCGATTTCATTATTCTCTTCAAGGTGCTCCATATTGTAGTATGCACAGTGGTGGTTGACGTCACCATGTTTTGCACCAATAACTGCAGCCTCTACATGCAGTTCTGCTCCTTCAGGGGCAGGGGCTGGATGAGGGTCTGCATGAACGGGCAAGCAAGCTATCTGTTCTCTTGGAGCATCAACACATTGTTCCCCTGCACGTAAGGAGAGTAAATCTAATTATTACCTGCCCCCTCGCTGAGAAATACGTGTAGTGTAATACTGCTACATGTATGACGTCATAATAACATAAAGTTGTGACGTCATAAAAGTCGTACCGCAGCAACAATGGTATATGACTTGTGAAATCCTATTTTCAGCACACTGTTGGCATTTCGTCTTCTTAAATTTTGACAAGAAACGAAAAAAGCATCTGATATTTGTTTTATTAAACTCGTGAACATGAAAAACCATGAACTTATCTAATAAAGATGGCTTTAAATTGCAGTTCGTTTAGTTTCATCTGCATACATTTGACATTCACTTGAATATACATTACGATTTTTTATGAATCCAATTGTTGCAAAATAACCACCATTTCATATTCTTATTCATGTATGTTGTTGTATACTAAAAATAAGTTCAAGAGAAAAGTTTGTTGTTAGTTTAGATTTCGGGACATGTTAAAGGTATATGGAAATTAACGTCAATAATCAAGTTCAGTGACCTTTGACTGCCGCCATTGCTTCTACATCTTGTCGGGTTCGTCCAGGTCTCAGGATTCTTCTCTTCCTCCTGTTGGAAGAAGGAAGCAAAGTCACAAGATGTTAACAGCTCTGTAAAGTCACAACACTCAGGATAATTTAGACACAGCTGTTTCTCAAATGGAATGATTTCACAATGTCCTATCTAAGTAGTATATTACCTAGTATATAGTTACTATATATTATTCCTAGCTAGTTCAATAACGATATAAAGTGACCTAAAAATACAAGCTTCCTCTAAAAGGTAGGTTGTTAATGAATTGGCAACACTTAAAATGGTGATGTTGATTGTAATCTAACACTATGAGGATTACGAGCTGATTTTGAGATTTTAAGGACACTTTAAGAATTTCACTATATGAAAAAGTAAGGAACTGCTAAAATAACTCTGTAAGACGTAAATGTGAACTTTCATGAAAAATATAGATGTAGCCAGACGGAAAGTCATCAATTTGAAGATCTAAATGAATATAAATAAGATTGAGAAAGAGGATGAGGTTTACAAAAAAAATGAGTGTGGGGTATTTGTATTTACAGATTTGAGTATTGTAGTTGAATCTGATGTGGCGTGAATGTGGTTAGATTTATAAAAAATAATAATAATAAATTTTTTCATAAATGATTCCATGGTACTACAATTGTACCTTTTATATCTGACTCCACTGATGATGACCATCAGGATGAATCCACAACCAACAGCAGAGGAACATACTACGACCAGGAGATGACCACCCAAGAGATGTCCACTCTGTCTAGATACTTCACACTCAGTTTTGTCCCTGGTTATTTCACATTCAACTGAACACCGTCCAGAAACTGGTTCACATTTAGCATTGCATTGACTGCAATTGCCCGGACAGCTGGGCTCGGAAGTGCCCCTGGAACACTCTATGAAGAACAAGTAGAGTGTTAAGTGTAAGTTGAGTTTACTTTTCAACGTAAGATGATATTTTATTTCAAACTTTATTTTTCAACTGTTGCATTGAAAAGATATATGTACATGTTCATCAATATATAAAAGATACTTTGTATAGTCAATAGCCAATAACTAAATCAGTTTATACCTGAACATTTCGACTAGGGAATTTCAGATTAGAATAAAGAAACGATCATTAAATATTTAGATAAAGATACTTAGAAAGCTGTACAATGGCTGCTCGGAAATATCAACTTACGTCGTTATTTGGTTATAGAAAACTACCCAAATGATTGATATGACATTTGTCGGTCGAAGGTAGTGATTGGTAAATAAGTGAGCATTATTCACTTAACCTTCCTGTAAAATGGCCTATCTTCTTTCAGTCGCCTTTCTGCTTGATGAAACTGTAATCTTATCAATTACTGATAATTGTTTGTTTCATTATATGTTCTACCTTGTGTGCAAGTGTTTCCGGTCCATCCCTTCTTACATCCCTGAGAACAGGTTCCATCTGCAGGACAGTCCGACTCTCCCTGACAGTGACGTGTACTGCAGGACGTGCAGTCAGATCCAAATGTACCAGCAGGACACTCTGTAATAGATACAGTATAGTACATGAACTTGACAAGCATGGTGTTACTGTCTCATCATATACACGGAGTAGGCTAACAATCTAAAATTGTGTTCCATGATTAAAATTATGTGATAAAAAACAATGATCTCTATCTTCTTTGGACTTGATTCTGATCTATCAAGCTGACATTGAGCATATCAACATATAGTACTATATATGATTACTGTACCAGTTGGAAACAATATGTATTGTAACTTTGCAGGGTTTCTTTAAAACTGAAGTTACTTGACATTAACATGTTATGCTGTCTAAAAGAGATGTCGACATATGGTTTGGATGCCAATACCATTCACGAGTCAACATGTTATTAGACGAGATGGAGTAAAATATTGTATTTACTACATCTGCAAAATAAAACCAGAGATTTACTTTTATAATCGAGGGCATTACACAACCACATCTGTGTCATGAGTATTGACGTCAACATATGACCTCTTAATTAATTGAAAAATAAACAAACAAAATCCCTTTGAAGAGGTACCACAATTGAATTATATGTGTATCAAAATAATAATACACACAACCAGGCAAAGCGTTTCGATTGGATAAGTAACAGTCGGCAAATAGTTCAACAACCAAATAAACACGATTAATGAAACACAAATGGGGTGTTAAGATGGAAACAACATAAGTTTCACTATTTGATTACTTCGCAGGAGGTAGCAAAAGTTCGAAACCGCATTGGAAGTTAATCTCCCCAAAATAACCATGGTTACATCGCACACAGTTCAAAGTTCAAAGCACTGGAACGCACAGAGGATTTATGCTAAATGAAATTGACATACAATACTGAAATGTTTATTGACCCCGGAAAGTTCTGACCAAGTGACTGCATTTGGGAACCATTGGCATTAGCAGTAGATGTTCTATTAAGTTTTCTCTTTGGTCATGTGACCAAATGCGAAAACTTTGGGCAGCACTTGATGTTATAACACAAAGACGAGAACTGCAGGACTTGGAACAGTTGACTCCGTTGGTTGCACCAGGAGAACATGCTATAGAGAATGCTTTCAAAATACAGTTTACTCAGAGTCAGACGCAGTTTTTTTTAATATTGAAATTTAAAATTCGATGCGTGCGTGCGTGCGTGCGTGCGTGCGTGCGTGCGTGCGTGCGTGCTTGCGTGCGTGCATGTATGTATGTATGCATTTGGGAACTATTGGCATTAGCAGTAGATGTTCTACTAAGTTTTCTCTTTGGGCATGTGACCAAATGCGAAAACTTCGGGCAGCACTTGATGTTATAACACAAAGACGAGAACTGCAGGACTTGGAACAGTTGACTCCGTTGGTTGCACCAGGAGAACATGCTATAGAGAATGCTTTCAAAATACAGTTTACTCAGAGTCAGACGCAGTTTTTTTTAATATTGAAATTTAAAATTCGATGCGTGCGTGCGTGCGTGCGTGCGTGCATGTATGTATGTATGCATTTGGGAACTATTGGCATTAGCAGTAGATGTTCTACTAAGTTTTCTCTTTGGTCATGTGACCAAATGCGAAAACTTCGGGCAGCACTTGATGTTATAACACAAAGACGAGAACTGCAGGACTTGGAACAGTTGACTCCGTTGGTTGCACCAGGAGAACATGCTATAGAGAATGCTTTCAAAATACAGTTTACTCAGAGTCAGACGCAGTTTTTTTAATATTGAAATTTAAAATTCGATGCGTGCGTGCGTGCGTGCGTGCGTGCGTGCGTGCGTGCATGTATGTATGTATGTATGTATGTATGAGAACTGCAGGACTTGGAACAGTTGATTCCGTAGGTTCCACCAGGAGAACATGCTGTGAAGATATGTTTTGAAATTACATCTTTGATACTCAGAGTCAGGTTCAATGACATTTTAGCATGATCTTTTTGGGGATTTAAAAATGTGGCTGATCTGGTGTCCATTTCGATGCTTCTTGGTCCCAGGTTTAAAAGATTGTGTTATATGGAACACAACTTCTTCCTTATTCACAACAAGGCCTTTCTGAGCTTCCGGTCATTTTCATCAGGTGAATGTGTTATTGGCTAGTAATAAAATAAAAAAGTTCACCCTGTGTACAGTCCACTCCTGTCCACCCCGGCTCACACCTGTCAGGACACTGTCCAGTCTTAGTGTCACACATAGAAGATGGCCTCAAACAGTGACGAGAACTGCAGGACTTGGAACAGTTGACTCCGTAGCTCCCGGAAGTACATGCTGTAAAGAGATGCTTGCAAATTACATGATGTAATGGTGTAACAGGTAAGGTTGAGATCGACATGTATGCTTAGACGTTAATCTTTTAAAGAGTTTGAAGATTTTTCAGATTTAAATTGTTTTCCTGTATAATCTGTTTTGCATTCTGTTTTCAACGTATTCAGTCTTTTCCTACAATATTACATCGAATTGAATATTTCTAACAACAACACATTAATACCAAAGGCGAGATTTGAAACACTTTCCAGAAGCTACTGCATGAATGTATATCAGCATGAATCGTCTGAATGATATTTGTGTTTAGACTTCATTAAGAAATGTACAACACTGTGTGTTAAATCTGTTTATTGGAACCAGATGCTACAGACGTTTACAGTCCACTCCTGTCCATCCCAGCTCACACCCGTCATGATACTGTCCAGTCTGAGGGTCGCACACAGATGACGTCACACAGTGACGGTAATTACATGATTTGTTGCAGTAGAGACCGTAGCTGTCTGGAGAACATCATATTAGATGAATCATATCAGTAAATGACGATGACGACAGTAGATGACGACTTTTGAGTTGTATTTCGAGACCTTGGATCTGACATTGCAAGCTTTGCAAAGGTATTCAATATATTGCATTCGATGAATGGGTGCCACCTATTTAAAACAGTACCTTGTAATTATGGTAGACTATTGAGTAGACAATAAAGTCATGTGATTTTCAGGAGTTAATACTGATATATAAGGGGCAAACAAATCTGACAATCACGATCTAAAAAACTATGATAAAGTTAAGATATAAAGCAATTTAAAAACTGACATTATTTAAAAGTATATTATAACATCATATTTATATATTAATTTCGCACAATATGTAACATTTGTCAGTTCGTCAGACTTGTAAGACCTGCTCCTGGGAAATGATCGGACAGTGCGTGTATTATTTATAATCATTTCATGTTATTTCAATTTGAATATGTACATTTATCAATTCAGAGATGCACATACATTAAAAAAAACAAAGTATGTTTATATACGTTTCAAACTTATACATTGTACTTTGAAATCGTTTTCACGTGAACTTAAACAATATTTACGAGTATCGTCTGCAAATCAGATATTTTTACCTGCATTACCACAAATAGTCGATATGTGACTGAATTTAAAACTAATTGCCAAACTACTAATATTGGTTCTTTGTGTAATGAAACAGCTCTTGTGGTTTGCTGTATGCACTTTGGGTTGTGATATACTACATTTGCGTTTTATGTACGATATTTAAAACCATAGGGAAAACATATTCATAAGAGCAGATACATTAGAACAACTCGAACATGAACATGTAATTTTACAGTTTTAGATTGTAACTCAGTTTGATCATACCGTATACTTCCACCTCTCCAAAGTCAAGAAGAGCCCCTTTGTCATCATTATCTGTGTTAGTGTACACCTGCAAGTAGCCCCATCTACCGGAACAATTGGTACTGACAACATTAGGAATGTTGGCTCCATGATGACTTCCAGTAACAGTGTAACACAGCTGACCTTGTCTTGTAGGATCTGAGTACGTGTACAGATTCACCCCGTTACGACGGTACTTGTCTGAAGAATTAAATGTAATTATATCTATGTTGCATTAACCATAGGTCTGCTGAATTGATTAAGGCTGTATTGATTTCAGCTAAAGCAGAGTAAAATCAGCAAGGGTATGAAAAATGAAATCAGTCAAAAAGGCAAATAAGTATTGAAAAGCACATTTCACAGACTGATGTTTTGTTGTGTATCGCCTAGCAACTACACCTATAATTGGGCAATTTCAAGGAAAATGCGATGATAAAATAATTCAAATAAAATATATTAATTTCAACAGAACGGTGTATTTTTAAATTTAATACTGTTCATATTCTTTCGCTAAACTTTAATGAAGATGCATTGAAAACAGTAGCGTATCAAGGAGGGATTCAAACGTCCTCATTTTTGGTCATCTGCAGTAAACTTTTTACTCTTTCTGTGCAGATTTCAAATGCATATGCATTGTAGAATCATGAATTTCATTGTAAAATACATAATATAATATTATGTTTTCGATGGAGAAATGGCACCTAAAACGTATTCTGTTACAGAGACTCACAATCTGTCCTGAAGTAGATCCTCACTGTAGCGTCTTGTACTTCTCTCTGTAGATCCACATTCCACCAAGCGGAAGACTGATTCTCTGCAGTGTTAATGACGTTTGGCCATGTTGAATTTGTGTTCCCGTCCACAGCTCCAGCAGCACGTAGAGATCATTGTCCATAGTAGGAACTCATCCTGGCTGGTTTGTTCAGAGCGACATTCACAATGTCACCTGCGGGTAAGGGAGTGATTCACATAATTGATCATGATATACAACAACTGTATTAAAGAATACCATATTCATCATGTTACTTGGCAGATAAACAAACTGTGTGGACATCTTAATCAGCGGCATAAAACAAAATCATTATAATATGTCTAAATTCTCTATCTAGCGTGAGGCTTCATATGGATACCTTAAATACAGTATGTCCCGTTATTGGCCTCTCCTGCTGATTTCCAACCTCAGTATGTCATCTCTATTCTACAATATCAACGATTTGACATGGGTAATAATGGAACAAAACCAAGTTCATTCAATACCATCTAAACATTATTTAAATCCACAATTCAGATTATTATAACATAAACCGTAAATGACCCTTAATATTGTGAAATATGCTAAAATTATATGTATATGATGTAGGGAAGATAACTCCGATAACTCCAGTTTCTTGAGCGGTATGCTAAGGGGGATAACTTTAATTCTGTTGAGTTCCAAGATGGCGTCTATGGCGCGCATGTTGAAGAATAATGATGAAATAAAGAAGAATAATGCATATTCAACAATTGGTGGAGATCCAAACATGAGTCAAATTAAGCTTTTCCGTGGGTTGCCAGGCAACCAGAATTTGGACTGTTATTTGCTTTTCGTCATTCAAACAACATGAAAGACGAATAACAAAGAAATTTCCTCTTCGTCAAATAGCAAATAACAGTTTAAATTTTGGTTGCCGGTTGACACACGAAGATGGCTCTACTTGGTTTCGTAAATCATTCATTGAGAAGTATGCAATAGATGCTTTGACATCAGAAGTGTCCTCTTTGAAAGAACAATTACAAACTTTGTCCCTTGATAAGCCACGTTTCATAGCGGCGGTAACAACAATTGTCTGTCAGTTGTGCAGTAAAACTAGACATGAAGCCAGACAGTGTTACAAAATATCAAGCCAAAGAAGACCACTCCAGTAATACACCCCCCGCTCGCAGGAGTTTTGAACGGAGGGGAGAGGAAGTTATACTTTGAGGACACAATGTAGCCTATTGAGAAAGTATGTTCATGTGACTGTAAATAAGTTGACATTATTCGTACTATTGGACGGTGACAAGTCTTGCGTATCATTCCATGATTTGATGCCAACTGACAGAAAAAGTATAAACACTTTTTTGACTACGACATGACTTGTGAGTATGTGTGTAGTTCTGTTTTTCTGACTGCATGATAACCATGCACATGAAGTATTGAATCCTGATGTGATGTTTATGATTCGGCCATTGTTTCATGTTTGAAATGTGTTTATATTTATTGTGGTATATTAGTGAAGAACACTACTTTAAGGGAATACTGGGCTCCTGAATAAAACACTGGAAACCGTAAATTCAATGTGTTAACAGCGAGTAGGAAAACGGAACAAGCGTTACCCCTACGCAGCTATGTTTCTGTTGCGCAGTGGCTTACCCCTCCACTACTTGTCGTACAAGCGCGAATATATGCATGCATTTTAATCGAAACAAATACTTCTAACTGTCTGTTTTGTTTTACATGGTAATTGTTTCTTATCATGATAAACAAAAAGGGAATCGGCAAACCAGCTAAAGGACTTACGTATCGCTCTTCAAGAAACATTTATCTATATATCATTTTGTAAATAACAAAAGTACAATTGTGATGATTTTGCAAGTATTTCGCATGCGAATAGCAATACACAATGCTTCCAAAGATTAGAATAACGAACCTGTTTTCATCATGAGCTTAATAATCCATGTACTATAATAATCGTCCTATGTCAGCGATACGTTTTTCTTGAAATGCCAATATGCTTGTTTGAGGTTTTTCGCCAAAGAACACAGAATACAAAGCTCATCCTATCCCTAAATTCCATTGGTGGAATATATGTTCCTACCGTTTAGTGAACGTTTCATTGGCTGACAAATATCTAGACTGACAGTCGCATTTATGTTATTTCATAATAGTTTGTGTGTCACCAAGACCGGACTTTTGACAATTAACATGACAATTGAAATGCCGGTCACCGACATGCCATTTGTTATATAATTGAACCGGTCCAATAAACTTGTTATCTGTAAAAACTTAATTACACTACTCAGCGTATTTGACTTTGTTCAGCTTAATTGCGTAAACTAATTTGCTGTCACAACACTTCTCTCCTTTGAAGAAACATCTATATGGTATGTTAAACTGAGAATTTGTATTGGAGCTATCATCGTATTTACCCATCCATTTCGTTTTCATTTACGAGAGTGTGTATTAGGTTGCATCTGGTAACATAATTTATTCATTCGATCGTGTTCTATAAATGTGTATAATCATGATGTATATGTGTGCGTAAACA
This sequence comes from Gibbula magus, assembly GCA_936450465.1. Lineage (NCBI taxonomy): Eukaryota > Metazoa > Mollusca > Gastropoda > Trochida > Trochidae > Gibbula > Gibbula magus. Next base: position 76,536,637 of record OW388292.1, on the reverse strand, counting down.
ATGGTGCAATCTTCATGTAAATTTCACTAAGCTTGTTGCAAATCTTATACATGAAATATGTTTTTAATGGTCTGCATTACATTAACATATGTTGATGGACACACTTGGAATTATAGTAACCTTTTATATTTGATAGACAATGTTTCTTAATTACACTTATTGATATTCTTTGTCACTGATATCAAACGTATATACAATAATATAAGAGTAAACGAATGTTTCTTTTCAACATGTTTCAATATAACATCCATATTGCAAGGAAATGATTGAGCAAAGAACCATGCACATCGTGTACTGCTAAAATCCATCCACAATGTTATCGTTAAATCTAAAAGATTTTCGGATTTTTCATAAATCAATCTTTGTTTCTTAAGTATTTCTTATCATCTATTGCCTTGCTGTTATGTAACGTTCAACATCTTTAAAGTTTAACGCCTTCAATTGTGTCTTGTAATCTGGAACCATATACATGCCTGTTGGTTTAATATGTTATTATTTTTCAATGTATGCAACTTATTTGTTTGTTTTTGTGTTTGTTGTGTTTGCAGTTTGTAGGGAGAGGCATTTATACAAGCATTGTTTTGCTTGTTTGCCGATTCGGTCACTTTTACAGCGTTTAAATACGTTTAAACTATATCAAACGTTATAGCAACAAATAAGAAACCTTAAATGAAATGTAAGATTAAACCTTCATTTTTCGCCAAACACGGAGACATATTTTCAGCAAATCGATGTCACACTATTACCTCTCTTATGCATTCCATGAAACCATCCAGTAGCATTTTAATTGTATTATTAGTATTATTAAGCACCTTGATAAACTACGGCTTTCTCTGTGAAATATCGTAATAAATTTGTTGAAACACAATCATGGACAACATCACATGAAGTATGGTAATAATAAATTACATATACGCGTGTATATGTACTTGTAACCCTGTTTGTCAACCCATCTCTCCATGTAAGATCTTGAAATAAATGCCGTTTAAATAATATACGAGTACTTACATTTACATTTAATACCGTATGTGAAGTTGTATTGTGGAAGAAGACTCCGTAAGATTGTATCAACAACCTATCAATTAATTGCGAGTTGAAAGTCTCATGATGATATTATAATTATTATCAGTAATAATAATGGTAATAAATGTATAAATACTTACTCTTCAAATACGTCATCTGAAGCGTGAACAACCCAGGGAGAGGTGTAGGTGAGATGTGTTTTGGGTGCAAATTACTTTGTCGGCGACTTATCTTTTTCTCTACACTGGCATTTCGTCACATCTTTGCTGTTTATCAGACACATGATTTTATCTATATCATATAATTTATGATGCTAATACAACCTGTACCCAAACCGTTTTCTTATTGTACCAATTGTCTGCAAAGGTAAGGATAATAAATGAATCTAAATCTGAAATGTCTCGTTTGTTTGAACAACCAATCGTTCAGTTACCTACCAGGCTATTTATTAATACATGCAAAGCAAAATATAACCTATATCCAGACATTTTTAGTACGAGTTCCGTTTTGATTACGAATCCCGATTAAGACGAGTTTACTTTGGATACAAAAATGCCGGCGATCGCTCGCCTGCACCTAGTTTGCATCACGTGACCTCGTTACTCGCCTGTACACATTGCGTAACGGTCTCTACCGCAGTCTCAAGATCGCTTGGACCAGAGTTCCTTTAATATGACAAAAACAAACGTATTACCTTGTTCAGTAATGTTTTTTGATATAAGTAGCATAATTATATTCACTTCATTTATACCGAATTGATATTGTTATTGTTCAATGAGGTGACGTTCTTTTATAGAGTTAAATGTAAATGCTCAAATTATTGTAAATGATGTAAGGCAGATAACTCCGAAAACTCCACTTTCTTTAGTGGTATGCTAAGGGGGATAACTCTAATTATGTTGAGTTACAAGATGGCGTCAATGGCGCGCATGTTGCTGTATCACATAATGAAGAATAAAACCATATTTAACAATATACAGTTTATACAGAAAAGAGTGTATCGTAGCAGCCTAATGTAGAAGTTTTGGCACATTTATCAGACTTGTCCATTCCATAATGACCTTGTTCAGTGGCCCCTTAACTGTGTTGTTTTAGTCTGTGACATTTTGGCATGTATAGATTTTGGGAGATTACCGTTTTTATGCGCTGACTCGGCAGTGATTTGTCATTTATTGTGCAGCTGACAGTTTAAAAAGAGCAAGTTGGTAACCTCGACTGACATTGACTATCATATGCGGTGTCAGAAAACAACGAAAATTACAGAATGCAATAAAAGGAGGTCATCCTACCAGTAGATGATAACATTTTGCAATCTGCATCTACACAGTTTCCGCAGTATTTTATATATTGACAGGTAATTTGTATTTTGTAAATAAAGTTTGTGGTAAGTTAATTTATTCAAACTTTATTCAAGAACGTTTCTGTAATACCATAATATTGATTGATAAATATTTCTAGCTGTATTATTTACTTTCGCCATCGGGTCTAGTTTTGATATCTTTCAGATTTGAATCTTGAAATAAATTAAGTTGGTTTCATTTAAATCACAAATGTGACTCATTTAAATATTCGTTGAATCAAACATTTGAAGGTGTCTAGCTTCATTATTGCGGGTATTCTTGCATATGAGGTGAAGAAAACAGAAGTATATTTCCTGTGCGACAATCAGACAACTTAGGTCAGTCTTTTAGGAATGTGCTAAACGATCAATACATCAGGCCTAACAATGAATGGTTATTATGAACTTAATAGATATGTACATGTATGCGAATAGGCATAACGTCACAGCTAAAATTTAAGATATTGATAAAATAAATATTTTATAAATTAAAAAAAACAAAAAAAACATTTATGATGAATGAACATAATATCGGCTTTATCAGTTTTCATAATGGTTTTGCTATAAGTTCTTACTAAACTCTTATAATCAGTTAAAACAGATATACAACTAAAATACATATTAATTTTATGATGTTTTTGCCTGATTGCATATTGATAATGTAATCAATGCAAGAGAGGATATATAAATGACATTTTCCATAACAAGTTTAGTGTCGTTGTAAACGTATTAGTATCATGATGAAAAGACTTGTCAAATTATCTTCTACGTACACTCAATGGCAAAAGAAACTTCACCATACAAAATACAAGATAATTCAAACCGCGCCTTATAAAGGCGTCTGAAAAAGAGATACATCATGTCTCCAGAAGCCAACTAAACTAGGTTTAAAATTTCAAAACATTATGTGGTCATATCTCTGTGAAATCCACGTTTTAAGAAATCGTGGTTTTGAATCTCCTTACCTGGGCGAGATAAGGCACTATAAAACGGATTTCTTGGCTTGTTTTATGACGTCTTACAGTAAAGACGCGTCAACAAATTTAAGTTCAAGAAGGTTATGGCTGTTGATAACATCTTTTATTAATTCAATTTCTACATTTTATGAATTAAGTTTAAAGACAAACATTCTGGCCCAAAAAAAAAATTGGAAAAGCGATCTCAACACCCCGAGTGTACTTGAATAGTCATAACAATATAACTATTACACCCTGATGTATGAACTTGTGGGTCCCTCTTTACTAATAATGTCCAAATGTACATCATCAAAAATCGTCTTTCTCCGGCAGCAGTATTTCGTTTTTTACACCGTTGGAAATATGGTTACGTTTCTTTTGCAGTTTAGCGTATATAAAGCCTGAGCTATTTTGCTGCATCTGGCGTTTTTCACAATTGTAGCAAACGCATGTTTGGGTGTTATGTGGACTCTTGAATGGTTTTATTTATTCCTAGTATATATGATGTTTGAAAAGATATATTGTTATTTTAGAACTACAGTTGATTTAACCATCACGTGTTATACAATAAAGTGATATGATTCACTGAACGGTTATATTTAATAAACTGATAGCTATTTGATAGTTCAGGGAAACATTTAAATTAAAGTCGATCGCGCAGCGTGAGAGTCTAAATGGATAATTTAGAGCTATACTAATTCAGTTATATGCCGCTGATTTTCAAACACAGTATGTGTATCTCCTTTCTACCATATCAACATCCTCGGTTACCCAGTGTTTTATATATAAAACCCTGGGTAACCGAGGATGTCATATCAGCGATTTAGTATTGAAATATATTCAGTCGCATTTAATTGGTAGTGATTTGTCATTCGACACTGTGCATAAATTCCACGGTCCAAAATTTACAAAGATATGACGTATTTGGTAATCTCGAATGACTTAGCTTGTTATAAGGCTTCGGAAAACAGCGAAAGTTTCCAAATGCATTAAAGGGAGGTCACCGTATTCTGCAGACGATAGCGATTTGCAACCTTCCTGATAACTTCTGCAGTATTTTCAAAATTGACATATAGCTGTAGGTGTCACACATGCAATTTGTTCAAGTATATTTTCTAAAACGCTGATACATAATTATCAAAACTCAAATTTAGTAAAAAAATCCAACGCATTGTTACTGAGATATGTACATTCAATGATAGCTGGTATAATATCGTGGTGAACACGTTCCTAAAGAGGCATTTGAGAAGTGGTGAACGAATTATATTTCCTCAAGTAAACGAGTTATAGAGCGAACTTTACAAATGGTTCTATATCCGAACATAAAAAAAATATAAAATACATATAAAAAAAGCCATAATTATATTCTGAATGTTTCAGAAACGTCTTCAAATTTAAGCCGTATGCTTGTGATTATTGCAAATAACTCTAGTGTCTGCGACGTCACTTAGCATATGAAAAACACATACTGGTCACAAGGAATGATACCTTATAAACTGAAACTCTATGAAGTCACAGGAGCAATAAAATAACTTCGTATAGATTAATTAAGGACAAGTGTATGGATGACAACTTCTTTATTCGGAGGTTACGACGTTTCCGTACAGATTCTTGTACCGTTTTCAAGTCTGGGGTGAAGACATCTATGAACAAATTCATGGATTGCCTATGGGTTCACCTCTCTCACCAATCCTCACTGAGATATATATGACTGACCTCGAAGTAGAAGCACTCAGAACATCACCAGTTCAACCTATGTGCTGTTTTTGGAAAGTTGATGACACGTTTGTCACTCTGAAGCCTGACAACGATTCGACCGAACTGTTAAACCACCTGAACAACCAGCATGCCAGAGTAAAATTCACGATGGAACCAGAAGGAAACAACGAAATACCTTTTCGCGATGTCCTTGTATCTAGAACACCATCTAATGAACTGCAGACAACCGTCTACCGAAAACCAACCCACACTAATCAGTATGTCCACTACCAGTCCAACCAACCACCTCGAGTATTTATTGGACTTAACGACTACCGATCCAAAATAGTGAAGAAAACCATAGCAGCCACTTTATCACCACCTTAACGGCCTTCCTCTTGACCACCAAGACCTGAATCAGCCCCCATCAAAATCTGCATCCCCTACATCGGCAAAGTATTACACCAGATCAGCAGGCTTCTAAAACAGCAAGCTGGCATATGCACCACCTTCTCCACGTTTTCCACCATCAACAATCTCCTCCAGGCCAATGGACGCAACTAAACTAAATCTGAGGATTTGAACTTAAAGGGTGTCATCTACAAACTTGATTGTGATTGCGGACATTCTTACGGAGAAACATATCGCCCTGTCAACATTCGAGTCAAGGAGCATGAGACATCAGCTAGAAAATCAGACAACAAGTACTTCATTAACACGTCGGTGATTTGTTATTTTATGAACGGATACACATTACGTAATACCGACGGGTATCTACGCCTCGTTAAAGAGACTGATTGTTCTGATAGGTAATACACAGGGATAGGTTGTTATGTCACTATAGATAGGGTCCGGTCATTTCGCTGGGTACACGTTTATTAAAGTATCTTGCACCGCGGTGGTAACAGGTGTATTGGGAGACAGCGCAGGCAAACTTGTGATCTATTATAAGTATTATTATTATTGTATGTGTTGTTTGAATGAGAACATGTGTTGGGATAATCAAAGTCGAGCACTATCAAAATTCACAAAAATACGTACTTTTTAAAATTGAACAGATGACTGATGATCAATGTTATTATGAATTTAAGTTATATTGCGAGTTGCTTGTCTGTTTATTTCGTTTTAATGGACAACTACTAAATGAAACGAAGTGTTCATTATTATTCATATAGTCGTTTCTGGATAAATTGACAATTGCATGTAATCTGGACATGTTATAAGATGAGCGGTATGATGAGGGTATCCGCCTGTTATTTAGACAGTCGTGTCTACGAGAGAGAGAGACATATCTGTTAATTAGCAGAATACACAACTTAGTGTAAGGTCCACCGGGCTATGACAGGATATACGACCCGCTTCAGTGGCTGTCGCCGTTTTAACTCTCTTCAATGTAATACACGTTTTGTTGTAAATGTAATTAATACTCAAATTAAACTAAGATTTGCTGATATCTTAACATATGATTGAAATAAAACTCTAAATATATGTGAAACTTACACTTGTATTTATAATTGAAATTTGATTTTGAACCAATATTGTTTTTGCACACGATACATGTTCCTTGATTTAATATCAACAGAAATATATTAAGAATAGTAATAAACTAAATAAACTCAAAATATTATTTCTAAGTCAACATATTACTAAACTCAAAATATGTTCAACATTTTATGTAAGTTAAATTTTCACACAAGTCTATATCAAAGTCAGCAAGTGATCAAACTCAGTTGTGCATACATCGTTAATCTTGGTGACAGGTGTGTATTGGGCGACAGCGATGTAAGTGATCTAACTCTTACTGTCGGAAACATGTATCTTAAGCCAGACATTAGTTGTCTATAAGTCCGACTCAAAATGCCATTAAAGTTGAACTTCCATCAAAGTCAATATAAGGCCATTATATATACATTTATAATGAGGCAAAGGTGCCGGATATAATGAATATATTGTGTTTTGTTGATGAGGGTATCCGCCTGCTATTTATACAGTCGTGTATATGAGCGAGAGACATAGTTGTTTATTAGCCTAATACACAACTTTGTTTATTAGGTGGCGCTGTGATTGGGCATATGCCCCGCTTCAGTGGTTGTCGCCGTTCTAATTGTTTCTATTTGATTAAATGATTTACAACAAGGCACGTAAAACATGTAAGAATGTTTTTCTCCTTACACAATTGACAGCATGTGGTATGCTATTGTTACCTATAAACTATCACAACTCTCATCAATGTTATAAACATTTTGTTTAAAATGTAATTAATACTCAAATTGATTTGCTTTTATCTTGACATATTATTGAACTAGAACTCAAAATTTATTTGAAGATTTGACATTTTTTTTATTTTATTTTTTTTTATTGAAATTTGATTTTCAACCATTATTGTTTTTGCACACAATGCCCGTTCCTTGTTTTAATATCAACAGAAATACATTAAAAATATTAATAAATCAGTAAAATCAATCATTTCCAAGTCAACATATTACCAAATTCAAAATATGTTTTCAAAATCAACATTTCATGTAAGTTAAATGTTCAACAAAGTCACCAACCAACAATTCACCAAATTTAGAGTCATATCTATATAAAAGTCAACAAGTGATCAAACTCAGTTGTGTATACATCGTTAATCTTTGAAGTCATTAAATATTTCAAAAGTCAACATTTCACCAAATTTAGAGTCAATAAACTCAAAATATTATTTCTAAGTCAACATATTACTAAACTCAAAATATGTTCAACATTGTATGTAAGTTAAATTTTCACACACGTCTATATCAAAGTCAGCAAGTGATCAAACTCAGTTCTGTATACATCGTTAACCTTGGTGACAGGTGTGTATTGGGCGACAGCGCAGGTAAGTGATATAACACTCATGAGGGTATCCGCCTGTTATTTAGACTGTCGTGTATACGAGCGAGAGACATATCTGTTAATTATCAGAATACACAACTTAGGTGTTAGGTCGGGCTATGACAGGATATACGCCCCGCTTCAGTGGCTGTCGCCGTTTTAATTTTTTTTTCTATTTGATTTAGTGATTTTCAACAGTGCACGTGAAACATGTTAGACTCTCTGTCTTATGAATGTATTTCTCCTCACCATATTGACAGCATTAAGTATGCTATTGTTACATTTGAACTACCACAACTCTCTTCAATGTAATAATGTTTTGTTGTAAATGTAATTAATACTCAAATTAAACTAAGATTTGTTGATTTTTTAACATATGATTGAAATAAAACTCTAAATATATGTAAAAATTTCACTCGTATTTTTAATTGAAATTTGATTTTGAACCAATATTATTTTTGCACACGATACATGTTCCTTGATTTAATATCAACAGAAATATATTAAGAATAGTAATAAACTCAATAAACTCAAAATATTATTTCTAAGTCAACATATTACTAAACTCAAAATATGTTCAACATTTTATGTAAGTTAAATTTTCACACACGTCTATATCAAAGTCAGCAAGTGAACAAACTCAGTTCTGTATACATCGTTAATCTTGGTGACAGGTGTGTATTGGGCGACAGCGCAGGTAAGTGATCTAACACTTACTGTCTGAAACATACACCATAAGCCAGGCATTAGTTGTCGATAATCCGAACCCTTCCGTTTTTCATCAAAAACGTTCGGATAGTGAAATGTTCGGACTACTGAGTACTGAGGACTACTATAGAGATTAGTTTGGTTACATCTTCCTACCGTTCGGAAACTGCGAGATTCGGATTATCGGTGGCCGGATTATCGCGGGTTGACTGTATATAAGTCAGAGTCAAAATGCCATTTAAATTGAACTTTCACCAAAGTCAATGCATATCTATTGAAAGTTTACATTTCACCGAATTTAATGATTTGTATTAAGATTAAACTTTCAAAAAAGTCAATAATTATTTCGAATATCATATTTTTTCAAAGTCAACATTTCATTCAAGTTAAACTTCATCGAAGTCATTAAATATTTCCAAAGTCAACATTTCACAAAAATCGATTTTTTTTTATATCAAAGTCAACATTTCACCGAATTCAATTTATATTTAATAGTCCACTTTTCTTTGAAGTCAATTTTTTTTTTCAATTCAACATTTTTGCGAAAGTCATGACGTTTTCAGTCAACATTTCACAAAATTTAATATAAACTTTCATGTCAGCATATCATTTAAGTTGAAGTTCACCAAAGTCAAAAAATATTTCCAAAGTCAACATTTCATAGAAATTATAATTTTTAAACTTAACATGTCACAAAAGTTAAACTTCACCAGATTCAATTAATATTTCCAACATCAACATTTCTTAAACCTAAATTCTAAACAAAATTGATATTTAAAAAAAAGTCATAATTCTCTTAGAGTCATATTCATACTCTGAACCCTGGAAATCGAACCAAATTTCCATTGAAAACTTCTAAATATTTCAATGGAACAATGTAAAAAAAATAATATCACTACTCATATTTCATATTTTGATTTTGAAATTTCCAGCAATGATAAATGCCATGGCATTTTGCTGCAGCCAAAGAATGTCATGGCAGAATGCCATGGCATTGGCGAATGCCATGGCAGAATGGTAAAATGGTAAATTTTTTCTTAAATGTAGGTTGCATGAAAAATAATTATCAAATATTCATCTACATGCTTAAGTTGTTATAAAAATCTAATTTAATAAAAAAAAAGTTTTGTTCGAAAGCGATGAAATTTGAGCGGTCGACTTAGGACTCCGCGATCCAATCCTAATTTGTACCGACCGGCATTATAGAGATTATGTCAGCAATGGGCACATTGCAAAGAAGGTCACAGGGTCACCAAATCTACAGATGTCATGGCCTAATATCTTATTTTCATATTCTCCACAACGTAAGGGTCCAGATAGTTGAAATATTGTGTACAGACTCATTAGAAAATGCCAATTTTGAATTGTAGATTTAATGACCCCAGTGCCCCTAATAAGGGCCACAGACGTCATGGTCTAAAATCCTATTTTCTTCAATATCTTTGCAGGAATTATGATATTTATGGCCAATCTATCCAAATGTCAAGTCATGTTCTTCTTATGTACTGACAATTTTGAAGACTGAATTTTGAATTTTTCATGGCTTGGGATTATGCATTATATTGAGAAAAATTTATTTCGGTTTTCTACATCAAACAATACAATCATTGATGAGCTACAGAGCAAATGGCTCTATGTTTTCATGTTAGTTATGTTATGTTCATGTTGGTTATCAGACTTGATGTGAACACATTTTGCTTCACAGAAGGTTTTTTGCAGCGTTTATAAACATTATTTGCAAAATATCATTCATTGTGAACGTTGTGAAACTTGTTCACCTGCAGAAACACCAAGTGGCTGTAATTCGTTCACCAACCCCGTAAGTAACTCGTTCACTGTGTCTTGACACCACGTGTGGATCAGGGGTTCTAATTTTGCTATTTGTGATAATAAGTCTTCATATTTGGCATATATGTCCAAAAATATATGTTTTACAACAAGGTACAACATATATGAGCACTTTTATGGATGTTTCTGAAAGCAAGGTAAGATCAAAGACACGTATGTTTCACGTGCAAAATTTGACGCCTATATTGGGGTATAATAAACTCACGGGCTAAAGAAACGGCCCCATACAAAATACAAGATATTTCAATCGACGGGCGATAAATGCGACTGAAACAGCGTTACATTATGTCTTCAGAACCCAACAATACTAAATATGAATTTCAAAACATTATCTATTCATAACTCTGAGAAACACAAGTTTTGAGAAATGGTCGTTTTGGAGTCTCCTTAACTAGATGAGATAGAAGCCTCAAAAAGCCAGTTTTGGCTTGTTTTGTGACGTCCTACTGTAATGACGCGTCAACAAATTTAAATCAAAGAAGGTTATTTATGTCGAGGATATCTTTAATCAATTAAATTTCTACTTTTTCAATGTTTTAAAAATAAATAGCAAATGTTGTGGGCCACAAACATCTTGAAAAAGCGATTTTAGCACCCCATGTGTATTTGAACAGATGTAAAAATAAAAGAAGCATACTCTGATGTATGAAATTGTGAATACTTCTATACAAAACATGTGGCTACCAAATACATTCAAAATCTACTTTCTCCGACATCAATATTTCATTTTATACTATTTTTGAAATGTGGGGACGTTTCTTTTGCACGTGAGTTTAGTTGACTGAGGACATATGATGACATTGTCTTTCGTCTACTGCTTCACTAGTGTCTACCATTTTACAGCCAGAAATATAAGTACCCGAAAGCCTGTTTATCCAACAAAATATAACATAATTACGTTTAAGAATTTTGTGTATTTTCGATGTTATATACTGGACAAAATGAATATGTGGACTTTGCACATGCCACTTCACTTTATAAAAAGTAAATGTGCAATGTTACCTGTTGCTTGGTGGATTACTACCAGTGAAGTAAGGATAGTCCACATGTTCCTCTTTTAATCATCTCATCTGAAGTCACAAATCATAGTGATGTGTTTTCTACTTATTTCATCGACGGAGTGTTTTGCGCTTTGTTTGCATTAGAAGTCGTTCACGTTACAAGGAAGTACTCAGAGCTCAACACTGACACGATTGGTCGACTCTTTGATGATGATTGGACTGAAGAGATCTTGATAGCTTGCCCCTCTTTGTGTGATAAAACATTTATTATATACTTATGTAACTGAGGATAGAAATACAGGCGTGCAATATGGTTTCCATGGGCGAATTCTGCATTGCACGGTGATTTCCGTATTTCATGGCTGACGGTTCTACTTTCTCTAAACTTCGACACTTCTCGGAATTGTCTTTACTTTTCAGAGTGTTTGGCACTTCAGATAAACTTTTAAATATGTACATGTAGATTTGATTTGATTTGATTTTGATTTGAGATTTAGATAATAAATGCTGTTGTCGACATACATAACCTACAAGACTTCATGTCTATGTTAAATCATCTTTATTGTAGGGCGTCATAAAACAAGACAAACTTTTCTTTTTGACTCTGCTCTCTCGTCTAGTGAGGTGAGGTTAGGTGAGTTGGGGTTTAACGCCGCTTTCAAGAGTATTTCACTTTAATCACGGCTGGGAGAAAGTCCGCAACGCCATGTGTAGCAATCCACCCAAACTATACTGCGTGTAGAACAGTTCTCTACTGCTGACAAAGCTGCCGTGCCCCTGGCGGGATTCGAACCCGGACCTCTTGATCCGAAGCCGAACGCGCTAACCACTCCCCTATCCTGCCCCTCTCGTCTAGTTTAGGTGATTTTAAACCTGAATTTCTCAGAAATATAACTTGATAATTGAAATTTCAAATATAGAGTGACTTCTAAAGTCATAATGTAACGTAATGTAATGTGTTTTAGGCGTAAATATCGCTCGTTGATTGAAATACCTTTATTTTGTATGAAGGCGTTTCTTTTGCACGTAACTTTATATAATGTGACATCCTAGTTTTTATAGTGTTTATTATCGTAGGTCATCGTCTAACATGTTCGTGTACATGTATGTACTGCAGTCTAAGATGGCGATTTTTGAGTAATTATCGTTTATCATATCCCACATGATAAACTGAAGTACAGCATAATGTTTACACCCTAGATGGTTTCGATAAATTCAAGTGTTTAAAGAAATTAAATGCATTTGATTTGCACGATACAATAACACTTTTCGGTAGCAGTAGTTTGAAGGATTTCATTACTGTTTCTTAGTTAGAATATCTTGTTAAAGGGGCAAGACATTTGTTGGTGTGATACTGCAATAACCAGTTCACTGCCACGTAAATGTTTGATAAAAAGTATTTCAAACAAAACTGTGGCAAATGTTAAGTTATTAAAGTTATATATTCATATTCATTTTGTACATTTGCAAAATATATCTTAGTGTATTTCATTGTTTCCGTGTTGTTTCCATGTTAACGTACTCCGCATATTAACCTCACCATGTTAAATGATGCTACTACATACTACACTAACGTTATATGACATATACCACACCAATATCCAATATCGTGCCAAAGTGGCTATCCCCTGGGAATCTGGTAGCATTGTCATAGTGTAGTTGCAGCCATTGTGTAAAAACGAATATTCGTTTGAAGTTGCCTACTTTGATCTACTCTATGCTTTTACCATGTGTATCCCATGAACTAGTTGTCCTTTTAATTCTTCTCCTGGTACCTGTCTCTATATTTTCACCTTCACAACATACACACAACCGAAAAAGAAGCGTCACCATACAAAATACAATACTATATTTGAAACTTCAAAACATTATTTGGTAATATATCTAAAATAACCCATATTTTACGAAATCGTCGTTTTAAATCCCCCTAAGTAGACAAGATAGGAAAGTCAAAGTCAAAGGGGGCTTTTTTGGATTATTTTATGACGTCCATACAGTATAGACACGTCAACAAATGTAAGCCCAATAAGTTTTTTGTGTCGAAAACATCAGTTAATATACATTGTATGAATGTTTAAGTTAGATGCCGAACATTCTGACCAAATAACATTTTGAAAAACCGATTCAAAACCTGAGGTGTAGCATATATATAATTAGAATGCTTCAGACGACACTTGCTGTAGATATAATTTTGATGATGACTGGATGCGTCGCTTGTCGACTTGTTTACAAGTCTTTCAAATACTTTAAGTAGACCCTCTCACTTCAAGCAAACTTCATAAAGCAGCTCCTCAGAGTAAAGTGGGTAGACGGCTGAATATATTAACTGGAGACTGAATATAACTGGGCACTTGTACTCCTTTAGTGTATACGTTGTGCAAAGATAAATTCATCGATTGCTACATGCCAATCATGACACCACATTGTGCCTTTCGAGAGTTAAACCTGATATGAAAATTGTGTGGTTTTGTCTGCAGCATTTTTAAAACTGTAAAACGATCAATTTCGAAGTTAGGACGAAAACATAACAAACAATAATGCAACAAGTTTGAAAGTTAACCTTTAATGGACTTGCCAGCATATGCAATACTTAGAAATGAAAATAATAACTTGAAGAATAAACAACAGTGACACTATCTCTGTAACTGTTTGACACACATAGTCATCATTAACCATAGCTATGCGTTATGCTACAATGTAAAGAGGAAATGCGGTTATGTTGACCATATTCGCTTGTCAACTCAATCTTAAGAATGCAACGGACACGATGGGGAAAATTCTAAGAATGAATACAGTTAAATAAAACAAATGTATCTGGATTGGATACTGATGTCAATACACTGTCTCACATGAACCGACGTCATAATTCAGTCTGAGAATATCTTTTGCTGTAACGATGAGGTTAAACTATAGCTATAGACTTAGTTTAGGACGTCCTGATAAACTCATGTTATTAGACACCAACTTGATTACGTTAGTTTGCGAAGTTTTGATAGCTTTCCTCCTTGATGGGCTCATAGTGGTTATCGTCAGGTGTTGTCTCCCCCTGATCCTGACAGCAAATACTGGAAGCTACATCGATCTGATTCACTGGACCCAGGGTGTTCTGGTACACTCTGTTTTGTATGGTCTCATAGTGACCTGCTCCAGATGTGTCTGTCTGAGTGTTGGTCTTGTTCTCCAGGCCTGATACAGAGACTACTTGATCTGCTGGACTATCCACTATTCTAGCTTTATCATTCTCTCCTGTCTCTCTGCGTGACTTACAGTTGAAGTACAACCTGGAATACATTAGCTTCAATAATTTAATTAATTCATTTAAACTATATCTCAAATTTGCCATTTATTATTAAATTTGTACAATGTTTTGTTACGTAAGAGGGTAGTAGAGCAGCTCAATAAGCTTCATCCACGGAAAACGGTATATATAAGTTTATGTGTAAGTCCCATGCAGTTGTGAAAGTTCAGACAGCAAGATAGTGTCCATTCCATCATTGAATCATATCTAAAGCTCTACTCTTAAGTGTTTAGGTATGGCTCCATCAATGGCCGCTCAATGGGACATGGGCTTACATTACTTAACCGTAGCAGTATATACGTTTTAGAACTCTTTTTATTGATTCAGAAATGTGATTTAGCTATTGGTAACACTTCTTTACCTTTTTGTGAGATATGATATCAGGAACCAAGACCTACCTTCCTCGTTTCTGGAGAACAATACATATTCCTAGAATCAGAAAAGTCTTCACAAGGGTACCAATAATTGCTCCAATAACGTAGGCTTTCGCCTTCCCTGCGTCATTTAATTCCGTCACATCTGCCACTTGGTACATGAAATAGAACGACGCCAAATGACCAATTACAGGTATCTAGTATAGAAAGCATTTCCATAAAGATTTTTAATGTTGTGTTGTTTTGGTGGTTATGAGGGTTTTCTTTAGATTCAAACTAATTGTTTGATGAAAAGAAAATCGGGTACAAATGATACAACTTAGAACTACATTCTTTAAGATGGCCAGACGACAACAGTTACATGGAAAACAGTGGAACATTAACAATAACTAAGGATCCTTTTTGCTTGACATATTCAGGTTTGAAAAATAATATGTTCTGATTAAAATGAGCTGTCATCTCTACATTGTCACGGGGTATTTGCCTTCGTCCGGTTTGCATGACCTTTTCTTGTCACAATATACAATAATAATAAAGGCATGTAAGTAAGTATTGAATAATGATGTTGAAGTCATCGTATAACGTTTTGCAGTTTCTTTGGCAAACAGAGATCAATGCGGAATTACATTAAATACAAATGAAGATATCTCAAAATCATAATGGTGAAGATGTTAAAAACAAATTTAGGTAAAACCAGATAAGCAATTTTGAAAATATTGTCAAACACAAAATGTGAATTGTTTTGTTTACGTAAACTGCAGTTCATGTCAGGTCTATCAATATCACTTCTTTTTTTTTGATAATAATCATATTCATCATTTAGTTTCCTAACCGTCTTTAATGATTCTCCAAATAGTAAATATTTTGTTAGTGCATGCTTGCAAGGTAGAGTGACCCAAAAGTCTTCAAGTCCATTTCTTACATGAATAACGTTTTCGATGTAATTTTAACACATGTCGAAAAAGAAATGTGATTTCAATCTGTCTTGTATTCAAACAATATTGTGTCAAATTAAAATGTGTAATCTTATGTTCGACAACAGGAGGGTAATACCTGACAGCAGTGCATGTCAACAAATTCATAATATCGAAACAATACTGTGTATATCAAATACGCAATAATTCTATACAATAATTTCTCGCTGATTTAAGTTTACAATTGTTAGGTAATTGGTTTCTACGCTTACCCAGGTTTACTTATGATGTTGTCTGCAAAATTAGAAAGGTTCTTATGTTAATATGTTATTCATACATAAAACATCTATGTACAAATGAAACTTCTCAAGGATGACATTTTACTATAAATAAAGAGCTGCTTCAAAACTCATCGCCTTTGTAAATATAACAGAGAAACCCCATATTATGATATGTTTGACAATTACTAAAGTAATTTTTGAGGAACAGTGATATTTATGTTCAATGAAAACTACCTTGTATACAAGTGTTTCCGGTCCATCCAGACATCCCTGAGAACAGGTTCCATCTGCAGGACAGTCCGACTCTCCTTGACAGTGACGTGTACTGCAGGACGTGCAGTCAGATCCAAATGTACCAGCAGGGCACTCTGTAATAGATACAGTATAGTATAATAACTTGACAATTTGCTTTTACTGATAATATCTTACTGGATTATGATAACTACCTTGTATACAGGCGCTTCTGGTCCATCCGTCCTGACATCCCTGTGAACAGTTCCATCTGCAGGACAGTCCGACTCTCCCTGACAGTGACGTGTACTGCAGGACATGCAGTCATATCCAAATGTACCAGCAGGACACTCTGTATTAGATACAGTTTAGTATAATAACTTGACAATTTGCTTTTACTGATAATATCTTACTGGATAATGATAACTACCTTGTACACAGGTGTTTCCGGTCCATCCGTCCTGACATCCCTGAGAACAGGTTCCATCTGCAGGACAGTCCGACTCTCCCTGACAGTGACGTGTACTGCAGGACGTGCAGTCAGATCCAAATGTACCAGCAGGGCACTCTTCAACACATTTTGAACAAATGTTGGCACAATACACACTCGTATATTCTAGTACATGCCAAGTGACTTGACAGGGTCATGTGACGTCTACCATGTTAAATTCTTATGTTAGTAGTAAAAAGCAACATTTCGCTTATGGATAACGGTTTTCCAACATACAATATCAGTGAACACCTCCAACAGTCGTAGTACAGTTATTCAGGTACACAATATGATCATTATTCCATTATGGTTGGATTTTATGTAAAAACATGGTATGTGTTATGGATTATCAAATATCCACACATCACCGTTGTTTGGTTCATCTTACAGGAATTCATAAACAGAAACATCTATTACTGATTTGTAAATTTATAACTCACGACTGGTACAGTCCACTCCTGTCCAACCCGGTTCACACCCATCAGGACACTGTCCAGTCTGAGGGCCACAAACAGGAGATGACGTCACACAGCGACGAGAACTGCAGGACCTTGAACAGTTGACTCCGTAGCTCCCGGGAGTACATGCTGTGTTTATGTAACAGATAAAGAGGTTATTGATATGTATGCTGAGATGTTAACCTTTTAAGAGAAACATTTCACCTTTAAAATGTTCTTTGCCATTTTGTATTCTGTTTTCAATATATTTGTTCTTTTTTTAAGATATCACATTATATTAAATAATGCTAAACCATGACAACTGAATGCCGAAAATACTAACCATTAGCTACTGGAATCGTTGGAATTCGATTGATTTTACATTACTGATTTGTAAGTCACGAATATTAAGACTCTTTACATGATGTCACATCATAATTACAGGGTTTACTGCAGCAGAGACCATAGGTGTCTGGAGAAC
Source organism: Gibbula magus (assembly GCA_936450465.1). Classification (NCBI taxonomy): domain Eukaryota; kingdom Metazoa; phylum Mollusca; class Gastropoda; order Trochida; family Trochidae; genus Gibbula; species Gibbula magus. The sequence goes on along the minus strand of OW388292.1, from coordinate 76,518,705 downwards.
ATCTTATAGTATATGTCATATTAGAAAACATTATTTGATGCATGAAGACTGTTTTTTTTTATTTTGAGACTATGACATTGTTAAAGCTTTCCTAATGGTATTCGATGGTTTGCAATTAAAGCATAAGGAGAGATGGGGAACAGAAATTGAATTCACTTACGGTAACATTTTGCGACCACAATGTATAGTTGTAAATAAGTCTCTAAATATGTGCATTACGTTTTTAAGAGTAGAGGCTTATCAGTACGCTAACGGAAATCACTTGAATTTACCATAACGCATTTTTAACCGACATGCCGCATGACGTTACCGTCACCTATATTCGCGGTAAATATATGACTATTACATATGTATTATTCCAATTACAGACATATCTCAAGCAAGTGATGAATTTAAATGTGCCTGTATGGTTAACTGGTATTTGTTCTTCCGATATGTACTCTTAGAATGATGGTGCATTCAATAATAATTACACGATAGGCCCTCAAAGTTACACTTGAAGTCATCAAAACTGCCGTGACGTCATTTGTACATTTATGTAGGTTCTTTAAAAATGACGTTAAAGTGATGAAAAACTTTCAGTGACCCCTTATTATTATTTCTGAAATCGATTGCTCAGTTAACTGCGTACATCATATTAAAGTTTTAGCAATATCTAAAATAGGTGTGTTAGTGACAAATCTTGTTGAACATGCGAAACACGATAGTAAAAAATGGCGTTTTTAATTAAAAAGTGCTTAATTTAATTGTATTTCTCTTTCCAGCATCATTAATTATCAAAATATAGATTTGCCATACATCCCCGTATGTGATTGAAATGTATCTGAAAGGATTCGGAGTTTATTCGTTGAAAGCGAGGGCTTAATTTAAATACGCCAAATCAGTCAAACATGACGTAATTTGCCGACGGGTGTATTATTATTAATGCCAATAACTCTTTAAATCGTTCGGTGACCCCCAAATTTTCGTACACTTTTGGAAAAAAGACATAATGAACTTACCTATTTTGAAAAAATAAACAAATTCTAAAATATTTGATTTCATCATCCCATCTCTCCTTAAGAGCTTAAAGGTGATTCTGTACTGGACTGACGGTTGGTGTTTAGAAGAGTAGAGATGTGTTGACGACTTTGCAGTAGATAAGTAAAACGAGAGTAGTGTTTCGGACAAAGTGAAGCTGTTATGTGATGTAGCGAACAACCCTGCTGTTACAGCAGTTTATCCACGACAATACTAGACTAAACCAAACCGTTGTGGAAAGTCTCCTTGGTGGGCAATAATCCGTGTCTGCTAATATTCAGCAGGTGAAAGCAACATATCGTTTCATGTACTTTAACAACAATATATTTGACACTTGAGGAAAAAAAGATAGTGGAGTATACATAGTTAAGTTATTGAAGATAAGACTCTGTATTGCATTCGTGGAGTTTCAAAGCATTAGTGTCCAATCGCGACTTGAGCAGTGAATAACAGTTGTGTCTCATTCGATTGTACAGTTGAGTTTCATCAGCGTGCTTTTTATGGTCAGGTTTTAAGTTGAAGTGTGAAGAGAAGCAAGATGAGAACTGGACCAAGAGATATAGTTTTGTCGCTGGGGATTGTTATTAGAGATCAAGATACAGGTAGAGTCGGCAACAAACTCACTTGGAAGTATTAGTACAGTGAGATGATCAACGAATAAAATTATAACAATAATTAAATATACACCACAATTCATCACTTGACTGTGTCCGCTCAGTCTCAAACAAGGAAGTTCACCATATATGATCAGTATGAATGTCACATGGAGTGTGTTCCATGAAGTTTTATATTTGTCTAAATACTAAAATATGCTGATCTAATTTAAAAATTAGTTCAATCGACCTGATTATGCATACAACTCGAGCAGGGGCTGATGAAGAATCCGAAATTACACGTCCAATTTACATCAATAGTGATTACATGATAAATTGAAAATAGTATTTGATTTAGGTAATTTTAGATTATGTTTGACAAATTGGCGAGTCTCAGCCAGGGTACATTGCCTGGTATTCCTTTTACCTTTGTTTTTTCGACTATGTTGAATGGATTAGCATTAACATAGTATTTTCAGCAATAGCTATAACATTCGAGAACATTCGAGATTGTAAACACCATCATAAAAAATGTGCAAATTACAAAAAATCACAAAATCATTGATATGGTTAAATAAAATGGAAGTGACATTATTACACAATGTAATCTTACTGAATAATCAGCTAATGCAATATTATACACAAATTTGTTTTGGAAATAGTAAAAGTGATTGATTCAAATGAAATTGTACCCCTTTAGATGAACGAATGGTACACATGTATTATTCAATCCATCCTATGTTACTGACTTTTCAATCATTAAAATTTCCGTATTCTTTACGCAATATAGATTCAGAAAATTACAGGTATTCAAGAAATAAATACTTCACGTTTAGCTCACATGATCCTCTACTTTAAATTCGTATTCGCAAAATAAATATTCAAGATCATCATCTGGCAAGCAAATAATATCACAGCTAATAGTTTGTGATAACTTGATACATGTCAGTTTAGTGCACGTTAATTGAGACCACACGACAAACAAATCAATGAGATTATAAACTGAAAAGGGTAGCCAATGAAAATAACGTAAGAAAAATTCATATACATCTATACATGTATCTTAATGTATGTAAATCTTAGTAAGTATTCTCGTACCGTATACTTCCACTTCTCCAAAATCAAGAAGAGGCCCACCTCCATCATTGGCTGTGTCAGTATACACCAGCAAGTAGCGCCATCTACCAGGACATTTGGAACTGACAACATCCGGAATGTTGACTCCGTTATGACTTCCAATAACAGTGTGACACAGCTGACCTATTCTTTTAGGATCTGAGTACGGGAACGGAAGTGTGGACGTGTATAGCTTCACTCCTTTACGTCGGTACTTGTCTGAAACAATATCAAATTTAAGAATATTCACAGCAAAAATAACTTCATTTCTGTTGTTGCGGAAATGTAACGGATTTTGGGTAATACAGATTTCCGCAACGTTTCCGCTGTCCTGAAATGAAGTCATCCGTTTCTGCTTCATTTCCGCAATGGAAATAGTCATATGTTTATTTCCGTTGCGTTTTTTAGATGGAAACTGCATTTGTATATTTCCATTGTGTTTCCAACAGCAGTAAATTAAATGATTGTTTGAAAGGACAGATTTCCACATCGTTTCCGCATCCGGAATTACAACTACAGTTCAACTGCGGAAATATTGCGGAAATGAACAGTACCCAAATTTGGGTACTGTTCATTTCCGCAATATTTCCGCACACTGAACTTTAAATGTTCATGTAGGCTTAATGCCAATGTGTGTTTTGTTTATGTTTCCAACTCTATCATCTTGCTGAAAACCGTGTCCTGCTCTCTAAATTACAAATATGAATATATTTGGGGAAAAGGTTATTTGGTAAAATAGCTAATGTTATTACAACAAAATACACAAGAAACAAACCTATAATACTTACTGACGGCATATTGTCTTGGTCTGATCTAAATATATTAACATTAATATTAGGTTATTTCATTTTGGAAAACTAAAAGAGTTGACATACATTATGTCGTTAGTAAGGGTGTCAAAATCATAAGAGTATGAAAAATGTTGTTACAATTGTATATATAGCTCATAGCATCTACAAATCAAATTAAGTATTTCCTCCTCCAAACTCCCTTGAGATGTTTAACAAAAATGATTGCCCGAAGCCTGCTTAATATTAAAATGATTAACATGTCAGACAATAACATATTATTCAGTTCAAATATGTAGTCAAAGGAATTAAACTTAGCAATTTTTAGAAAAATTGATTAAAATTGAAAAGAAATCAAAATGAAAAAAAGGACAAAATTGTGATCTGTAAATGTGTAAATTTTAAAAATAAATGCAAAATATGTCCCGGCCTTTATTTTATATACACTGCATGAGCAGACTACATAATATTTTGAGGTATCTGACATATTCTTTGGCCTAATTTTGTATTTGATTAACTGGAAATATTTAATATAATAACCCGAGGTCTCAAACATTGGAGCTGATTTTGTCATTCATATTTAACAAATAAACTTCGGTCATAAAAGGTAACACAGTGATAGAAATTAGCCATTTTATCTACTAAAATGATCTGTCAAGTGCACTTGCACTTCAGTCACAGACGTCAGCTGTTTGAGTTGTCTCCCTTTGACCGTCAATGTCACGTCGAAGACCTCCCGTACGTTGTTGTTGTTCTCTGCACTGTTTTCAGCTTGTAACAGCTTTACACGAATGAATTTTTCCGTTCTACTTCGGCTATTTCCGACAATGACGTCATGCCATCGAGTCATTTCACTGACGCAACAAGCAGACGACAACGCCTTGTGTTTACAACACAAGTGCGAGAAGAATCGAGCTTGTTTACAGACTTTCGGTCAGATCTGCAGACCAAAGCTAGGCCTGACTTTAGAATCCCTCACCATATAAGGGCTCGCTTTTTTGTTCTTTATTATTTATGTTCTAGAATATTATTTTACCTATCGGACATGCGCAGACGTTGTTTTCCCGTCGAGGCGATGACGCCATGTTTGTTGACAAAAACGGAAGATCGGTCGCTGCTGTACTGACCCCATTAGCCCTGAGGATACCAATCAACCCTACGTCCAGCACATGATATATCAATTCATAAGTTTAGGGCTAGTGCTGGTTTCCTAAAATGGAATGTAAAGAAAACGTTGGATTTTTGTTTGTGTGTACCGTACTGCAGTAGGCCAAAACATCGGGCTTTCAAATTTAGTGATTGTAGTCTAGGCCCTTAGTTAACCCTTGGACACATTCCGATAATTTCATTTAACCCTTGGATACAGATGATTTAATTTAATTTAACCCTTAGATCACGATCCAATGTTATCAAATACTTATGTCTATTCAATATTTGTTCCAGGTAATAAACAACACTGTCGAAGGTCATCGCAGGACGACGCCATAGGACCAGGGGGAACGAATCTTGAGTCCCGGTGAGGGATAGTAAAGGTGATCCCAAAGCTATTCAAGGATGCTGTGCCCGACATTTCACTGGCCGGCACATAAATTCAGCTGACAGCGACGGACCGACTTGCTCCATTTGAGTTTAACGTTTTATCAAGACAAGAGAGGAGGCCATTGCACTTTCATAAGAGGTGACGTCTGACATATTTTGATGTACAGTAGCCTGCACGTATGCATGAATATGTTTTATAGTTTATTGCTTAGAAGTCGATATACTTGAAACTAATTAGAATCTATTTTAATGTTTATTAATGTTTTTTTTCTCTCTATCTGCCGTAAAAATAGTGACACAATTTTGGCTAATTTCCGGTTCACCTCATTTTTTCGCAATGTTTACTGTCCCGAAGAGCTAAGTGCCAAAGGTATTGCGACAATCTCTGTTTTTCTATTGGGATCCAATGTTATCAAATACTTATGTCTATTCAATATTTGTTCCAGGTAATAAACAACACTGTCGAAGGTCATCGCAGGACGACGCCATAGGACCAGGGGGAACGAATCTTGAGTTTCCACCTGCCTAGGCCTACCGGCGATACTGGAAGAGGCAAGAGAGCAAGCACGAGTCAAAGACATCATTTCCAAAGCCAGGTTTCACGTATTCACACTTCATTTGTTGAATGTGTTAATTCATACATTAATTGCGAGCATTGAAATTCTGAAATTATTTCCAAAATATTAGATTTGCAAACATTTTGGATGTCAATTAGCAATTAGTCAAGAAATCATAAAATATCATAAATTGTATTATTGGTAAATTCTAATATACCGGTAATAATGATATATAATGTCAATATATCAAGGCATAAGGGTAGGTCTAGATGTGTGAAGGGTAATCTTCATAATAAAATTACAATACCTTGACCTTCAAAGAATATCGATGATTAAATAAAGCATTCGTTCATAATTAAAAAATCCAAGAAATTTGATTGAGGCATGTGGTAAACACCAGTTGGAAACAGTAAAAGTGATTGGGGTTTAATATATCATGTATTAAAAAATAATTCTAATATTTCTTTGAGAGAATGATCATTTTGTGAAAATTCTGAAACTAATATACAATATGTGTATCTTTAGTTGCAGTACCTGCAGGCCAAGGTATGAACTAGATGGGTGCAAACTGTTCCAGTGGTCAGAATAACAAGGGCAATACAGACAGTTGCTTCAGACTCATGTTGACCCCTACAACAGTGTCCTGACATGCCCAAGTATGTTTATATTACTGTTTAATATTATAGTTATTAATATTATTGATCTGATAAAGCCAACGCATGTCCACTCCTTTTGATTTATTTTTAGTCCATCACTCTGCAGAATTTACATTCTTATAAGCTGGAATCTTGTGTGAAACGTTTTAGTCAATTGACAATGTAGATTTTAATGTGAAATGACATCAGGTCTAGAAATAAACACTAGTCCTTCAGCCCCAGGCTAGAAAAAATTACCTTGGGTTATCAGGGATCAACCTGGAGCAGAGTTTCAAAGGGAGAAGAATCTCCCCTTTGCCTTACACAATGGGATTTTCAGATAAAGTAATGGGATATTTCTAAAAAATAACAATCATTTCACATTTTTTGCAATGGGATTTTCTGCCCTCATCAGTATTTATTATGGGATATCTTGAATTGGTTATCCCAAAATCCCTGCCTAAAGTGATCCCTGGGTTATCAAAATTTGGAGACTGCTAGCCCTGTGGGCCAGAAATCACTTTCGGGGCTAGAAATTATTACAATTAACACTTGTCCTTCAGCCTGGAACTTCCCAATGCAAGGCATAACTCTTGCCAGTCTCCATAACTGGCTGATTTAGGCCTTTCAGTATTTCCTTAAAAAATCTGTGTTTAGAAATCCAGGCCCGCTATGCATTTCTGGTGCAGCGATTGAACGATTCACTATCTTGACACAACAAAGCGAGGAAAATACCGCAAGGCATTAATCACCCAGTTATGCAGACTGGCAAGAGTTATGCCTTGCGTTTGGAAGTTGTTCGGCCCGAGGCTAGTAAAAATGATGTTGGGCTAGCAAAGGTTAGCTTCGGTTAGCCCTATGGGCTGCTTAATATTCCTGAATACTTATGAAAGAGCTTAGACTAAAAGTATGAGTAGAGATTCCTGTCTTTATCAGCAACAATGGTATCAGATGTGAAACAGAATGATTAAGTGGGGAAAATACTTGCCATTGTAGTTCAAACTTATAACTGTTAGATTACTAGCAGATACTGGCTAGTGATACTCATATTGGGCTAGTAAAAATCTGAATGACTGGCCCTGCAGGCTACTATATGTTTGAGGTTAGTTTCAACCCTTACCCCTGACTTTGGAATACTCATGGCAAGAGACACTCATCTTAACAAGTAATTGAGTGGCAAAAAGTGTGTCATTCAAACACAGAAGTTTAGAGATTTATCAATACGGAGTCGACTTTATGGGCTGGTCGAACTTTAACTGGGCAGCAGTACTGTAGTAGTCAAAATAATAACTAAGCCCTGCAGACCACCATATGTTTCAATTTAATTTCTGCACTTGGACATTGAACCAATCTCTGGAAGATTGATATGTAATACTTTAAAAGTAGTGGCTTGTGAAGCTTATTAGGTATTTAAAGGCACTGTAGCATGCATGTGCAGGGATTGGGGAAGACACCTTTGACAATGGGCCATTTAAGGGCTTTGAGTAATTTTCTAGATATTAAATTGGCCATTCTCCGTGCAAAATGGCCCATGGCTCCTACCTTCCCAAATGCCAGAGCATGTTTTTTTTAAAATTATTTGTTTCTCAAATTTTCCATTATTATTAAAGTATTATGAAATATTCAGGGATCGACACTAGCACTAGTCCGCTGGCCCAAGCTAGGCCAGTGAAAATTCAGAAGGGCTAGTGAAATTTGTTTGTATCACTACAGATTAACATATGTCACTAGCCCGAAGTGCTAAAGATTTCCCGTTAGTAAGGCCGTTACTCAACCCGATAAGATGTATCCATAGAAAACGGTTATCCGTTTTGGAATATACCCAATTTAAAACATCTATAAAAAGATAACATTTTATATAGCTCATCAAAAAGATTAATTATATTTCAGCCAAACTATTGACATTCCTAGTATTCCCTACATAAAATGGCCTTTGCTAAAAAATAAAATCATAAAATTTTCAGATTAATTAATACACACAGTTCTTTTATTTTTTTAAAATGATGAAGTCATGACCAAAAATGTCCAGTTTGAAATAAGTCATTGATAATGTAATAATACAGTGATAATACAATTCACATGCATCATATTTCCTTCAATTCAAATAGAACATATTTATTTCCGGATCAGATCTCTAAAACTATGTGACCTATCTTCCCAAATTTGGTACACTACCTCCCGATATCATGTAGATGTATCTTTTGGGTGTTGGAACTTTGTTAAATTTTATTTGTTCCTGTTTCCATGACAACGATTCATACTTTGTCTTTTTGAAGAGTTATAACTGAAGTTAAATTTGGGGAAGGGAGGAGACATCTGTTTTTACGAGTAAAAAACAACTTCTAGTTTATCCTTGGAACTGTACATTTCATATTCATTCTCATTCAACTTTACACATAAGTTACTCATTCCCTTTCCCATTTTCAATTATGTAAAACTATATTTCGAAGCAGGGGTATGTGAGCTTTGCTTGCTTCTAGTTTTGACTCAGTTTGTAATATAAAAATAAAATTTAAAATTTAAAATAACCTGTAATGTTTTTAGTTAGGAGCACACTTGCTCCTTTACAAAATTTGAGGTCCCCTAACAAAACCTCTATTTCTTCACCAAATATAACCATTATAATTTATCCATCAAAATTGCTACAAAATGGTATTGAATATTAGCTAGCTTAAACATTTTTGCGTATATTTACTCATATACAGTTACTTTTAGAAATCTTATTAATGCACTCATTGCAATTTTTCTTTGTGTTAAGAGCATATCTGCTCCTTAATAGGCCTGAATAATTTATGTGTCTGTACCCATTTAAACAGATGGTTGGAATTGTACATTTTAAAAGCTTGCAATAGTTATTTACTAAGGCGCGGTTTTCACTACGTCCAAATAAATCGCATTGCGTTTAAGCATGCAAATTGGGCTTTTACACTACACATGTTTTACATGCAATTTTAATGCAAATATAATAAGTGCGATTGTTTAAGTTCCATATGTTATAATGTATGTTTGTATATATTGATGTACATATACAGTAACATGTCTGTTGGCATAATATTTGTATGACTGCTTTGCCTATACAAGTATTTGTGGTGGGAAATATGATTTTCAGATAATGAAAATATGACTTCATATAGGGAATTCCAATGAGATTCTGAATGCGATGTGAATAAAATAGAATATGTTCGCAACGGAGGCAAAAAAATGGACGTAGTGTATGACAACTCATTGAAAATTACGTATTGCGTTCTGGTGCGGTTATTTATAACGCATCGCATTAAAAAAATGGACAAAGTGTAAACCCGCCTTAGTGGTATAACTTTTTACAAACAAACTTATCAAGTTTTTTTTTATCCTTGGATGTCTTTTCAGTCATAATATTAGAGTCAAGAATACTTGTCTGGAAATCTTTAGCATTTCAGGCTAGTGACATATGTTAATTTGTAGGGATACAAAAAAATTTCACTAGCCCTGCTGTAAAATTGAAATTTATAATAAAATTTCTCAAATGGATAACATACTTGTAAATACATGTTGCAGTATTGTTACAACAAAACAAATAAAACTGAAACTCAATGACTGATTTGTTGAACAAACACAAGATTTACCAACTTTCTGTAAATTAGTACACAGTATTCTGTCTGTACATTTTAAAAGCTTGCAGTAGTTATCTACTTAGGCGCGGTTTACACTACGTCCAAATAAATCGCATTGAGTTGAAGCATGCAAATTGGGCTTTTACACTACACGCGATGTGCATGCGATTTTAATGCAAATATAATAAGTGCGATTGTTTAAATTCTATGTTATAATATATGTTTGTATGTATTGATGTACATATAGATGTCTGTTGGCATAATATTTGTATGACTGTGGTGGGAAATATCCCTTTCAGATAATGAAAATATGACGTCATATAGGGAATTCCAATGAGATTCTGAATGCGATGCAAATTAAATAGAACATGTTCTATTTTCATCGCATCGCAACCCATGCAAAAAAATGGATGTAGTGTATGACAACTCATTGAAAATAACGTGTTGCGTTCTGGTGTGATTATTTTTAATGCATCGCATTAAAAAAAACAAACAAAGTGTAAACCAGACTTAGTGGTACAACTTTTTTACTAACAAACGTATCGTTTTTTTTTTATTCATGGCTGACTTTTCACTCATCATATTTGAGTCAAGAATATTTGTCACCATTCCAAACAAATTAACCCTTAACCCTTGGCCATTACTTTGGTATATCCGGGGGCATCCGTGTTTAACAAACACATCTTGTTTGTCATTGTCATTGTCATTGACTTTCAGGAATTTTGCATTGTATATTTGAGTTAATAAAAGATAATTGTTTAATTAAATCATGTATTTCGGATACCAAAATATCACAAATCTCAAAATACTGCAGTTCAACTACTATACGTGTGAACCATTTCACCCCTAAATAAATAAATATCAAAATAATACTCCTGAATCAATAAAAAGAGTTCTAAAATGAGTGTACATGGTTCTGTTGAGCCATGCAAGTCCATTTTACTATCGAGGGGCCATTTTAATGTGTTCACATTAAAATAGCCGCTCGAAGGTATTTCAAATAATGTGACTAATGTAGCGATACCTTAACACTCTGATTATTTCTGAGTTCTCAAGAGACCTGATTTCATGCAAAAGGTTGACAGAGCCAATGGCTCGAGATATATATATATCTTTGATAATAAATCAGTCAAGTACTAATGAGCTACAGAGCCTTGAGAGGCAATGGCTATATTTTGTAATCTTTACACTTGTTTATCGTTGAATAATTTTAAAAATATTTGTTAAAAGGTATACAAAAGAACCTTGAGGCTACATTGAAGAAGAAAGACTGCTGGTTTGAGCAGCTGGATCAAATCCATCTGGAAGTCTCACTGTCACAGTGCCACAACTCTTGATGGTAAATGGGCTTCTGGTATCAGCATACTCGTCACTCATCATGGCAAGCGTGACACAAATTGTTCCCATGGTCTGCCTAACCAAGAGAGGTGGGATGCAGAGAGGTAAATATAAATTGAGGAAAAGGGTAGATTATTTGTAATAAGAGCAGGTTTAAGCTTAATCAATATGAAAGCTTGTATTGATGTGTATCATTGAATGAACCAACCTTGAAAAGAACCAATCCAAAAGTGTTAATATGTCATATCAAATGGTAAATTTTACACTGCAGTTAAATCTCAATCAATATGATTTATAGTTATTACTGTGAAGCCTTAAAGAATAATAAATTGTAGCTTTAGCTCATCTGGCCTGAAAGGCCTGTGGGCTTAACCTGGCTTAAGGCATTACATGGTGTCCGGCGTCCGTCTATCTGTCTGTAAACGTTTCGCTTTTTCGACTTCTTCTCCAGAACCAGTGACTCTAGAGAGGTGAAATTTGATGTACACACTCCTTGGCAAAGGGGGATTCTAAATTGTAGTGATCCTGTGGCCCCAAATAAAGGCCTCACAGGCCATAACCTAAAAACCTAGTCTCATCTTCTCCAGAACAGAAGACATAGAAGGCTGAAATATTGTGTACAGACTCTTAGCCAATAGGGATTCTAAATTGAACATATGGTAAACCATGTGGCCCCAAATAAAGGCCTCACAGGTCATGACCTAAAACCCTATTTTAAGGTATTTTTATCGTCTTCTCCTAGAGGAAAATGCTAAGAACATTTAAAAGTTGTTTTCAGACTATTTAGCAATTGGGGATTCTTAATTGTGGAGATTGGGAAAGGCACCTTTGACAGTGGGCCTTTTGAGGGATTTAAGTCATTTTCGAAACATTAATTCTGTTTTAGAGCTACATCAGATAGATAAGCAAGACAAACTGCGTCAGTGTCAAGATCTATCTTAATAGCGACACTTGATGCAGTTGAGAAGGCGAGCAAACGCAAAGTCATTGACGCAATGGTCAGCGGTTTCTGAAAACCGAGCGTAACGTTTTGATGCAAAATAAGAAATACATATGTCATATCATCTGCACACCTACGTCGATAACTAGAATGTGCATTCCTTTCCCGAACGAGACAATTACCACCACCTGTAACGCTTCATTTTAATAAATACAAGTCCTCAGGCTCGTCATTCACAGCGACCGAAAAACGGTAGCCATTTTGAATGTCGCGTGATATGCTTAGCGGGTTACTCCAAAAATCCTGAATTCAGGAGAAACGAATCCTGATTGTATGAACGTGAATGTTGGGAAAACAAAATTAAAACTCCCGTAATAAATGACACATATATTAGATTATTTCTATAGTAAAAGACAACTTATGGGGGGAAAGTTTGTGTATAACAACATTATTTTTTTTACGAAATCGCTGCTGTTGTCAACAATGTACGCACTGTCAGCATCCGACAAAAAGAGTCCCGTGGTAAAACGGTCATGGTAGAATGGAGATAAACCTACGCTACGCGTTCGGTTTCAATTTAAAATTTACTCGCTATCAATCCAGTATAACATGTCTCTGATTTTCAAACACAGTAGGTTTATCTCCTAAATGAACCATTCCCTTTTTTTGGGAATTGACGGCCGTCCGTCTGTAAACTTTTCACTTTTTCGACTTCTTCTCCAGTACCAATAACTCTAGGGAGCTGAATTTGTATGTGCAGACTCCTTGGCCTATGGAGATTCTAAATTGTAGATTTCCGGACCCTGTGAGCCCAAATAAGGGCCACAGGGGTAATAACCTAAAAAGCTATTTTCATCTTTTTCTCCAGTCTCAAAAGCTCTAGAAAGCTGAAATGTAATGTACAGACTCTTTGGCCAATGGGGATTCTAAGTTATAGATTTGGTGACCTTCTGACCCCAAATATGGATCACAGGGGTCACCACCTAAAAAATCTGCTGTAATGAACTGTGAACATGAGATTTTATGTGCACTTCATTCAGTAAAATAATCCCATATAAGGGAGTCTCATTTCATCTTTTTGAGAGGTGTAACATGTGCTTTGAGAAATGCGGTGATTAAGAAAAGAAAGAAACTTTGCACTTAAACTTATTCAATAGTAATGTGAAATATATATCAACTTAAGAGTAATATCTATGTCATGGACACGTTTGATGTAATCAATTTTAATTTAGAACTATTGAATAGCCTGTGAACTGAACATTGTGACAGGCCGCATAGGTAAAAATTGAAGAGAGAGGAGATAAAAATGTTTATTTTACATTATATATGTGAACTGAATATAACTGATGATGAAATAAGATAAGAATATTAGAACTAGCTACATGAGATTGTGATACCACAATGACATTATCTTCTCCAGAACAGAAGAATAAATAAGTGTGGGGAAAAGTTAAAAACACAGTAGGTTTATCTCCATTCTACCATGACCAGTTATCATCGTATTTAAATGTGTTTCTTTGACACTGCGGAAGTGAACTGAGTGATGCGGTAATCGGTTGAACCCATTTTTCTTCAGGTATGACGCATCACATTTCCGTTGTTTTCGATACGGTAGAAATTTACTAACTAGTGAAATTAACAATTCATTCTTAATAAAATATGATAATTAAGTGATAACATAGATTTTAATCAAATAGAAGATACATGTTTGTAAATCTTAACGTTTCTCCGCCTTGAAAGCTTTCCTCCACCACTAGTCAAATTGACGCGACCATTCCTGTGACGTCATAACTGATTGAGCTTATGACGTCATTGCATCCGAACCGAAACCGGTTCGTTCACGGCTTATGGCGGTCTTGATCGACTATACTGTAGTTCACTGTTTAAAACATCGGTCCAAATTAGAATAACTTTCCAAAACAGATACACAGATCAAATTATGTAGAAGACACACATGATGGAAACCGTAAAGTGAAGATAACTGATTTACGCATGTTTATTTCAATGACATAGCTTGGCCTAGAATCTTACGTCACTATGTATCCAAACACGGTAAATCGCCGTTCACAAAAATCGTGTTCGAACCGCCGTTCGACCATAAAATAAACCAATCAAAAACAAGGATTTTAAAATGTCATGGTAGAATACAAGTTCAATGGCTGTGGGTCCAGGACCTGCATGTTGTGTAATTGCATTGAGTTGAACTGGGGAGTGACCACTCCCTGTAAAGAGCTAGCTAGCTGTTAGTGCTACTACACAGAGGTTTCAAGTCTTACACTCAGATGCTCAAAAGAATTGATTAAATATTGAAAAGGAGCCTATTTGTAGAAAAGTCATTGATTATTTATTTCTTGTAAATATCTGTTCAGTTACTTATTTTCTCTTCTTGTTTTAACTAAAAGAATATTTAAAATCATACAAGTTATCGATAGGCATTCTGATTTGCTTGAACCACATTAAACACTGGAATGTTTGATGCAAATTGCATTTATGTTAAAATACTGTATTTCACATGTATATCTTGATATAGATCATACAAAGACTAGCTGTCAATGGCTCCATTCTTCAAATCTTTCAGTCATTACAATGTGTGCTACATTATACAACAAAGTCAACTGTTTTGTTTTTCAGAATGTATGTTACAAGCTACTCTTCGCTTCAATGAGAACCGCGCAAACACGCAGTCAAACCAGACTACTGAGTTTGAGTTTTCTACCCAAGAGCAAAGAAAGGAACACACTCTGGTGTCAAACCTGTCAATGATGGACCAAAATATGGTAGGAATGTAAGAAAACATTTTTTAATGTAGAACTAGAGTTGAAATAACTCAAATTATGATTTTGGAGCTCAGTAGTGTAGGTGTGTTAACAAGTGGCCTGGTGCCAGCAGCCTCATTCTGTTTTGTGTCCCTGGACAAGGCAGTTCATCCATATGCACTCAGGGATAAACGTAGGATGCATTTCTGCATCAAAATACAAAAACCTGTTACATATATATGTGTTTCAAAGTCTGATATCATGCAATAGTAACATCTACCATTGTGCATGGGGAGTCTTCTATTGTTTTGAGAACATAAATATTTTTCACTTCCCACAGTGGCCTCAAATATGGGTCAGAGGGGTATGACAACCTAAAGATATATATTTTCATCTTCTTCTCCATTTTGAAAACCATTTGAGTGTTTTTTTTATACTTATGATAAATACTTCTGGAAAATTTACAGCTTGAAACTTATTTAGTGTGTTGTTTAAGCCTGTTGAGCTACAAAGCCTATGGTACTTGTTTATATATGAATAAGTTTAACATAATTATGTCCCCCGATAATTTTTTCAGGAGACATAATGTTTTCGCCTCCGTCCGTCATTCCGTTATTCCGTCATTCCGAAATGCTTTCTTTTCCGTGCCATATCTAAAAAATCGTTCAATATTTTTTCAACAAATTTGGTATGTGGTTAGACCTAGTGGTGAAGTGGTGCCTTTTTGCTATTTTGGTTATTCTGAATTTTTTTATTTTTTTTCTGGTTTCCATTGAAACATTTTGAACTTAATGCAACTTGGGTGTATTGACCTTTTCCGGCCTCTATTTCAAAATCTATCTAGTATTTCTTTACAAAACTTGGTATGTGGTTAGACCTAGTGGTGGAGTGGTGCCTTTTGCTATTTTGGTTATTCTGAATTTATTTTTTTTCTGGTTTCCATGGAAACAATTTGAACTTAGTGCATATTGGGGTCAGGGACGTTTTCTGTCCTCTATTTCAAAATCTATCAAATATTTTTTCACCAAACTTGGTATGTGGTTAGACCTAGTGGTGGAGTGGTGCCTTTTGCTACTTAGGTTATTCTGATTTTTTTTATTGTTTTTCTGGTTTCCATTGAAACAGTTTGAACTTAGTGCTTGAGGGGGTAGTGACCTTTTCCGGCCTCTTTCTCAAAATCTATGCAATATTTATTCATGATACTTGGTGTGTGGTTAGACCTAGTGTTGGAGTGGTGCCTTTTGCTACTTATGTTATTCTGATTTTTAAATGTTTTCTGGTTTCCATTGAAACAGTTTGAACTTAGTGCATAAACCGATAAGGAACCTTTTCAGACCTCTATCTCAAAATCATAAGTGAAAAAAATAATGTCAAGAGGACTGAATTGGAAACTGGATTGAAAGTTGGAGCGGGGAAAATCACAGTGCATCACATGCACATATTTCTAGTTACAACTTTTCCTGTTTGTCAATTTCTTTGGACATTAGGATTGCTTTACTCTTGTCTGAATGATTTTATTATAAAAATCCATTTGAAATTTATGAATTATGTCTACATATATTGGCCACAATGAAATATTAACATGGGCTCTCTGATTGATTATTTTTAAAAATACTGTCTCTATCACTCACTTTATCAATAACACTATATTTGCAGAACATGTGGATTTCCTCGAGGATGCCAATTCTACAAGCTGCCCATGGAGGACTACAAAAGACTCACTTTTGCAGACTCAGCATTTTTCACCCCCAGTTCAAAGAAAAAAGAGGAGAGGAGCTTGATACAAGCTGAATGAATGTTGATGCTGGTCACAATGATATTACCTCAGACCGCGCGTTTAAAATAAACATTATGATGCTGCATCGGATCAACTTTCATGAAGATCGAAGGGAAATACATGAATGATTTGGCTTGCTTGAATGAAATATTTTCTTGATTTATATTGTTTTTAAATCATACATTTTTTTAGGCATTTTTACAGTTCTACATTACTTATGTTAAGAAATTGAACTGAAAACCAATTGAATCATTTTCTTCATTTCGATAACACTGTCATAATCAGACTGCCATTTGAAAAACTTTTTATTATTTGATCCTGTAACCAACACAATATCCGTTCATGAACTGTTTATAAATTTATCATATTTATAGGTATATTATATTTAATCAACAAACATTTTGCTTGGATTTATGAACTGTGAACCTTTGTCATGTAAGAGACAAGATTTGTGGCTGTGAAATTAAGTTTAAATCTTAAAACATAAATTCAATCTGCATTTTGAGTTTAAACATAGCCTGTTTCAATATTTATTAGAGAGAAATAAAACTATGAGTCTTCATAATCTATAATGTCTATAAACAAGAAATGAAAGAAATTGTTAAAAGTTTACACATGTAAAAAAAACCTATTTTGTAGACCGGCATCAATAGTCCCTTTTATAATCCCTTTTTGTGTAGGTTTGAATGTTAACCAGAGTCTGAGACCTAGTTTATTCATAACCATTCGTACAATATTCCTTTTTGGAAGTGAGATGAAGACTGTTTATAGATAATTTGGAAATAACTTAGTGAACGTTTGCTGATCTTGTGTCAACATTGTTATTGAGTTTTGATTATCGACCATATATTTAAGAAGTAGCAATGCAATGACAATCCTATTATCCAATTACCTGTAGAAAAGCATTTTGTAATCTGTATTTTTAGCTTATCAGGCCTGAAAGGTCTTATCATCCAGGACTCATGGCATCCATGTGTAAACTTTTCGCTTTTTAGACTTCTTCTCCAGAATCAATGACTTTAGAGAGCTGACATTTTATGTGCAGAATCTTTGGCCACAATGGGGATTTTAAATTGTAGATTTGGTGACCCTGTGATCAATAAAGGGTCACAGGGGTCACAACATTAATAACCTATTTTCCTCTTCCAGTATCAAAAGGTCAAGAGAGCTTAAATGTTGTGCGCAGACTCCTTGGTTAATGGGGATTCTAAATTTTTTATTTGGTTAGTCCGTGACCCCAAAAAGGTCACAACCTCAAAACCTATCTTCATCTTCTCCAGTAGGAAAAGCTCTAGTGGGTGGGATAGCGCAGTGGTTAGCGCGGTCGGGTTTGGATCAAGAGGTCCGGGGTTCGAATCCTGCCAGTGGCACGGCAACTTTGTCTGCAGTAGAGAAATGTTCTACACGCAGTAAGGTTTGGGTGCAATGCTACATTGAATTTCAGTGCAGTACCACACATGGCGTTGTGAGGTTTCTCCCTGCCATAATACTAGCAGCCGCAGTATAAGTGAAATACTCTTGAAAGCGGAGTTAAACCCCAACTCACCTCACCTCACGAAAAGCTCTAGAAAGCTGAAATGGTGTGTACAGACTCATTGGCCACAACATTATAAACCTATTTTCATTTTCTTCTTCAGTTCCAAAAGGTCTAGAGAGCTGAAATGCGATGTGAAGAATCCTTGGCTAATCAGCATTCTAAATTGTAGATTTAGTGACCCCATGACCCCAAATATTGATTACAGGGTCACAACCTACAACAAAACTATTTTAACAAGCTTTGAACTGTACTCTTGAGATTGTATGTACTCTTTACTTCAGTCAGTATAGAGACTAACAAATATGTGAGTTCTAACACATGCTTTGAGAAAGAAAAATTGAGACTTGAAAATTAAGAATTTAGGGTTTAAAAAAACATTGAATGTAATATTTATTTAGTAAAAAAAACATCTTTTTATAACTTTCATATAAGTAATTATAAAAAAACATTTTTTTATTTAAAGGCTATAATGTAAAAGTAATTGGTAAAAGCATCCCGTTCCTTTAAAAAAGTATCTTGTAGTTAGTATGATTCAATTTTGAGCTGCAGCCCACTCTCATTATTAGGCACACCTAACAACATGACAATACTCATGTTTGATGTTATACAATGTTATTTTTATGTTTCTGTCTCGCTGATTTTGTAACCAGCTTTTTGACATATATGTACCGGAGTGGCGTTGAAATAAGCCCTTTTTGACTTGTTCGCCAATCCTATTTTCATGTAAATGAAATAAAATACGTTTAAACCATAATGTAAGAAGTAATACTGTTCTTCAGCTGCTAATTCTATGTTAAGATAATACTGTTGCTATTGATATCTATTTAACCAGATTGTTTTATTTTTTCCAAGTCAGAATTTAACATTAAATTCAAAAGTGCAATTTAAATGACTATTGAATAATTGTATAGCAATGTTTGAAACAATAATATAATTTATTTAAGGGAAGGTGATTTTGTATGTGATTGTAATGGATAAATTCCCAACTAAATAAGCCTTTTCTCTAACCACTTTGTTTTTCTTTATACTTCTTTTGTTTAACAAAATACAGACTGAAAATGTGTATTTTAATCTGAATATAAACGGGGGAAATGTATTTTAAAAATCTGAATTATTTTTGTTTAAATTAATCAGTCAAACTTTAAAGTTGAAAGTCAAGTAATGTAATGTAATGTTTCTTAACATAAAATTTTTGCCTGAAGGTGTACAAACTGTAACGAATATATCATATTCTTCTTTATTTAAATATGTTATTTGTTTGTACTTGTCAAGTAATTACTAAATGTCAATGATAATGTAAAATACAGGTATTTCAACTTTTAAAGTTTTTGATTGAAACACATATTAGATTTGAATCAACTTACTAGTACTTTTCCCAGTATACATCCATTTATCTGTTTTATCAACTTACCTATTCCATGTACATCAATCTCATCTGTTGTAAAAACATTCAACTGGCTTCCAATCACCTCGCTAATCCTTCATGCAGTCTCTGTTAATTCCACTCAATTAGCTATTAAACCTTTGGTGTGTTCTGAAATTGTCGACAGTTGGGGTCGACCCAAAAAATCCTTTGATGTGGCGTGTTGTTTTTGTGATGTTGTTTCAACAGATTAAAGTGTGGGTGTCACTGAAAGTTGAACTCAAGTGCGAAACAGGATTTAGATATGTTCACCTATTAGTTAATGGAGTTGACTATTCGAGATGTGTTCACCGATTAGTCAGTGGAGTTCACTTACTTTACACCCAATTTACCTAGTTAATCCAAAAATATGATGAGTTCACTCAATTTACTTAGTGTATCCAATCATTGTCACTATATAATGTCGGGACATTTGTATCTCAACATCACTTCAATCATGGCAAACGCACAGCTTCAGCATTACTTTCTTCCGACTTCTCATGGTGGCAGATACTTGTGTATGGGGGGATACATGTATAGAGTTAACAAGAGGAGGACAGAGGGCTGGGTTTCTTGGAAATGTCAGAAATCAGATTGTGGTTCCACAATTTCTACAGTCAATGATCTCGACTCAAAACAACCATCAGCGCACAACCATCAGGCAACTGAAGCGAAAATTCAGGTGAGTCATCAGAATAAAAATAATAAATGACATTTAATCCCTTTAATCGTATGAACTATATCTCAAAGAAAATTTAACTTTAAAATATGAACATTTACTTAACTTTACTTAATTTTATAATGATTTATTTATTATTATATTTTATTTATATCCATTTCAACCTCAAGAACCGTCTGACCATCGGGGTCCTTCCCCTGATGGAGTATGCAGATGCAGCATCCCACTTGCTAAAATTAAATTAAATACATCAAATTGTACATCGTATGGAATTATTAAAAATTGCATTGTATCTAAAACTGACCTCTAAATCTGTGATATCTTTATTCTAGTGTTATATTTATTCTAGTGTATATATCTTGTATGTATTATATAAAAGTGAAATGTTTATATATAATGTGAAATAAATGACTGAATATGTATTCCGTTTGTCTGTTGTTTCCAAGTTCTGTGCTATATTTATTCTAGTGCATATATCTTGTATATATTATACAGTGAAATGTTCACATTTAATGCGAAATAAATGACAGAATACGTATTTCGTTTGTCTATCGCTTCCGAATTTTGTGCTACCCAAGTGACTAAAACAACAGTTTAATCCTATTGTATCCAGCCAGCAGTGCGTGGAGACTGTCGGCATCTGCCTGCCTGCAGTGTTTTCTTACCAGTTAAATTGTCGACAATTTCAGAATAAACCAAACCTTTGACCATCAACTCTTTTTATTGTATAAACAACTTATCTCCAATCTGTTGTAAAAACAATTTATTGTTCCCCCCTTATGTATCACTTGCACAAGTTAATACTTTTGTAAATAAAATGGATTGGATTGTTCTTTATGCTCCGTTTTTATTTCTATTTACATGTTCATTGTCAAGGTAGAAATATCGTCATTGAGTGGAGTTTTATTGTTTGTCAATGAGGCTATAGGTGTTAATGACCACTGCAGATCATACTTAGAATCCAGTACTGAGATTAAGCTGAATTCTGTTTGTGGGAGAAATAATGCGGAAGTACCGCTAATAATAAAGTTGCAGCAAAAATAAGGATCTATGGCTGCGGAAATGCAATGGAAATCATCCAGATTTATTATAGTTGCGGAAATGCAATGGAAATCATTTGGATCTATGGTTGCGGAAATGCAATGGAAATCATCCAGATGTATAGTTGCGGAAATGTAATGGAAATCATCCAAATTTATAGTTGCGGAAATGCAATGGAAATCATCCAGATTTATTCTAGTTGCGGAAATGCAATGGAAATCATCCAGATTTATAGTTGCGGAAATGCAATGGAAATCATCCAGATTTATTCTAGTTGCGGAAATGCTGTGGAAATGTTATGTTTTTATTAATGCTGAAATGCTGCGGAAATCATGAGGATTATAATGAATGAATTTCTGTTTGCGGAAATCTGACAGAAAGTGGGTAACTGAAACCTGGCGGAAATCTTCCGGAGAATGGTTCATTATTCATTTCCGCACTTGCGGAAATGAACAAGAAATTTGCGGAAACGTAACTGAAACTATATGTAAAGTAAAATTTCCGTCACATTTCCGCAATATTTCTACCTTGCGGAAATGAAGTTATTTTTGCTGTGATTAAACAACATTATACCGTTTAAATTCATATCTATGAAAAAAAATAAGCGGTGTTTGAAGTTTATACCACATGAGAGATATTGGTAATTTATTTATTATTCCTTCAGTTAAATTGCATGAGCAAAGTGACTTGAGGTCCCATTGTGAATAGGTCACCAATGACAGAGCAGGCTGTCATTGTTACGTCATATTTAACCATTATTTTTTATCAGTAGCAGACAAAATCATTAAAAGCTGTAGATTAATTAAACAGCGATATATTCAATGTCCGAGTAAACATTACTAATATGTCGTATGCTATGCTATTATATCTTTTTTGCAATTGAATAAGGCATACAGGCTCCCACTTCCAAATATACAACACATACATATTTTGTTAGTTGAACTCACGGTCTGTCCTGAAGTAGATCCTCACTGTAGCGTCATGTACTTCTCTCTGTAGATCCACCTTCCACCAGGCAAAGGACTGATACACTGCTGTGTGGATAACGTTCGGCCATATAGAAGCAGTGTTCCCGTCCGCAGCACCAGCAGCACGTAGAGTTGGATGTCCATAGTAGGAACTCATACTGGCTGGTTTGTTCAGGGCTACATTCACTATGTCACCTATGTCAACTGTAGTCAAAACTGGATAATCTTTATACACCACAATATACATGCCCGTTAGTGGAGACCACATGACAAACAAATCATTGAGAGTATAAACTGAAACTGGTAGTCAATGAAAATAACGTAAGAACAATTCATATACATATATTCATGTATCTTAACATTTGTAAATCTTAGTAAGTATTCTCGTACCGTATACTTCCACTTCTCCAAAATCAAGAAGAGCCCCCCTCTCCATCAGTGTTTGTATCGGTGTACACCAGCAGGTAACGCCATCTACCGGGACATTTGGTATTGAAAACATCCGGAATGTCGGCTCCATGATTACTTCCAGTAACAGTGTGACACAGCTGACCTTGTCTTGTAGGATCTGAGTCCGGAAACGAGCGTGTAGACGTGTACAGCTTCACTCAGTTACGTCTGTACTTGTCTGAAACATTATAAAATTTAATAAACGTTACACAACATCCCGCTTAAATCCGTATTGGATTTATACATTTGGTATTATAAATTTTGCTCATGCAATACATGTTAGGTTAGATATATGTTTGTATTTTGGGCCAATGGCCTCTAGAATAAAATGTCGGTCTGTCTGTATTAAAGAAATAGACCGGTATGTTATTTATTACTCGTTGAGTTAAATTGCGTGAACAAACTGATGCGAGGGTCAATAGACACTGTCATTGTGACGTCATATTTTAACTATTATGGCGTTAATAATATCAGCAAAAAGCACTGTAATTTCAACCTGTGATTGTAGATTTATTTAACAAATTTGGCCGAGTGAAACATTACTAACATCTCGCATGCTATTAAATCCCTTTTGCAATTGAATAGCGCATATATGCTCTCACCTGGATAATAGCACACAAACAAATGTTGTTACTTGTACTCACAGTCTGTCCTGAAGTAGATCCTCACTGTAGCGTCATGTACTTCTCTCTGCAGATCCACCTTCCACCTGGCAAAGGGCTGATTCTCTGCTGTGTTGATGATTTTCGGCCATCTAGAGGTTGTGTTCCCGTCCACAGCACCAGCAGCACGTAGAGTTCCATCTCCATAGTAGGAACTCATCCTGGCTGGTTTGTTCAGGGCCACATTCACTATATTACCTGTGGGAAAGGGAGGGAACATTAATTCATCTATACATACGGTGTCTTCAGTGTCTTTTATTTGTATTGTATTTGTCTGTATAAGTCTAGTCTTGATTATAAGTGCTTACATCGATATGGTGTGAAAAACAAATGGACCATGATCTTAATTTAATGACAAGTGAAAGTAATGGAATTAACCTCACAGTTTAATATGCACAGACATTTTAGAAATATATTCGAAGAACGTTCCATTACTAACGAACGGCCTTCTAAAATGAACATCTGCATACGGAATGCTTGTTAACCTACATGTGTATATTAGTGCAAATATCATGTAAATTGTCGTTCATTGTAACGTCAATAAAATACCATCACATACATTGACAATGAGTCATCATACATCCATGAGTAAAATAACATTCTCAAATGTACCCTCTGGTCAGTGGTGCATGTTTATGAACTTTGATATAATGAAATAGACAGAACCGGTCAAATTTTTAAAATTGAAATTTCATTAATTTTTTAAGAACAGTTTTCATATCGCCTGACTGAGAACAAATCAATCACAGATACATTGGCTTAGTATAAGAGGAAATATATGATGTATGTTTCACTCAGTTGATATTGAACACTTCAATGTCTTCTCATAATAGAAGGATGCAGAGTGATCGTCAAGTTTCCGCATTGATATGATGCTTCAAAGATTTGCCACATGACATGATATTTGCACTGAAGAAACATGTAGGTGAACAAACTTTTGGTATACAGCTGTACTCACCTTAAATGGTATTATATATATTATCAGCTGTAATTATAAGATGAAAGGTATGTATGAAGATATATTCTTAATGTAGCAATAGTTGTATTATTTTTATTGGAGTTTCCCTTATGATGAATCACTTTTGCCAACTACTGTATAAATATGAACATCAAAGAATATATATATATATATATATATATATATATATATATATATATATATATATATATATATATATATATATATATATATATATATATATATCAATCCTACGTTGGGTAATGTTTGACTCGTACATACTGACGACACATGTATGTAACGAATACCAAGTATGATAGTTGACCCTTTCCTTAACACATTTACTATCGTTGTTGACATGCAGATCTTCCATTCATCACTGTAACTAATAACCTGAAAAGTTTGCATAACTACCTGCAGTTTGGTGAATAAATACCAGTGACGTTAGGATAGTCCACATGTTGCTCACCTCATCTTTAGTTGCAGTCGCACACTTCACAGTTCAGTGTATAAAGTATTGTTTGGACATATAACAAGGAAGTAGTGATGAACAAATATAACACTTCTCAAACACGGGTGTGATTCGCTGATTCTGCCATCATGAATGCACTGTGGAAGAGATCTCAATAGCTGTTAACTCTTCATTTGTGTTCGACAAATAAATAGTCAAACCTTTTATGAAATACTCACACACGTGCCAGTTTGTAAAGCATTAATGTTTGTTCAAGATAATTCAAATTTAGAAAATTATCTTATCGTATCAAATTGATTACATGTATGTTCAGTTTTTAGGAATTCAGAGGTTTTGAAAAGAAGAAATGCACAGTATCTTAAACAGGTTTTGCATATATGTTCATAAGGTTTTCATGAGAAGAATGCAATCATAAATCTAACGGCTCTTTATTCCATGATACTGTTGCTAATATTCCTTTAGAATCAGGTTTTAGCAACTAACTGCTTCTCTTTTAATATGTTCAATTGCTTTGTTATTCTGACCTAAGCTGTAATTTGGTAATGGTTGGAAATGGGAACACTGCTGTCTAAGGTAATAAGTGGAGTGATAGTGCAGACCGCCTTTACGTCGTCATTCAACTTAGACTTTTCAAACTGTCATAATTTGCATCGGTTTGGATGATCAAATGGACACATTACTGTTACATTTAAATGTCAGAATAGTATTTGCATCTCGTTTAGCTCTTTCACTAGGTACACCAGGGATATACCTATATAATCTGGCACTATATTACATATAGGAAGGGATATATACATGACTATATATGTTTTATATCGTATCGCTAAATTCTATATCATTTCCATCAGTATCACCCGTTTTGTGCATGGAACATTTTAATATTTCTTGTCAGTTTATATAAATACTATTTAGAGACCCTATTTTTCAAAACTTGTTTTTCATCTGTTCTAAAATGTTTCAACATTGCTATCGAACTTACTTAAGCCACTTAGATAACCACTGATGCACATACGTAACTAATCGAAACACACACAGTTGAGTACTATAAGAAGCTTTTATAGTGTCACTTCAATCATGCAGGATCAAGTAGCTCCTCAGAGTGAAGTGCTTGGGTGCTGAATATAGTAACTGGAGACTGAATATAAATTGGCAATTGTACTCCAAATAAACTGGTGAAATGACAGTAAGTTAGAATTACATCATCTTCAACTTAGTTTGTACATTTGATATTTCATTCATAATTATCTTGACATGTCAAATTGATAATTACATCACTTAAAATGTCTGTAGTCGAAACACAAATAGCCTTATGTGTCTTTATAACTAAACTTTATAACGTTTAAGCTAAAACCTTCAATGCAGATCAGTAACTATATCATTCTAAGACACGTATGTTATTGGGTGACTGTCGTTTAAAGATCTTATTGCTCTTCCAATCTAAATCTGTTTTATTGATGTCATTTATACGTGTATAGTTTGTTGTCCAGTCCATCCGTCCAGACATCCCTGAGAACAGATTCCATCTGCAGGACAGTCCGACTCTCCCTGACAGTGACGTGTACTGCAGGCATGAGTACCATGACATGCGCCCAGATAAATAGAGACAATAATACTAATTTGTTATTTATAAAGCGAACATATCCACACAGAATGCATGCTCATGGCGCTCCCTGCATTATAACCCTGGTATATTCCACATCTTTCACCAGGAACCCAAAGAGGAAACATTGAGCAAAGTCACTTACACAGATCTGAACCTTATATGAGATAGATGAAACATCGCATAGAATGGTTTGACTTTAACAAATGTATTCACTCAAATATATGAATCGGGTACACATTATATCCATAACATATTCAGAAATATGCAGAATACTTACAAAATGAAATAACATAAAGGTGTCTAAAAATAACAAAGAATAACACTAATATGATAACAGGATGTTAGGGAACCGAATCCAGTACAGTTAAGACTAAAGGTCTGAACTACATATCCTTTATACAGCATTCCTGACATCATAACAACAATGAAAATGTATTTATTACTAAATGGACAAAACTTGTTTTAAAACTATTTTCGTGTGTACAATTTTATACGTTTCTGTTAAAATATATCTCAACATCTACATATTGTTTTGGATATTCTTAAATCTAACATTACTCATATATAGGTTATGAGATGAGCATCGAATTATATTGATTGATACATTATAATTGTTTTATATATTAACACACAATGAATACATTCGAGAATAAATGTGCGTTTTAAAAATGGGGTAATGTTTTCGTTTAGTAGATTTATTTTTTTTCTATCTGCAGTAATTTCGGTTTCATTTCGACTTGCATCTCAAATTAATTTAAAAAATAAAACACATTAAATAGTAACAGTTATTTCTTCTCTCCAAACAAGATGTGCCTATAAAACATTACTCTCTGGAAATAACAATAAATTTGTATTTAAACCATTGAAGTCTATGTTCAGCCTAATGGGCATCTTACTAACATGTTCATTTAACCATAAACCTATGTCCTCATCGGGGCTTCGGACTAATACCGGATAAATAAGACATCAAAGGAATGCGAAAAAGGTTGGCGACAAGGTTCAAGTAAATGAATTAACTCCCAGGTCAAGGTCACTGGGTCTTAAAGGTCTCGCGACAATAATTTCAAAATTTAGTATAACATGCCTTTCAATGTGCGATCAAACGTTCTGGTTGAAAATAAACTCTTCTGAAACATAAACAGTACAAGTCAACATAAAAAGTCAAGGTAAAACGATGAAAACGGTCTAGAGGCAAGAAATATATGACCAAAAGCAAACGTTATGGGCAAAGTTGTCAGAAATGCAATTGGTACATTGTATGACCTAATCTGTAAGGTCTTGTCACAAGAGATATACACATTTCAGTTATCAAAGACCTATCAAGTACCAGCCAGAAGGTAAAACCAAGGTCAAACGTTTTGCCACTGCAGTGGAACAGACATACAGACATACAATTGAAAAACAATGTTTTGGGACATAGATTGCAAGTGCATAAACACATATTTAACATAATTGAAGAAGATTTTAAAATATTTGCACTGTTGTATTGGTTATTGAAAAAGTTTTCAGCCAGTCAGCTTAATAAGCTTAACACTTATTCTGATATAGTTGATGTTGAATGACGTCAGAAGTGTCATCTCTGCTTTAGTTTTAACGTCAAGTACAGCATAGACGTTACTGTACAAGTGACTGCTCGATTGCGCATGCTCAGGAAGATCAGCAGGTGGTCTAGCAATGTTTTTCCTCTGTTCGTTGACACGTGACACGCGAATTGTTGCCGTGTGCCCAGGTACTTCACCCAATGCAGTCTGGAAAATGAAATTGAATAGGCTGTCCTCAATGTTTGAAATGTTTATATTAGTTTGTTTAACATAGATGGAGGCAAGAATCATAGGTGTACCAGGAAAGTTGAATAGTAAGTGACTGTTCCATTTCAACACCGATCGATATGGAAGCGTATTCATAAAATAGATAGACTCGCTTTAGACTATTTATAAGATTCACAGGACCTAATAAGGTGATATAATATGTTCTATGTGCCCCTAATACGCTTCATAACAGTGATATGGTTGTGTAATATTTCTATCAATGCTTTCCCGGGCTATCCTGCTACATATTAACTTACTGTTCTCACTTTTAGTATGAGGTTTTCATGAACATGGAGACTAAAGTATAGACCTCAAAACAACAAAGTTCATGCATGCTTAACTAAAACAATGCTGCCAGTCACCAGAAGTCCTACATGTATCAAGGGTATTATCTTAACAGTAAACATCTGTATCATTATGTCCAAGTGCTGTTAAATGCATTTTATGAACGTTACCAAACCAGATCTCACCTTCCACCTTAATAGCGTTAAGTATAAACGCCACCTGAAAAAAACCCCAATAGAACTCATATCTGATAAACTATACAAGATATTGCCGGACGATATAAATGAGTTATTAATAACCGCTCAGCTCACCTCCCTTGTCTAACGGACATATCAACATTGCAACAAGCAGGGGAACCACCAGGAGGATACTTGCAACCACAGAACCGACAACTGATCCAAAACTGGAGTGGGCAGACTCTATTTCATTTGTTGCAGCTGAATAATCACAAAATGAAACGACATGGCATAATGATAAATGTTCTAAAGGCATGATTCGTTATCTCATGATACGATTGTATAAAAAATTAAATTCATTTGACAAGCGATATTGAACTTTGAGGATAGTGTATATTATCTGCCATACACTATTTATAACTACATACTTGAACTTCAATGTGTGGTTGGTGATATACTTCACGCATTTTAAAAAATGTAGCCAAATAAAAAGAAGAATAGCCAATCAATCAGGCAATAAATGCACAATTTGAAAGAAAAAAAACAGGTTTCAACAAAACAGGTATCATCAAATCCCTAATGATTTTCGCTTACATCTTTTTCTGTCCTTTAGTTCCATAGGTTACACTAGTTTCAGTGGTCATGGACAGTTTCAGGTCACGTGATGACACTGCTCACTAGAGATGCAGCTTCCACTTTCCAAGTTATTCATATTTCCATTTCAAAATGGTACAGACATAGTTGGTGATTAAAACATATTTTATTGACATGAAGGGCAAACGGATAAGGCACAAGTGAGACACTTTCTAGGCCTTCTCTTACAAGCTTGGTTGTTAAACGTCGATTTAAAAGGGGCAGTAGCACGTTTTTATGCAAAATTTATTTTTTTCTAATTTCCAATTTATAATGATAGTTTATGTCATTTATATTAACTTCATCCTCGGTTACCCATGGTTTTATATATGCTCCGTTACTCTCCACTATATCACCCATGGGAAACCTTATCAGAAAAATCTGTACTCAAATTACCCGCCCTTGGCCGGCGTGAGCCAATCAAACTGCTACGCAGCTTGGACCTGCGAACCAATGACAATTCATATCACCTCATTGCAAAACACGCGAGGTCATTTTGTTAGCCCTCCGTCACCAGTTATCTCCCTTGACCATTTCCGTCTTATCCTATTGAGCATTTTCTTTGGTTACTGACTTCCTCACGCCGACCAAGGGCGGGTAATTTGAGTACAGATTTTTCTGATAGGGTTTCCCATGGTTGATATAGTGGAGAGTAACGGAGCATATATAAAACCATGGGTAACCGAGGATGTATTAACTTTAGATGGTAAAACATCTTATTACACAAACCAATTATCTGTAGTGGTAACAACTATGTTCCATATATAGCATACATTGCATGGCGGCCATTTTTTTGTGAACATAATTCATCATTTTGTATTACAAAAATGGTTCCCATGGCTTTACCGAAACATGTACACTCAATTTAAACTTCATTTTCCGAAGAGAGAAGGATGTTTTACTATTGGTGAAATTATTTTTCAAAAACATTTCATCGACTTATTTGAGTGACAAAACGTGCTACTGCCCCTTTAACATAACATTACCTTGTTCAAATTGATGTAAAAGTTACCTGCATACATGGCACCTAATGGCAAGCATAAGTATTTGTATTATCATCCGAGTGGCAACACTTGTTAAACATGCATCATCATGGCATGTACGACTGAACCAGTTTTCTTTACCTTAATTGTATTAAACAATAAGATACAGTATATGACTTTTAAGCTAAAGGGACTGTATCATGTTTTCCCTTGCCAATAAGTTGAAGAAATGGATTTGAAACAACCTTCGCTCTTCGGAAAACCAGCTAAATTTTAATGTTTTTGTTTTCTCAGAAAAATGGCCGTCATACAGGCTATTTCATGATATCGTTATTTCCACTTCAGGTAATTGGGTTGTTTAATGCAATATTTTACCCTCTAACGTAAATATAAATGACATTAACTGTCATTATAAATTGATATTTTGAAAAAGTGAAATATGAATAAAATGTGCTACAGCCCCTTTAGGTTACATGTCTCTATTGTGAACAAAACTGCGACAAACATTTAAAGAACAAACATTTCGAAAATATTTGAATTAACTATTTTAAAAGGAACTAACACAAAACCATCAAAATAAGAAATGAATAAAAATAAACTATGGCATTTTATAAAAACAATTAGACCTTAATCAGGTATTAACCTGTGTGTTTTAGTTCAATACAAACGACATTCTATGGATAAATTCTTCGTTAAAGCCAATATATGTTATTCTTTGATTTACAATCAACGTCCTGGTGCAAACATATCAAATTAATAACTATTGACTGTGTCACACAACCAAAAAAAAGGAAACAAAAAAAACAAACAATTAAAAACAACAAATACTACGATTGCCTCAACTTCCCCTTTAATCATCGACCCAATGTTTGATTTTATCCCAATTTCTCTTTAGCAGTTTTTATAAATTCTCCAAATAAAAGAACCTTTACATTACTAAGCAAGGCCAGTTGCTATCGTCCCTGAATATGCAAATTAGTCAAGCAGGAATTTTGCGGATAAACAACAGGTCATATAAAACAACAACATGAAACGATATTAACAATAGGTTTTCCAGACTTTGTCTTGCAGGCTCGTTATATACAACGATTTCATGATTAAACGCACCTTCACATATTCAAACTACCAAAAGGGAATAAGAATGTCCCATTTACATTTGCCTTCTGTAACACGAATGATTCTTTTAACTTAGGACATCAATGTCATTATTAACAGAATGATCAAATTAACTGAGGAAATATAGTTCAATGTTGATATATTGTATTGATCTTTCACATTAACACAGCCAAAGTTAACCATTTTATAGTGTAGTGTTAGTCAGTTACACGTATAGTTATATTTACTATTACTTCTAATTATTACTAAAACATATATATAAATATATATATCTGATGTGGCGAAGAAGCTTCATGTTCTTTTAGATATACACTAAACGCCAAAAGAAACGTTACCCCACTTATTCTTTAATAACTTTTTAAGTATCAAAGATAGTTGAGAAATGAATGGTTCAAAAGAAAGCTATTTATATTGTGGCAAAATGCAGCTTGCTTAAGAAGATTAAAATTGTCCGGTTTTCGTCCAGGATGGTAGTAACCAATAAATGTGAAGAAGAAGAAGAAGTTGAAAGTAAACTTTTACTTTTGTGACAAGACAAAAAAGTTGTATGCTATACATCATAACCCCTAAACGATGAAAAATACTGTTATTGAGTAAGTTTAAATGTGAAACTTATGAAATATAGTTTTCTAGTGATTAAAGATCTTTTCTCATAATTTACTATAGTGAATACAAGTTCACTGTAAAACCAGACAATGTTCAACTTAAAGCTACGTTTTTCAGCTTTCTTTTGAATCATTCGTTTCTCAAATATCTTATATACATAAAAATTTATTTAAAAAATAAGTGGGGTAATGTTTATTTTGGCGTTTAGTGTACTCACATTGCATTACACTCACTCCTTCACACAATTTTCAATTTTATTAAATCGTAACCTCATGCAATAGTATTCAATATTGTTATGAATGAATTTTGATGAAAAGTTTGCTGCAAGGTTCATTAAAAACAAACAGATTTTCTATGTTGATGAACTTTTGTCATGAGATTGAAGTTTAAATGTTGGCGTAAGTTTCACTTGTCGGCGTAAGTTTCACATGTTGGCTTCAGTTTCACATGTTGGCGTAAGTTTTACTTGTCGGCGTAAGTTTCACATGTTGGCGTAAGTTTCACATGTTGGTGGAAGTTTCACTTGTTGGCATAAGTTTCACTTGTCGGCGTAAGTTTCACATGTTGGCGTAAGTTTCACTTGTCGGCGTAAGTTTCACATGTTGGCGTACATGCTTGCTGTCAGCTGGACACATCTTCTTGCAAAGTCAAACAGCTGATTCACGTCGTCCTGCAATGAAATGAACTAAGGTATGTGAAAGCTAGGTATTTATACTATGCGTGAATGACCCATTGGGTCATAGAACATGACACTAAACAATAAATCAACATTATCTGGTAAATTAAATTAAATCGATTGATAAATCACATAAAAGTATATGTACAAAATTAAAACTATCAAAACATCCTTTCTCAGTTTTCTAAAACGCAGCTGCCTCAATGTGAGCAACGCAAGGGCAACATACATTTGAACCCCTGGAAACCCGAAATGGCTCAGGAATTTCACCTGAGATTCTCCATTGAACATGACCTCTACAGAGGGACATTCCACACTGGCGATCCTCTATGGTAACACACTTTTATGGACAAAATGTCGAGACAAGCAATAACCTGCTGATGACATAACAATGTGGAAGTGAAACACTCGTTAACATATTGACCTGTCTCTGAATGTGTTATTCAAGTCAAAGGCCACAGGCCCAAAGGACCTGTCTGTCTACAGGAAGTAAACCGACGTATGGCAGTCATCACAAGGCAAAACTGAAGTGTCCCCCACTTAATGTCAAACCCTATGTACCTGTGTGAGTTTGATGTCCGGGAAGCTCCTGGTGAAGCTCCTCACTTGATGCAGGACGTCCACTGTCTCATCCTCCTGGATCTCAGATATCAGGTTCCCAAGCATACAGAACATAATACCAATCTTCCTATCTGTGGAGCTGCAACATAGGATAGTTAGTAATATATACAGCATACAGAACATCACACCAGTATTCTTGTCTGTGGAGCTGGAACAGAGGATAGTTAGTGATATATACAGCATACAGAACATCACACCAGTATTCTTGTCTGTGGAACTGGAACAGAGGATAGTTAGTGATATATACAGCATACAGAACATCACACCAGTATTCCTATCTGTGGAGCTGGAACAGAGGACAGTTAGTGATATATACAGCATACAGAACATCACACCAGTCTTCATGTCTCTGGAGCTGGAACATAGGATAGTTAGTGATATATACAGCATACAGAACATCACACCAGTCTTCCTGTATGTGGAGCTGGAACAGAGGATAGTTAGTGATATATACAGCACACAGAACATCACACCAGTCTTCCTGTCTGTGGAGCTGGAACAGAGGATAGTTAGTGATATATACAGTACACAGAACATCACACCAGTCTTCCTGTCTTTGGAGCTAGAACAGAGGATAGTTAGTGATATATACAGCATACATAACATCACACCAGTCTTCCTGTGTGTGGAGCCGGAACAGAGGATAGTTAGTGATATATACAGTACACAGAACATCACACCAGTCTTCCTGTCTGTGGAGCTGGAACAGAGGATAGTTAGTGATACATACAGTACACAGAACATCACACCAGTCTTCCTGTCTTTGGAGCTGGAACAGAGGATAGTTAGTGATACATACAGTACACAGAACATCACACCAGTCTTCCTGTCTGTGGAGCTGGAACAGAGGATAGTTAGTGATACATACAGTACACAGAACATCACACCAGTCTTCCTGTCTGTGGAGCTGGAACAGAGGATAGTTAGTGATATATACAGTACACAGAACATCACGCCAGTCTTCCTGTCTTTGGAGCTAGAACAGAGGATAGTTAGTGATATATACAGCATACATAACATCACACCAGTCTTCCTGTGTGTGGAGCCGGAACAGAGGATAGTTAGTGATATATACAGTACACAGAACATCACACCAGTATTCTTGTCTGTGGAGCTGGAACAGAGGATAGTTAGTGATACATACAGTACACAGAACATCACACCAGTCTTCCTGTCTTTGGAGCTGGAACAGAGGATAGTTAGTGATACATACAGTACACAGAACATCACACCAGTCTTCCTGTCTGTGGAGCTGGAACAGAGGATAGTTAGTGATACATACAGTACACAGAACATCACACCAGTCTTCCTGTCTGTGGAGCTGGAACAGAGGATAGTTAGTGATATATACAGTACACAGAACATCACGCCAGTCTTCCTGTCTTTGGAGCTAGAACAGAGGATAGTTAGTGATATATACAGCATACATAACATCACACCAGTCTTCCTGTCTGTGGAGCTGGAACAGAGGATAGTTAGTGATACATACAGTACACAGAACATCACACCAGTCTTCCTGTCTTTGGAGCTGGAACAGAGGATAGTTAGTGATACATACAGTACACAGAACATCACACCAGTCTTCTTGTCTTTGGAGCTGGAACAGAGGATAGTTAGTGATACATACAGTACACAGAACATCACACCAGTCTTCCTGTCTGTGGAGCTGGAACAGAGGATAGTTAATGATATATACAGTACACAGAACATCACACCAGTCTTCCTGTCTTTGGAGCTGGAACAGAGGATAGTTAGTGATACATAGAGTACACAGAACATCACACCAGTCTTCCTGTCTGTGGAGCTGGAACAGAGGATAGATAGTGATACATACAGTACACAGAACATCACACCAGTATTCCTGTATGTGGAACTGGAACAGAGGATAGTTAGTGATACATACAGTACACAGAACATCACACCAGTATTCCTGTATGTGGAACTGGAACAGAGGATAGTTAGTGGGAACCGTGGGAGGAGATGATTTCAGAACACAAGTACCCTTTTCGGGACGGACGGACGGACGACCTGACGGGCTCCGTCATGACATAAACCCCCTTGGGTTTCACCCGGGGGTTAACAAACTGAATAAAATGTGTTTTGTATAGTGATATTTGACTTGAATACTGATTATTAGTTCACTGAAGTGCAATAATTAGCTCGGTTCACTTCCGATCAGGAAGTCCGGTGATCAAGTCCTGTGGGATGTTCTTCATGCAGTAAAGTTTGGTGAATCCCGGATTGAACGGCAATACATTCGCATTTCACATTTTTCTTCCTAAAAGCACTTATTTTTTTTTTTTAAATGCTTCATAGATTTCAGTATTCCAAATTAAGAATGGAAACAAAACCTAAAGTTCTTATTCATATATACATGTACACATCAAGCTATAGTCTTACCTGTGTACTATTGCTCTCGATGACAGTTCTGACGTCATCAGTTTGAGTTGGCTGTGCTCCAGGAACGAGGCTGAAAGACTCTCCACAGACAGAGGCTCGTGGAACTGGAGTAATTTCAGCTCCTTTTTGCTTTGATGAATCTGGAGATAAAATTATCATTTCATAATGTACATAGAACTGAAACGACTGCGGATTATAAAGACTCTCTGAATAATGCTTTTGATTACATACGGGTATTTGGAACTGTAACGAAGAGAGACTCAGGTGAGAGGTCAATTTAACCTGGTCCTTGGTTGTCAACTTGATTTCATCGATTGCCTTCGTACTTCCCTTCTCACCAATGAGCTCGTTCTGCAACATTATTAAAACTATTTTATATTGGCTTATCAAAATGATTCCTAAGACCTCGATTCATCCAAATGCATACTAATGAGAGCAGACACCACTGTAAAGATCATACCTGTGTTATATCTAGGACGATGACGTTATTAACGTTGTTCTCCTCCACCAGCTTCCACAGCAAATTCTTCTGACCCGGATGTGGAGACTCACAGAGCAGATGCCCCCTCACGCTCCTCGGTGACTGTAGGATAACAAAGTGTTACTGTGGGATAACATAGTGTTACTATGGGATAACATATTGGTATATTTTGGATAAAACATGAACCGCGGGCATCGTTATTGTGAAACAGATTAGTAACACATTGTTTTGTGATAAAACAAATTGTTAAGTTGAAGCACATCGGTACTCTGAGGTTTATTATTATCAATTACCTTGTGATAAAATATGATTTGTAGCTTCGAACAGAAACACTGTGAGTTACAACATTCGTAAATATACACTTACCAGTACACCTTATAATAATACTTGTTCAAAACGTCGGGTACATCCTAACTATAAACACCAGATAAAGAGGGAACACAGAGGAACTCACAGGAGCTGTTCTGACAATGAAGTCCTGGTTACCGTCCACCCACATCCGGTTCTTGACTGGATCACCTGTTCAGTACAAAGACATCAAATGTTCAGTATTTACTTGATTGTGAGGACAGATAAACATGGAGCTGCTGAAATAAGATATAATTGACTCTTGAGAAAGTAATATTGTGAGAAGTTATCAATATCTATGGTAGAGACAAACTCTTCTAATCAACACTTATATTCTAAGAAATCTATTTATCTTTTTTATTCCTTTATTGTGTTTATTCTGCAGTATTTCTCACCTGCGTTGTGTTCAGCTAGAATCATCTGAAACATTAAAATAAAGTTCAGGTCAGTTTCTATGACATCTACCTTCGTGAATCCCCACATTCAATTGATGATTGGCTTGGAATCGATTAATATTACTTTAGTTTTTGCACTGTATCACAGTGGAAATATGTCCGTACCAAATAGATATACATTTTTATTATATAAATAGCAATGAAATATGTGATTCTTTGATGAAATTATAATCCATATTTGCACATAAGATGTAGAAAGTTATATTTTCACTGCAGTGACTAACATGTGACCGGAATTACTTTTCATGATTGTCTCCCTTTGAAATAAAATTATCTCCCTTTGAAAAGTGCTTTCCACGTCTTACGGTGACTGACAATGTTTTGCTGTTTCAGTCAATGACTGTTGACCCCTTGTGTTGTTAATATCATATTCCATATTACATAACATTCTGATCTTCATTTATTGTTGATATGTTGCATAATAGTTCTCTTATTCGTGAAAAAATTGGTGAGGCGAGAGGTATGTGACAGACACAGCGAACGTCACTAGTTGTATCACTGTGCGATTGAAATAATGATAAAATTTGCGTTCTTCAATGTCTTTGAAATCTTCACTTGACTAGACTGTACCGTAAAAATATTATTGGTCTTAAATGTATAAAACATTCAGAGAATATTTATTTTTGTAAAACATTGTCAGGTTTTGTATCGACTTATTCCAGTCGAATTATTTTCTGACTGCACTTATCTGGGGAGTTGTTCGGGTTATGACAATCAAGACTGCTCTAATCTTTAAATGCTTTAATTGTTTTTATGCAGGTTAAATTTATATAATAAATAGACTATTTCATTGTTTTTGCCGAATATCATTTCTATCTCATCTCATGGAAATAGTCTCTATGAATTATATGCAAAATGATCTTACGACACAAAATAAGATAATAGTTTAGTCTTATCAACTGTGCCTACAGTGAACTCTCCATTCTGAAGGTAAATCCCTTTTTAAAAGAAATGGTAAAGATTACCTCCCTTGGCATGTTTTGAATTTCCAGATGAGTTATGTTGACCTTTCTATTTAGCTACAGATGACGTTTTGCTTTCGGTAGTTTTAAATTCAATTTTGTAATGTCAGGCCATGCTGATTAGCAATGACCTTAGACGTCAGAACAACGTCAGACATACCAAATGTTTAGCAATCACTACAAATACCACTAAACTGTTGAACATACATATTCGTATTGGTTGAATATGACTTTGTGTTTGATGGACATCGAAAATACCTTTGTCAAGTTTGGTTTACTCGTGTGAGCTCCCTGATGTACAGAAATAACGATTGCATATATCACAGGCATGTTAGCTGAGCACCAAAAGAAGTAAATATTTCAAGCTATTGTCAAATAGATCAGTTTCAAATTATATCTACCTGTGCTAGCTCCCTGAAGGTCTTGCTATCTGAATCCACCTGTGCATCCATGCTGCTGTTGGTGTAGAGTATGGTGAAGTCGTCCAGGGTAAGACTGGTGTTCCCGTACTTGGTCATCTCCACCAGACAGTTGAATACACACTCGTACTGATCCTGTCCATAATTAATTTTCAAATTAGAAAAAAAACGCATTAATAAGTACCACAGTACCAACCATGGAGCACAGAATGTGCCTTATCACTTACACTAACTGAATGAGCAAAGGACATTAGTAAAGGGCTATACTTAAAGTTGCACAGTAATTAGAATGTTAGAATTTAAAATTGGTATTTACTAGCAACTGATACATATATTTATTAGAGAACATGTGATATATGGAGTTGATGTTTGAGGCACCCACCACGGTCTGTATCATGTTCTTCCTGTGCCCCCTCATTATGGATACGTAGCCCTGCACGTCCACCTTCCCCTCCTCTCTGGCCTGGTCCAGCAGCGAGTCCACAGCAATGTACGTGCCTGTGCGTCCTATACCAGCACTGGGGACAAACATAATGTGTTAAATATACTAGAAATAATCAGGGATCCACAGCAATGTATGTGCCTGTGCGTCCTATACCAGCATTAGAGGCACACATCATGTGTTAGATAGAGTAGAAATAATCAGGAGTCTACAGCAATGTAATGGGGACAAACATCATATTTGGATAGGCTAGACACGTGTCTGTGCTGTCTAACCTTCAACATCACTCACCTGCAATGCACGAGCAGTGGTCCGTCTGTCCGTGAGTGTGTGCGTCTCATCATCCAAATGAAGTTGATGAGAGCGAGAGTATCGGGGACGCCGTGATCAGGCCATGTGGTGTAGTGGTACTGCACAACTCCCCGACTCTCTCCGGTCTGATGTTCGAATAGGTTAAAAAAAATGATCAGTTCAAACAAAGTTACATACAAGATTTTAATGTTTTATAATTGCATTCGCTCCTTTCAGTCTGAAGTCAAATACATAATATCGACGGCCAGGTCTAATTATGTGGCTTTAGAATATTGAAAAAAGAATGTTTGCAAAAGAGCGAAACGATAATAGGAGAAAAATGGTGGTATATAGGAAATTGCACCTAAGTTGTTTCTTCGTCAAAAGGATTGTCTATCAAATAACATTCTTTTCACTCACCTCCTTGCACTGAACCTCCATGGTCCTGACGGTGTAGTTAGCACGTATCCTGGTGTCCTTCAAAGTAACCCGGAAGTGATTTGTGGTCAGCAGGTCATTGTCCGGCCAGTACTGGTAACACTTTTCCTGAGAAAAGGATACTTTTGAATTGTCATGCGATCACTAGTTATCTAGAATTAACCTGTTTACTAATGTTTACTGACATCATCTCAAACAAATCTTTATCCTAATCTTAACGTTTCCAAATCAGTAATTAACATAAGTGTCGTAGTTCTATATTCTTGACATTTAATCTGACCCTCCTATCCTCCACAAGTCCAGTCAACATGACCACTCGTCCAACTCTCTGCTCCCAGATCATCCTCCAGAAATCTCCAAGTGTGGTCTTCTTCGGAGCTGCGAGAAAAATGCAAATTATTGTTGTCGAGCTAAATATTAAAATATTAGGCTACCTCGCTTCAAATCGTAAGTAACAGGTATTCAAAAGTTATAAATTCATCTATCCATTTACAACAGGACGAATTACATGTTTTGAACATTTAGTGCAGATACCTATAGTGAAAATGACACAGCTAGAAACTGTTGGTATACAACGCACCTTGCGCTCCAATGTATGTTTTCGTCTCATTGATATTCTATAAAACAAAATACAATGTTATCTCATGTCAGTGTTTCATGTCAATTGCATCCTCCACAGATCAAACATCACATGCTTCTATACCAACAAATAAGTGAAGATGTTCTCTTGTTTCGTAATTAAACCATATTATGAAGATGAATGAACAAATGTCATAACTGTAACTGATAATACATGAAGTCTAAGGATCCGTTTGGGAAACAACTAAATTGCAAACGTTTTGAAAATCATGAAAGTATATTTTATGTTTTGCCTGATAATCAACAGGTTTGTGTACATGACCCCTTGGATATGATGACATCACTCCACGTGTAATATATAGTTTACAGCGAGATACACATACACAAATGCAACATCAAAGATACATTGTAACACATATGTAAACACCGAACAGTGAATGGGTTCACATTGAAAATACATGAGACAAGGTAAGACCAGTCTAAAATAAAAACGGGAGAAGCAAAATTGTTGTCAATTGCGCGGCTGCCCATATAGAATGGCAACAAAGACAGAAGAATATCACAACTGACGTGCATGATGCTGGCGTTGATGTAGTCTGATCCGGGGACGTTAGGGAGGAGGGAGAGACGGACTCGGTTGTGATCATCTGCAAGTGGAGATCAGCATAATTATGGAAACCCTCAGATTAAAATGTGTGTGTAGTTTGACATGCATGAGATATCCATGTTAAAAACTGTTTGAATACAAGTATTTGACTCACATGGATAGTAGCCACGGAACTTATTCTTCGCTTTGTTCTCTTCCTTCTGTGAGTCAGCATAAGAAGCAGTGAATCCAGTGGGCAGTCTCTTTAGAAGAAACACAGATTGTTTATAACAACAAAACAATACCCTCATACGTGAAAATATGTGTAGAATTTGTATATTTCTTGTAATATCATTTCATTGAGCCTTTTTAAAGAGTCTTGCAGTTTTATTACAGCTGTGTAGTACTCGCGGAAAACAATTTTCAAACGAATTGGAGTTATTTAGTAAAACGATTAGATATTATCTGTTATAATCTTATTTCAATTTTGCGATCAGTTCATGCTTCATGTCAATTCCTAGATCTATTTACACAGCATCTGAGAAAATATGTGAATGGAGATTGATAAATATCTAAAAAAGAACTTTGGGGGCAAATGACGAAAACTTTAATCTTCGCAAAGTCTTTTCAAAACAGGTCACCATCTATTTTCTTTCAAATAATCAACAACTACTATATAAATTCAGTTTTTCCCGACGATGGAAGGACATCACTCACATTATACTCTGCTTCAAATCCTCCCTTCCTGCTCTTTAGTTTCTGTACAGTAGCTGCCAGATCCCCCACAGCCACTTCTCTGATGACCTCCTCCTCGTCTATGTTGTAGTAAGGTGTAGAAGATGGAGCCTCGTCCTCGTCCAGCATCTCTTCTGATTGGTCATCGTCTAGATCATGTGATTGCATGGGAGCCGTAGTTGGTTTGTGTTTCCTGGATTCTTCATCTGTTTTCTCTTCTTCGATTTCATTCTCAAGATTCACAGCAACGTTAACATAAACGTTATCTGAGATAAAATAATATTTGTGAGTGTTATTTGATAGATATATCATTTGATGCATTTCAAACAACAAGTAAAGGATTGTTTACTTACCAGGGGAAGCCATTTTCCTTTTTCTCGATGAATCTAAAACATGATATCATACAATATTAATACTAAAGATTTAATTTTTCTAAAATGTCTATTGGATACTATCACACTGTTTAACTTGGCTTGCAATGTCCGACAGAGACTATAATGTTGACCCTTCCGAGGTTTACACACAGTCTAATGTTAGTGTGTCAAACTCAAGAAATAACTGTTTTATCCTTGTCCTTTTAATGAATTAAGTATTGACAAGTCACATCATCATTGTAAATCAATACCTACTTGAAATGTGTCTAAACCTTTCTTCTGAACATTAACAAGTGCTAAAGAGATATCTGTTTATTTCTAGTACTGTTTTTTCATCAAATTATTATCGCAAGTTAGTTAGTGACTGAGAATTACCGTCAAAAGCAGGATGTGAAGGAGTGTCCAACTTTTTATTTTCATCGCTTTTGGAACGTTTGCTTCTTTTTCTGCAGTGATATAATGAATAGAAGTTTAGTTAACAGTCAACTGGAAAATGATGCAAATTATACGTGTAAGAAGGTAGTAAACAATTGTCTTTTCTGAAAACTTTTCCTGGAAGGATGTAATTCATTAACATCGGTACGATATATTGTTGTTGTTGAAGTTAAATATGATTAAATGACTGCTCAGCGTAATCATTGATGCACATATATAAGATACCCACGGAAATAAATCACAGCGCTCAATGGGACCGACAGCGTGCTTTATGAGACTATAAACAATGCTCGTGATTTTAGACGAAGGATAGAGCGCCGCTTAGCAAATGACGTCATGTTAGACGTCACTTTGATTGTTCAATAATAGTGAATGTGTTCTATGACGGGAGGCATTAATATTTTCAAAATATACATAACTTTATAACAACAGCATAATATATAAACGGTTTTTACAAAAAAGCCAGTAGCTGTTTCAGGGCATCTCATATAAGTATAGAAGACTCGTTGTTGTGCTGCGCCCTTCGTGTTTTATGCTCCCTGCTATGTTTTATTCAACGATCAAGCACGCCAACTCGTCTACTATTTCTTAAATATCACATTATTATCACAACAGATTTCTTACAATATCAGGGACTCACAGTTAAAGGGGATAAAGAGGTATATGCAACTTCATTTATGAGAGTATGATACTTAATATTTATATCTATTCAACCACACTTTCTGAAATATGTATTTCAAAGTTTTGTTGTACATAATCTTTGGTATCTAAGGTAAAATGTTATGATATATGGAAATAATGTTAGATTAATGTTAGATGTCCTCCGCATATTGTCCTTTCTAGGAGTTGTTTGAGGATGGCATAAAACAAGTCAGGAGGCCACCTTTCAGTCTCCAATCTCACCTGTTTAAGACATTTCCAAGATGAAAATATTTAAAGGTTTGCTTATAGAGACACGGTTGTGCCCGTCAATCGTTGATTCAATATATCTTCTTTTTTTTGTATTCCACATTTTTTTTTATGCAAAGGTTTACAAATATTCACTGTTCGTTGGTTTCACGATTGGGTACAGGGTACATTTGATACAAAACATTTGTTTGAAAGATTCGGATGGACATAAGGTAAAGTATTATTTAACAATACATTATGTAAATAAATGGTGGCAACCAAAATTTCACAAATTTGTCGTGCTGACATGAGGAATAAGCTATAGCCTTTGTTATATCATAATAGTGTGATAACTCTCTTTGGATTCTACCCATAGTGAGATTAGAGTTTTTATTATAGGAATTCAAGATAAGTTTCTTAGTTACAAGAATAATTACATTTAAAGGGTCTTTTTTTTGGCTAGATATCTTAAGCCCTGTTTATACGGCGAACTTTGCACATATGCAATATTGCTTATGGTAGTAATATACACACGTGAGTAAAAGTAAAATTACTATGCGTTCACACGTGTTAATTTCTGCCTAAGCAAATGGGCTTCCAACTACTCTAATATATGAATAGAGAATTTCCTAAACATGCCAATTAATATGTTTTAGATGTAAACTAAATAAATGACATAAATGTATTATCTGTCAACATTGGTTTGACTATGTCGCCCTAATTATAACGAAAATCGGATAGTCAGATGGATTTCGAAGGTCACTGCGTGCAAGGAGATTATCCTATATAGAGAATTTGAAAAACAATATTAAGAGTTTCTAAAGGTCTCTAATATATTTTCCCAAGCTGTGTGAAGTCACTATGTCTGTATACGACGAACTTTTACTAGAATAGTGAAAATACCATATTTACTCACGGTAGTAAACATTTGCACCTGCCCTTGACTAGGTGCAAATTTGCTTACGGTAGTG
Organism: Gibbula magus; assembly: GCA_936450465.1. Taxonomy (NCBI): domain Eukaryota; kingdom Metazoa; phylum Mollusca; class Gastropoda; order Trochida; family Trochidae; genus Gibbula; species Gibbula magus. The sequence continues at coordinate 76,474,573 of OW388292.1, read as the reverse complement.
AACTATTTGCTTACGGTAGTAAAATATACATATGTGCAAATGCGTCCATACGGCGAATTTTGCTCATATGAGCAAATTTGCATATGTGTAATGGTTTACTCATATGCAAACGCTCGCCGTATAAACAGGGCTTAAGTAAACTATTTTTCTTTGTGAATATTAATTTTAAATGCGCTTTTGCATTAATCCATTGTTGGATACCTTTCCAAAGAGAGTTTATATGATGGCACTCCCAAAATGAATGATCAATATCACATACGGTATGCCATCTTTACAGAAAAAGCACATAGGAGAGTCAATGTATCTGATTTTGTAGAGATATGAATATACAGGTAAAATTCTATGTATAAGTCTTTATTGAAAACACCGCAAGTAGGTACATTCGATTCACCTGAAAGGCTTTTCATTAATTGTTCTCCATTCGGAATCAGTGTAAGTTTCATTTAAAATCTCTTCCCATTTCTGATGGCATTTAATATTTTTAAAAGAATTGTCTAGTAGGATGTCGTTATAATGTTTTGATCCTTTAAGATCAGCCCGAAGTTGGAGGTGATTGTAAGGCATTATGGAAATTTCCTGTATATGACCCTCCTTGTTTTCAAACGAATTCAAGTACTCCTTAACTGCATTTTTGAGCCTAAGAAGGTCACCAGAGCGCATTTAACTGTATAAATATTATTAATTGTTCATATTATAACAAAATGCCTTTATCATTCACCAGGTCACGAGTACACCTTTTTATAAAAAAACGGATTTCTTAGTAATTATTATGTTATGTTGATTCAATATATTGAGTTGCTATATCCTATGCTATATCTATTTTCGCCACTTATATGTATATTGACAGTAAGGGCAATACATTATTGACGGTTATCTAACTTTTGATAACATGATACTGTATGTTGAAATTGTAAATAGACAAGACGTTTCAAGATATGGAATATTATTGTTTTGTAAATATATGCAAATATCTACTACTATGTTGATATTCAGTCACTTATAGTATATGCCCAATTTGCCCATGTTAACTAATTTACCTTCTGCACAATACTACGATGACGATGACAACAATGATGACAACGACAGCAGCAGCTGCACCAGCTGCAGCAGGGATGACAATATCTGTAGGTGCTCCTGTTGAACTTTCTGTGAGGGACACGTCACACTTGGTTCCGTTGAATCCTTCAAGACAGCGACCTGGACACCTCCCATACACACTGTCACAGACACCATCACACTTACCACACTTCTCTGTACAGTTAGGGCCGTAGGTTCCATCCATGCAGACTGGATAGAAAGTGGATTAGGAAATATATTATGCCTAATGGAAACTGAAGAGATAAACCTTTTATGTACATTAATATTATAAATGCAACTATACCGGCATCACATCTAACAATACTTCCAATGTCTGATTTGGATCTCATTTTCACATTCCCTCATATCTTTAGAAGAGTTGATTGGAACATGGCAAAACTGAAGTATGCAGGACACTGAAATGACACATACTTAGTTACATATGATCGTGATTTTTAAAATGTTACTGTGATTTTCTATTGACCACTAAGATTTGTCGTTGACTAATCGAATAGAAATAGTGACAATCACATCAACATAGCATCTGCAGAATAATGAAATTGTTCCCGTCTTTGGGGCCATTGAATACAATGAATGGAAGATAATAACTAAAAGTACTGATTACACATACCATCTGTTAGATAATATCTCAGTGATCTTGGTGGTATTTCAGCTGATGAACCGTACCTTTTGAATATATCCCCATTTAAAGGTTACAGGTATATCGCTAAACTACCCCTACAATATTTTATGGATGTGTCTAAGTGTATCCATACGCATCAGGAGTATATACAGTGTGATACAATGACTAAGAAAAATACAATGGAACTAGGTACATCAATTGTATACAGCTCTTCGATTGAAGTAAACTGACTGTAGATATAGCTTTAGAAGGTGATCTACAAACTTGTAAAAATCAAAAAGCAATGCATGAATAAGGTAAACTAAGTCAATTAGATGTTTGTCATATCAAACAAAAGACATTAGTTGGTATAAAAGTCACCTGCTTTTCTATCTGTGTCATGCGGAAAACAAGTTAATGCAAGATTTACCAAAATTAGGCAAAATTAGCAAGTGAGTGTTATTATTTCCATACAACGATCCACATACACAAACGGCATGTTTGTTTGTCAGCGATAATGTTCGGTTTACAAGCACGATCATACATGGTCGCTGTCTTGCTGTACACTGCTGGAAAATTACTAGGTAACCAGACAGCGATTTTGCAAACTTGACTAATTTGGTTTCAAAGTCTCTGTCGGTATTTAGCATATGAACATGTTTACAATTGTTCATATTGAACATAATAAACGGCTGTTATTTTGCATGCTCGGCTTATTTTCACAACAAATTATGTTGATCACTTTTCGATACCATAATACAGTTTTCCAAATATAAGCTGGCGCCAAGTGGACCGTGCATTTAAGGAGTCGTTTTGATATTGTTTATTCAGAAATGTAAGGTCAAGCGATGGTTGATAATTCCCATTGGGCATATCATGATCATGTAACATATACTTTTCATAAATAATTAATCATGTTCATCACCTTCATTGCAATTCTGAGTTCTCCATCCTGCGTTGCAGCCGCCTTCACAGTTCCCGGTCACGTGATGACAAGCTTCACTTGAACTACAGTTCCCACAAGGCGTGCTGCAGTTAGGTCCATACATTCCCAGGGAACATTCTACAAGTGGACGAAACAGCTCCGGATGTACGAGGCAGCTATGTCAGGTGTTAGGGTTCAACTGATATGAAAGACTGTATAATAGACTCATCTGCAGAAGGTCAATTTCAACAAACCATCTTCTGTATATAAACTATTTTGGATGTGTTCAAAGCCTCGTAAGTTCCCCAAACATACGTGATCAAACATCATGACTATGATATGTTAATGTTAGTATTCAGAACAACAAATTGATCAGAACAGGATGATTTTCTTGATAACAACTTCTTTCATTTTAAAATATGCGACGTTCGGAGTATATACTCACTGCTTCATCAGGTGGAATGTAAGAAAATAACAAAATATGATACATTTATATAGCAAATCAAACAATGTTGTGGAAACTCAATCATGGAGATTAACATGCATGAAAATGGTATACAATGGGGATTTGTAATACAAACATAAGGGTGGTAAAGCATGGTAGCTTCCCACTCGATGATTTGATCCATGTTTCTCAGGGTATTTTCTGATTTCTGGTTAATTTTGTCGACAGATGCTTGATGTTCCTTGATCTTGTGTTGATAGGTCGTAGCGTTTCTCCGATGTACTTTTGTCCACAATGACAAGGAATTGTGTATATGCATCCTCCTGGGTTGGGGCTTGCAGTTCCAATTTTTTATACTAAATTAAACTTTTAATGTATCGTAACTGACTCTTTATCCAATGGCTGGTTTGTTTTTCTTTTCATCTTTTCCCAAAGATACATTATATACTTAGAATTTCACACTGTATCAGTTAAGTTACAAACATACATGTACATGTATATGACTTGTTTGCCCAAACTGATCTAGTTGCATGAGGTTCCAAATGGGACTAAATGAATGAGAAGGCTTACTAAATGAGTGAGTCTGCTTATTTAGTACGCTTACCAATGTGATTGATTCAGTGAGATTAGCCGCGTAAATGTCAAGGGCGGATCCTGACAACAAGGTGGATGTAGTTGACAAAATGTTGCTAGTTTAAGGAGAAAGCTATTTCTTATAGGACAACACGCTCATTGCTCATTGACGAGAACCGTGATTGAAACAGGTGGACTTAACAAAATACTAGCTTAGTACCATTGCAATATACAATATTAGTTCATCCTCTATATACACTATACATCCCCGGGCAAAAGAAAATGTTTCCCGTGAAAATGAAGTTAATGTATATTTTATTTCATGATTTATCAATATTACTGACATTCAGTTGCGTCATATATCTAGAAAGCAACTATATTGAAAGTTATGGAAATTTCTTATGTTGTTTCTGAACAGTTTTTTTTGTTTTTAAATCGTCGACTTTGAAATCCTTAAAGAGACGAGATATGAAAGTGAATATGGACTTTTTAAAACGGTATATATTCAAGATATGTTAACGATAAAAGTCCATGAATGTCGTAGGCGTTTCTTTTGTCTGGCAGTGTATATATCATCAATATCAATATTAGCCCGGGAGACATCAAATTACATGGCCAATATTGTTTTGCCTCGTAGTTGGCTCTTCCTCCATTAACAAATGTTGATTGGAGCATCGGAGCTTCCGTGAGATGAGGTAAGTTCGTGTCTAACGCCACTTTCAACAGTATTTCACTTATATTACGGCTACTAGTATTATGGCAGGGAGAAAGCCCGCAACGCCATGTGGCTATGAATTGCGGTGAAACCTGCAAGCATAGACTGGAACTAGCGAACAATGGTTGGCAATACGCTGAAATTCAGTGTAGCATTGCACCCAAACCTTACTGCGTGTAGAACAGATCTCTACTGCAGACAAAGTTGTCCTGACGGGATTCAAACCCAAGACCTCTTGGTCTGAAGCCGAACGCGCTAACCCCCGGAGCTTCTGTAATGCTATACGGTAACCTGGTAGAGTAAACAAAGATAACTTGTTTTCACATTTGATTTAAATTTTAACATTTCAAAATACACTGATTATCAACAGATCTTCCTTTAAACATAAAACTAAAACTATTAATACAACCTGTATCTTGACGATTCCTAACAAAACCGAACCCGTAACTACACAAACTTCATCATCAAATCCGATGATGGCGTGTCAATTATTTATATATCTTTGTAATGTCTTATATAATTATGTAATTTGGAGTTCGCTGTTGCAGAATTGGTAATACATTAAGTAATTACATAACTAAAATTAAAATGCTATGAAAATGATATGGATGTCCTATTCATGTTGAACAATGCTAATATTCATAACACTTACGTCGTGTACAGTTGATATACTTGTATCCAGCCTGACACCCACCAACACACAGACCAGTAACATGATCACAGGGAGATGATTCATTAAGACACATTCGGTTATTGCAGTGCAAAGCACAGGACGCTCCGTAGAGGTCGGACTCACATTCTGGAAGGACAACATATGCTTATGCTGTAACATACATTTGCTTCGACAGTAACTTAGTTGGATCAAGTATAAAACATTTCATTTCGGAAATGACTTTCCAACTCGATAAGAATGTTACCTACACCGTGATGTTCATAGGTGTAATAGGTGAAATAATAATGACAATGTGTAAAATTTCCCCCATTTTAATAATATCAAATTAAATAGAAAATCTCAGAGAAGTGCAAATATCGTTGTACTAATGAGAAGAGCATTGTTAAAGTTAGCCCCAGTCGTCTTCGAAGAAAAGAAAAGTGGGGGGAAACCTGCACAAATAACCGTTACAAGCAGAACATCAGTAAAAACAATATCTATATAACGTTCATCTCTCCTTCTCTGTATCTGGTGTTTGTTATTATGTAATCACATACTCCGGCTTCACGCTTAGGTCAAATAAACTTGGATAGATAAAAGTCACATCTATGTGCACAGATTAATTTATATCTTAAGTTAGATGTTAACAGTGCATCCAGTATCATAGCGGTTTTCAATGATTTGCACTTTTCATGCACTTGTTGATTCATTCATTGCTTAACTTTTAGTTGGAACTCGTAAGTATATGTTTAAATATTCAACTCCTAAAACGCATGATAACATTGATCCTCTTTGTATGAAAACGTGAAACATAAAGGCGTTCTATCCTCTCTCATGTTCATGTTAGTTACACAAAATAATGTAAGGACAGAGTAGAGCTGCAGTATGAATATGCGACTGACAAACTGACATCCTCATAGATCAACTGTTTCAACCGAAACCGCCAAAAAGTCCTAGTCACATGTGAATCCTACCCTCACATCATGGATCAAATATGGACAGAAGAACAGGCGATAAACTACTACACAAAACAATTCCTAAATTATGATCTTTTTGGAGTGTTAGAGTCTCATAATCTGCATACTGTTGTCATTCATGGATTGGTGACAGAGGAAACGGGATTGTGTCAGATTTGTGAGAAATTACGAGAATCATTGCGCTCTTAGGACACAGTTCAATGTGATACAATAGACGTGTAAAGTGCGAGATAAATATTTCATTAGTTGTAGTTCACCACCATGCCCATCCATCAAGACTGACAACCTACCTTATGTACAGTCAACTCAAGTCTAATCCAGATTAACAACCTTCCATGTGTACAGTCCACTTCCGTCCATCCAGACTGACAACCTACCTTGTGTACAGTCCACTCCGGTCCATCCAGACTGACAACCTACCTTGTGTACAGTCCACTCCAATCAACCCAGACTGACAACCTACCTAATTTACAGTCCACTCCGGTCCATCCAGACTGACAACCTACCTTGTGTACAGTCCACTCCCATCCACCCAGACTGACAACCTACCTTCTTTACAATCCACTCCCGTCCGTCTTGACTGACAACGTATCTTTTGTACAGTCACTTCCCATCCACCCAGACTGACAACCTACGTTGTTTACAGTCTACTCCCGTCCGCCCAGATCGACAACCTACCTTGTGTACAGTCCTCTCCCGTCCATCCAGACTGGCATCGGATCTTGTGGACAGTCAATTCCCATCCATCCAGACTGGCAATCTACCTTGTGTACAGTCCACTCTCGTCGATTCAGACTGACAACTTTCCTTTTTTACAGTCCACTCACGTCCATCCAGATAAACAACCTACCTTGTGTACAGTTCAATCCCGTCCTTCCAGACTGACAGCCTGACTTCTTTACAGTCCACTCCCGTCCATCAAGACTGACAACGTGTCTTGTCTACAGTCCACTCCCGTTCATCCAGACTGTCAACCTACAATGTGTACAGTTCACTCCCGTCCATCAAGACTGACAACCTATATTGTGTACAGTCCACACATGTCCTTCCAGACTGACAACTTACTTTATGTACAGTCCACTCCCCTCCATCAAGACTGACAACCTACCTTGTGTACTGTCCACTTTCGTCCATTCAGACTGATAACCTACCTTGTGTACAATCCACACCTGTCCATCTAGACTGACAACTTTTCTTTTGTACACTCCACTCCCGTAGATCCAGATCAACAACCTACCTTGTGTACAGTCCACTTCTGTCCATCCTGACTGACAACCTACATTGTTTACAGTTCACTCCCGTCCATCCAAACTGACAACCTACCTTGTGTACAGTCCTCTCCCATCCACCCAGAGTGACAACCTACCTTGTTCACAGGCCACTCAGGTTCATCCAGACTGACAACCTACCTTGTGTACAGTCCACCCCCGTTCATCCAGACTTACAACCTACATTGTGTACAGTCCACTCTCGTCCATTCAGACTGACAACATACCCTGCGTACAGTCCACTCTTGTCCATCCAGCCTGACAACCATCGGGGCATCTCCCATCAACATCACATTGTTTTGACACAGTAACACAGTTCCTAGAGCTGCATGTTTTGGTACAATTGTCTCCATAGGTTTCGCTTGAACATCCTGGAAATACAGAAACATTGCAATATCTTGGAAGAAAGTACAATGGACTCCCTCCAAATCGACATTTCACCAATCCGACATTCTCTCCAAACAGACATAACTATTTTAACACAGTTCCTAGAGCTGCAGGTACAATCGTCCCCATATGTTTCGTTTGAATAAATATACAGAAACACTGCAATAACTCTTGACAAGTTACAAACGTTTCAAATGTTTCTACAAAAACGAATTGATATACACACCAATGTCTGATCAGTTAACCCATATAGCCAATACAGGAAAAATCAATTCCTTAAACAAATTAAACACAATCTTATATATTCGTAAAATGCATACTAAACTACCATTAGGTCAATTCCTCTTTTTGCGTTTTGCCTATGATGTGAGGTTCTTTTCGATCAGCATTTCAATTTGAAGCATTTTTAGTTTTGTTAAATAATTACACTTTGCGTGAAATTACACGAATTCACAAGAGAACAAAAAACCTTAAAACTAAACCCAAAAGTTGTATTTCCTTATAGTACAAGGTGTGCAAATGAAAGACATTTTAAAAAGGATCATGTAAGCTCTAGTGGACAGATTGCTATATTTGCAAGTTCATTGATATTTTCTCAACACATTTATGTAAAGGATATGCAAGTGGGAATTTACGTTGCCAATCAGTGACTGTTAATGTAGTGCATTCAATCCAGTTTGTTAATTGTTGAGTTTTTGTGTGGCTACATACTCATCCATTTAAGAGTATAAAATCCTCACCGTAAATTTCCACTTCTCCGAAGTCCAGTGTTGGTCCTGTCGATTTTCCATTTTTGATGTTGTCTGTGTCAGTGTAGAGTAGGAGGTAGCGCCATCTACCGGGACATGTTACATCGTAAACATCAGGTATGTCACTTCCACTCGGATCCCCAGTAACATTGTGACACAGCTGATCTTGACTTGTAGGGTTTGAGTCGGGAAATGAACTTGTGGACGTGTACAGCTCCACTCCGTTACGTCTCCAGGCGACTGTAAAGTCAAGGGGTGTATATAGAGGTCTTCGACATATGTCTAGAAGATCTATTGTTATTATCATGGGTTATCAAAAAATATTATTTGACCTTTTTTTGTCCGAAGGATTACTGCTTAATCTTCGACCATTTTTCATGATAGTTTCAGTATAGAATGTATCGTTGGGAAAAGAAAACAAACCAGCTATTGGATAAAGCGTCAGTTACAATACATTTAACGTTTAATTTAATATCAAGAATCCAGTTCACCATGGAAACAGAAACCGACCACCATCTCCCCTTCTTTGATGTCCACCGCATGAACATGGTCACTTTTAAAAAAGTGTCTTTTTCGGCTCGATCTTCAAACGGACATAACTCAGTTATTAAAGAACTAATTTCAAACTTGCTGATTTCCATCGCTTTCCAAGAACTAGTTTAGCAATTTCATAACATATCATTTTCATATAAAAGTTCATACTTTCAACACAAGTTGAAGTTTTCCCAAAAAAGTAAAATTTTGTGATTTTGAGCATTTTCGGGGGCTACTTTCTTTGTAGATTTTATTTGTAATGTTTTTATTGTTCCCAGTGGTACATGTATGTTTTATCTACAAGATTGTCAAAGCTTATACAAATATATATACTATTCTAAACAGATTCCAGAGTCTGAACAGTAAACATAAACACTCATTCTGGGTTAAAGATTGGAAATAGAGGAACTACTTTCTTTGTAGAATTGTTGATCGTAGACCACTGAGGATAATATGATGTTTGATGGCTCATTTTGAAGTAAAGATGTGATGTCTTAGACAATAAATTTCAATCATATATCTGTCGTAGGTTACGTGTTACTCGTCATAGAAGATAGTCCTTTTCGAAAATCACCATTTTTAGCAAAGTTCAAAGGCTCACAACTGCTTAGCTAATTACGATATTGACTCACAGACTTTGCATGTATTTTCTTATATTTGTTATAACAAAAAGAGTGTATATTCACCGCCTTTGTTTGTTATATGAAATGAATAAATACAAAGAAAGAACAACAATTACGATATTGATATTTTATTGATTTTTTTAATTTACAACGTCGGATACACAATTTCAAGAAGAACAACTATTCTGTCGAACCCTTTCATCAAACAAATTGATAGTTAAGCTTCAAACATCGAAAACGTTGTCCAGGGGTCCAAATTTATGCATTTTGGGGTATTTTCTTTAATATTAAAAAAATGTTTTAATTGTTTATGCAATCTAAACGATGGTTTCATCTTCTTAAATGGAATTAAAGGACAACTTTTTCTATGCATACCTTAGTATGAAAATATTAACCATTCTGTCTTAATCATGTGAAACATCATGTATTTTGGTCATTTAATATGCGACTTTTCTATTTTCAGAGGGGTAATTTATTTGAAGAAACTACTGAAGAAAGCGACATGTTTGATAGCTCATTTTAAAGCAGAGGAACTGATGAAATAATTGAGAGTAAAAGATGGATTTCAATGTCATGCAGAACTCTTGAAGACTTAAGTATTGACGCTTAGTTTTCATCCAAATACATCGAATATGTTCAGGTATGTAAACTAGAAGTATGCACATGTGATGCACTTTCATGTCCCCCGCTAAAACTTTCAATCCAACCTTATCATCTTTCCCTTATTTCCCATCTATGTCAGAGGCAATTAAAACATATTAATATATTAGAATAAATGAACCTCTTGCAGCTTCTTAGTTCAAATTGTATTCCATTTCTGGCCTCTTTGTTAAAATTGTTTCCATTGAAATCAGAATTCTGTTAAGATTCATTAAAGTAGCAAAAGCCACTACTCCACCACTAGGTCTAACCACAAACCCAGTTTTGTAAAATGACACTCCATAGAGTTTGAGATAGATGCCGGAAAAGGTCCCTTCCCCCTAAATTCAAACTGTTTCCATGGATACCGGACACAATATTTTAAAAATCAGAATAACCAAAGTAGCAAAAGGCACAACTCCACACTAGGTCTAACCACATACCAAGTTTTGTAAAGAAATAAATTAAACGGATTACGTAATTACGTAATTACGGAAGGACGGACCGCGGAGAAAACATGACACGAAACGTTGACGGTAGAGTGCAGACGAGAGTGACACTAGATGGTTGGATTAGGAATTTCATCCCAAGTGCGACACACTTTATGCAAAACGAACGCAGCCGCTGATAGGGTCTTGTTTTAGTTTGTGTGCTTGGAATTAACACTCATGGAACTCACTAAATAATGAGAGACGATACTTTCAAATCATTTTGTCGTTTCATGATGTAATAGGTTTGAACATGAACATTGAGTTGATTGACAATGTTTCAATTTAATCAAATACTATTTAATCTGACATTGTGCAATACCAAGTTATCTACAAGTGAGTTGACCAAAATGTGAAAACTCGGATTTAACATTGATACTGTGGTGACTTTTGTTATGTTCTTAACTTGGTAGAACACACATTTCAATTTAGTACAGAACAAATGACGTCTGTTAAAACATGTGCTAGACTGTTTATTGACACATACAGTGAAGAGCGAACATGGGGACGTACCTCGCATCAGTTCTCAGTCCGACACAGCGGTAGAGAGCACGGCCTTTCATTAACGTCAATGCACTACATCTCCTCTCGTGTTAATTTCAAAATTACAACTTTATATTTATTAATCTGATTTTACTTCGTGTATCTTAAAGGGGCAGTAGCACGTTTTTTGCTAAATTTATTTTTTCAAATTTCCCATTTATAATGATAGTTTGTGCCATTTAAATGTACTATAGAGGGTAAAACATCCTATAACACAAACGAATTATCCGTAGTGGTGATAAAGGTGTTGCGTATAAAGCAAACAATTTCATGGCGGCCATTTTATTGTGAACACATTTTATTATTTCGATTGACAAAAACGATCCCCATGGCTTTACTGAGCCATGTACACTCATTTTTAACTTGATTTTCTGAAGAGAGAAGGGTGTTTTACGATCGATGAAATTATTTTTCAAATACATTTCATCTACTTATTTGACCAAAAAAACGTGCTACTGCCCCTTTAACATCATAAAACAATGTTGCACCATGAATTACATTAACTTGTTGTCAATTCATTGACGCTAAAAGGGAGTTATATTTGATCACAAACACAAATACCAAATGGCCTAATTTACGTCAAAATCATCTCACTCGACTTGCATGTGTATCCCCTAACGCAAAATAGTTGATAATTACTAGCTTTCAATCAAATTCGAGCAGCAGCTTAATATACGATGTCAACCCGAATTCATGCAGCCCATTTACAAGTATACCAGTTATATATGCCATTGAACAGTACCAACCAATAGCTGTCTCTTTGTTTGCTACATATAAGTTTTCTAAATTACGTGTGAACAAGTGACGCTCGTCAGCCGCGGAACATTGTCTGGTGTTAGATCATAATCACGACTAAACATCTCAATAATGTAACTTTACTGTGCAGATTGGCACTAAAAGGATAAGTATTTGACTTCTTTAGGAACAGCTTTGATTTGACGTATAGCCGGCCAATCCAATTCTATCTTGTGTAACCATGACCGTCCGAACAGAGCAGGCCCTGATCCTTGAAGGACGAATAACTTAAAGATCACAGTGATCAATTTGCAACAAACTCTTACATTTAGTGTCCCTTCTGGTCTGACCGGTTCCTGTGTGTAGGTCACAGAAAATCATATCAGTTATCAACAGCAACTTTCAACGTTTTGTCCAAAGTAAGTCCTTACTTAAACACGTTATTGAATAGTTAGTTAGATGACAAACCACACACAAACTGAGTGTAGCAAGATAGTCCGAAATAGTCCGTTTGGCCCTTGAACTCTGCTTTGAAGCTGTGAAATTGTTAAATTAAATGTTCATTGTATGTTTCAATTTATAATGTATAAAAGTTAAAAGAATATGTTGTCATGCATTTTGGAATTGATTGTTTATGTTTTTGAAGAATGTAAACAATAATGTGTTCAGTGAATAAATCAACCACATTGAAAACACCTCTGAAACTGTATGTACCCCTTTCGTCCAACCTAACAAGTACTGGTATGTCAATATGTATCCTTTGATGTGACCTTTACTAATTTAATATATAAATTTTATATATTGTATTAGAAAAACGATCACTAACAACATCGAAGTGAATGGTTTCCAATTTTCAGTGAACCGTGTGAATGATGCCTGTAAGGATGTGTGTGAAATCTTATTTTATATTATTAGATTTATCTTATTGTAATATATGGACTTATATTTGATAAAATCCACTTCAGACTAAATAAGGGAGTCCAACTCACAGGGTGTCCTGAAGTAGATCCTCACTGTAGCGTCCTGTACTTCTCTCTGTAGATCCACCTTCCACCAGGCGAAGCGCGCTTTCTCTGCTGTGTGAATGATTTGACCAACACCGTATCCTTTAGTATCAGTGCTTCCATCCACAGCTGTACTTGCGTTGTAACCACCAGGTCTTTTTGAGCTCATTTTGGCAGGTTTTTCAAGTGCTACGTTCATTAGAGATGCTAGAAGAGGTAATCAAATATTCAGATTATTCACATAAAAGTGAAAACAGTTAAACTGACTAATAGACTTGGTATTCAAACCAAATATTTTTGTAAAACAATTTTTTTAAATAATTACATATTGCTACGTTAAAGATCAATTGTCCTGCCCGATGGCCACTTTTGAGATCCATTTAAAAGCGATTATAATTTCATTATTATTCGAACTGTTTTAAATCGCAGGATAAATAGCAGATAAACGACATAAAATTTATTTGCGATTGGTTGGATTCATGCAAGATATCAGCCTCTACCCCATCGCCACCTAAACATCTCTTGTTTTTGTCGAATAAAAATGGAAAGAAGGACTGGAAAAGGTTTCAGCAAATCAGCAAATACATGTTGGCGCATTTTGACCTGATATGCCTGATTTACGTGGGGAAGGGCATAGTTGTAAAAAATGCCGACGGGTCATGTTTTTAAAAAAATTAAAAAGCTACAGAAGCGGTGAATAAATACAATCAATATAAACTGGGGGACACATTCAAATTTAGCTCTGTCTTGGTGTTTAAATCCTTGTGATTCCCGGTTGTGAAACGCATCGCACAAACACAGTCGGGCATGTGCTGCATTTGCCACTAAGATAAATAGGAAGAGAAAAAGTTATTCTAATTTAAGCAAATTAATTGATAAAGTTAAAGAGTCGTCCGTAAAATTTTGCTGGTTAAAGACCGTAGATATAAGATTTAATTTTAAAATAACATAAAGTATAATGTTCCTTGAATCAAGGAAACGGGGCTCCTTCGCAGTGAATTAAATACAAGACTGAAGAGATAAGAGGAATTTGACATTTCATGTGTTTCATGTTAATATCTGTTTAATGAATGAGTTCAGTAGGTTAGGAGCTGATCTCGCACTTGGGTTCCACAGAACCGTTTATAAAGAGATGACATGTTTAAAAAAAGTTGGTAAACTTAGAGGTCTTTTCGAAAAATTTAGATTTTCAAAAATAATAATTTAGCAATGAGGAGTTGAATGCAGTAACAATGATGAGGATGCAACAGAGGATGGAACATGAGTGTCCATGATGTTGTGCAATGTTTATCAAATGTGTGTTTATTGTTCCCAAGAGTACATGACCATACATTAGTTCGGGATCCTATGTTGGTTCGCATATATATATATATAGGAGTTCAACACACCTTCCTTCTGCACATTTTTAGTTGTCAATAGCTGTCATACATTGGATTTTGGAATTTTAAATACACAGGAATAGGATCATTAAATCATGTTAATAACTTATTGAAATACACTGTATTTTGTGATAAAAACTTGTTTTGTCTATAATCTAGTTAAAGTGAAACATATCATTTAAGTAGTACTCAGTTAAACTTTGGAGTTATTTCCCTTAGGTAAAATATGTGACAATATCTTAGTTTTTTAAAAATATTATTAAAACAAGATTGGTCACCTTGCTTTTTTCTTTCATTATATTGATTTATAAATTAATATCTATGTCCATTATGGGATCACTGTAGTGTGTTAACTTTTGAATTTACAAACCTCTTTTTCCATCCAGAATTCCGAAAATATTTAAACAATTTCTTTATACTCGTATATTTTATTTTTTATTTAACAGTGTTAATCAACATGGAAAAGCCTTTTATTTCATTGCTACTGTCTTCATAATTGTTACTCTTTCAATTTTGATATACATAACAAACAAACATTGCATTTTTGAAAATTTCTAATTGTGTAAGAAATAAACGAAAAGTATGAACATTATGGGGTCCCCACCACTTTGCAGCGCCACTTAGTAGAACAGTGTCAGTGGTGAGAACGCTTTTCTTCAGTTTCTATGTAAGATTAAGTATACTTTTCATGAATTTATAGTGGATTTTCCTTAGTGTGTGGAACCTCCTTAATGCTTTGGGAATATAGAAGACCATTTGTTACCATGAATACGTAGTTTATTATTTTCAGTTGCTCCAAAGCCAAAAAAGGTATTTTGTTATTTTAATTCTGTAATGCATATGATCGTTAATAAAAAAAATCAATATCATTCCAACAAGTTTGTATTTTATACATTCCCAGTAATCATGACACGTATTCTCATTCAACTCATTACAGAAACAGCAAGCTATCTTGTCAACTAAGTTGTTTCATTTTAAATAATTCTTTTTCATTAAAGATAATAACATGTCCATGTTAAACAACAGTTGTGTATATCTTGAGCGAGAACGAGTGTCTTAAACAGAGCATGGCATCAGACTTAATATACTGTTTTATATTTCACTGAAGATTTAACATGGAGCGAATAACACTGAACTCTGCTTTCAAATATACGCCCGTCGCTACATGTAATTGAAGTCTGACAATTGATCAACATAAACTCTTATTAAAGCTAATACCTGTAAATACTGCCTGTGAACAGCTACAAGTTGATATATCTTGATTGTAGTGGACTGATGTTGAGTAATAGGGGCAGCGATCTGTGTTCCTTGATAATTCTATAACCTTTCTATATATCTATAACTGTGTTTTATATTGTTACAAATCAAAGTACATGACCCACCTGTTACTGTTACTGTATGTAGAAGGATGAGCTGTGTGAGTACAATCCACACCGTCTCCATGTTGTAACACCATATTAACCAGGAAGTAGAATACAAGGTAGTTAGACCAGAGTATCAGTAGTTTAAAGTAAACAACGCTTGAGTAGGACGGGAATGTCATCTTATTTTGAACAAAAACCTCTATACTGAATGATTTAGACGTAATTCCTGACAAAGAATAAATTGTATCTATGGGAACTCGAAAAATGCTGAAATCCATTAAACAATCATATTCATCGTGTCCACACTACCTCTCTCAAAGCAGCTAGGACAAAATCCCATTCGACAAACACAATCTAGGACAAAAGCCCCCTGGTTATATTTACTCACCCGGACAAAAGCCCCATTTGGCAATTTATTTCCTTTTATCACAGGTCAATCGTAACAAAATATTATATAAACGCCATGCTACATCTCTTCTTTTTTACAATATATTTAAAACGTTTATAATACGTTTTAAATACTTTATTATTAATTTATACATATTTAATATCCGTCAATGAAAATATAGTTACAATGAACGTTAAAACAGTGTTAAGAACACAACATCATCACTTGCTATCATTCCTCAGCATGATTTTCACATATGACGCGCGCAGGAGCATATATGGACATATACTCACCCTCACACTAATAAATGCACAATCTATTCAATTTAATCTACTCAATTTATCAATTTACTTAGCAATGTGCTTTAATTTAGTTTGTAATGTTCAATGTGTTACATGTAATTTTAATTAAAAGCTAAATGGGGCTTTTTGTCCGGGTGATCCTGGGGTTTTAAACTATTTTTAATCATCATGCATGCGTAACCCATTTTGTCGTGAAACATTGAGCGGAAGTTTCAACTATATATGTACAAATTTATGTCGTGGATTTAAAGAAATACTCAGAAATATAATTTAAAGGTATAAAAGTTTCGTAGTGTACAAATTTCCTGAACGTTTTTCACACTCTCATATATACATTATTCGTATAAAGTATGGAGTTTTTAAAACATGTTCGATAATCAGAAACAAGGAAGTTGAACATATATATTATGTTTTAATACAGTTTAAAGTGTAATGCCTTCCCTCATCGAATACTAAGACGTCAGGGAGAATTGAGATATGTTACTTTTATAGCTTAGTCATTATTCTTATTCAATGTGCACATTCTATGAAAAGCACATGGAAATACTGTACTTCTTCATTTGAATATGTCCTAATGAAGGATAAAAATATCTGATGATCAGATTATTATGTTCATTATTTCACTTGTAATTTTAACACCATGGCATTATTCAGGTAATGAAGAAATTAGTAAAAAGCTATGGAATTAAACTTCTTGACACAGATAGTATGTACATGTATTGCTATATAATTTGCAAGACCATGGTAGAAATTCGGTATAGAATGGTATGGTCTTACCAGCTATGGTGATATATGTGCATAATGTTAGATATAGATTGAGGTAAAACGTTATGGAAGGTTTTTGTTTAGTCACACAGACACTCACCTGGCTTCCAATCACCTTGCTAATCCTTCATTCATTCTGTGTACATCTCATAACTATCAACTCTATTTGTTGTGTACTAAACTAATCTCCAGTCAGTTGTAAAAATTGTATTTAAGCTTCATGTTTTTCCCATGTTTATCACTTGCTTGACAGCGACATTAGTATCTATGTTGAAAACTCGCCTTCATAGAACACAGACGTTGTATATCAATAATAGTTGTTCTATTTGTCATCACCTCATTTTCTAGTATGCCAATCAAAGAAGATGTTTATAGATAACATGATATTTTGAGATGTATATGTATTATTGACATTGTATCTGTCAATTGCCTCTTTGAAGCAATGATGATATGACAAAGTAATATTTTTGGATGTAAAGTACCAAACCTAACCAAGTGTTTTGGAAATATAAATGAACTAGGATGTAAATTGTTAACTAAAACGTGTATCTCCTTACTTCCCCAGTTCACATGGCAAACATTCCCATTTACATCACAGAAACAACACAAGTTTTCCTTATTTGTTTTAGCAATCCTATTGTGTGTAAATATAACATCGCAAACAAATCTTAATTGGAAATATAATAACTTTGAAACTTGTAATCGATTTTCTAAACCTGAAATATGTTTCTTAAAGTAAAAACTACAGTTACTATGAATGGAAGGACTGCAGGAAATGTTGGATCAAACGAAACAGTAAACGGTTATCCTCTCAACTGTATGATTTATATATTCACTCAACTATCAACTTTCTTCCTCCTTGATGCTCTACTGGGAAGAAAGTGTTATTTTTGTCACAAAAATACTCGCTGTTGAAGAAACGACTTGTTTTAGACTCTCCTTAATATCCTCATTTCCGGCCAGATTCTCTCTTAAACACATTAACGGCATTCAGGATTAACACAAATTACTATAAACTCGGATGCTTTGTATTCTGTGGAATTGACATGATATACATGTATGCTTTGTTTACATGTATGATTTTGTAGCTTCCAGTTGGCCCCGTGACTCGTTCTATATACTGTGCGTTGAATTCTAGGTTTAGATCGTATCATCATTCAATAGAGATTACCAATTACGGTTAAATTGTTTTTGTAGTGAACGATTCACTTGGACGTATGAACCAAAATGATTCAGTTTAGATGGGTATAATTTTACAGTGTAAATGCATATATAACTGTTTCTATGCCACATACCGTATACCATATATGTTGTTTAAACATATCCACAGGTCACGTATTTGTAAATCTAGTGAGGGCAGAAACGATTTCAGTCATTTAATGAGTCAATTGATGTTTGAATAGTATATGTAGGGTATATATGTGGATGTTGGAATAACTTACTTCCTCGTTTAAAAAAGTACATAAAAGCACTCCGGAACAGCCAAACTCATCTACACTAGGCTTGATCACTCGTTTGGAGGCAGCGGTAAAACATGACAGTTTAATAGAACATTTAAACACTAGTACTAACAAGAACTATGTAAATTCAAAACAGATTGTAGTATTTGTATTATACCCGAGTAGTTTCTTTACAAGCTTTAGCTTGCCTGAGACTCGATGAAACCGTCACTTGTATATGTATGTCAACATATTCATATCCTCTCTTTGTTGTTCTCAATAAACAGTGACGTCCTACTTACACGGACAGAATGACATTATCGTGTGTGTGGAAAGACATGTTAGTATATATGTAAAACATTATTATATTCGGTTGACACATCCTTTTCAGATATAAATAGTTCAAACTGAAAATTGGGCTTATAGGAGAAGTTCATTTGAATCATTTTCATATTTTAAGTAATATACACGTAGCTCAATGCAAATGTGCACATTCGCGTAGTACTGACGATATAGAGGAAATTTACCCGGCGCGTATTTCGGGTATTTCAGGTGCAGTTTATCCATTGAACTATAATGGTTAAACCACAAGTACTTTACAGAACTTAATTAAAACACGTTATGGTTTTGTTCACTCTATTTCTAACATGTATATTTTAACTCGTTTTAAAGGGACATTACGATGAAGTGAATTAGGGTACATGTATAATGACGCTGTCAAGTTGCATAGTTCACATTAACAACGTTGATATCATTGCAGGAAGAAAATTCAGATCATCTTTGTTTGACTAAGCATTGCAGTGAAACCTTCGAGTAACAAGATAACTAGGGCAGACAAACATGTGTAACCGTACATGTAGGGGGTAAAGGAGTAACCAAACACTGGCTACTGGTTGTGAGGGTTTACTCTGTCATGTGCGATAGAAGCACGGTCGAACTGACAAACATACACCTTGCAACACACAGTGCAATACAATATAAAATACATCAACATCCAACTTAAATACTTGAATGAAACTGGACGGATGTTCAATCTACATAAGTGTTATGTAGAGGACAACAGCAAGTGCTGCGAGTGCGAATGTACGTGCAAATCCATCATCTCGACTAAAACATGTATAACAGGTAAAGCAAATACAATAAATATTTGATATAAAGGTCGTTTCGAGACTGTCCTCATTCATAAATCTGAATTGAATGTCTTCTTCTTTGCGATTATACTGGAATACATTAGTATAATGAGATACTGTATCGTTACCACCTTTGTCTCTCTGGCGATTGGTATGGTTTTGAATGTTTACTTTGTTTTACATTTAAAGTTCTAGACAAGTGTCAGTCATTCGTTTGATAAGATGTAAGAAAGGAAAAGAAGATAGAGTTAAGAAACATCAGAAAATCTATGAGGATGCAGGATGGATGTTACACAAAACTGTTTACTCTTATATTGTTGAATGTTGGACATATTACATTGACGTTTTAAGAACTGTTTTATAAGGTAGTATGTACATTATGGTACGGTATTGTGAGCAGTATGCGTATAAAATATTGTATTTTATAGGTACATATAATCTGCAACATGGATGTTTAATATATATATTTTCTTATACGTGTGTGATAGTGTGCACTACTGGTATATGGAAATATATGTGTTATGTAAAGTTTTGAAAACATATGTACATATTCTATTGTATATCGAAGTCAACAAAACAAGCGGTAAACATATACAAACACTGTTGTGTGTTCTCTGTCGTATGAAAGAAAGTTAGCCAAGTCGTGGACTAAGTGTTGAATAAGAACTCGACATTACTTAACAATTGACTATCTCTGAATCTCTATCTCTCAAAGAAGTTATCTCTGAATAGTTTCGGAGCAAGTGTTTTCAAACTTAGGACTGCCCTATGTTTTGTATATCTCACACTATATATCAAATGTATTTATATTCATTCTGTAACCAATGGGAACTAATAAAAAAATAATAAAAAAAAAAAATAAAAAAAAAAGAACTCGACATTGAAGTGACGTTTACATTATGTTTCTAACAGAAACGGCACTCAAATATCCAAATGCAGATTGGAAACTTCACAGTAAACCTAAAAACACTGTGTAACGTAAGAAGAATATTCGATATCTGCTTTAGAATCCAGGATAATGGTTTTCTTGCGCATGACAAACTAACTAGGGTTGATGAAAGGTTGGCCTTCAGCTATACGTGATTGCATAACATAGTTACACTATACCGACATTCAATAGTACATAAAGAACACCACTAGTTTTGGAACGGCACAGATCTGATACATGCATATATGCCTTTATTTCATTGACAGTAGAAAGACGACACAAGTTTAACACACTTATAAGAATTTGAAAACATTTGCTAACCATGGCTAAGTGACCTCATTCAAAATGTGCCTCTATTCACATAGCGGTTTAAATGAGTACCTGGTAAGGGTTGTGTTGGAGGTGACCTTCAAGCAACATGTAATCTCTTATTTCAACATTGCGGCACTTATCTAATTAACCTTTTGCTATTAACTGTGTTATGTTATTTCATTTGTCATTTGCATATAATCTGAGCTCATGCATCATATTTCAATATTTTGGCTAAGCATTAACAATCATTGTTTTTTCATCACAATACATAAATTATGTATTCTAATTCATTTCTTATTTACAATAATCATGTGACGTTTTTTTCACAATGATACTGTTAATGTCATCATTGCATTGTTATCATTATATGTTTTAGTGTTCTCACAATGATTTGGCTATTGTCAACATTGTTTATTTTAATTATTATCTTGTCCATGTTGTCCCCTTGATGTGAAGTCACTGTTATCTGTATTAATACAGTATGTATTATTCATATGGTCGGTTCCATTTTACCTTCATCCTTTAGTGAAATTTAATTATGCAATATCTTATTATTACATTTTAAATATATTTCATTTTGCTAAAGTTGGGTAACTTAATTCGGGTAGTCTCTAAATATTCTACCTACTGGGTGTATGTACATATTGTTGGAGCTTGTCCCTAATAGACTAGTATGTACAACCAACAAACAGTCATACCTCATCCTTATTAGTTTCCATATTCGTAAAGGCCAGGTGTCCTGTCATGGTTAATGATTTACCCTATACCGGTATTGTTAGTTTATAAATATCAATTATGTTGAGGGTTAAATGATTTCTCTCCAAACTGATATGCTAACATATGTATTCCTTCGGCCTTTGTATAATAATGTGACTCGTACCTTACGTCAAGGGGCAACATAACCTTCTGTGGTAGGATGTGATGATAACTTCTGGGGAGTATTATGGTAATACATGTAATTAAATTGGGTGATGTAAGCACTGATGTTGCTTCCAAAGTGTATGTATTTATTTATTATATTTTGTATATATCCTATATCTAGTATTTATCACATCAATCATACCATTTTAATCAATTTTTAATGGTTTATATTTCATAAATTCATTTAGGCTTATTGTATCTGGGCAGCCAAGGGAAACAGATCCATTGTGCCTAACTGTTATAGGTACATGTACCCCCTTGGCTGTGCAGACACAATTTGCACCATCATCATCATGTCTCTTATCTGAATACACTATCATGAAACTACTTCTTGTGTTGTGTCATCTTTGAGAACTGGAGTACTTGAACCTACACGCTTGCTCATACCCTTTTCAGTGAGACGAGATTGACAAACTAATTGGCGATTTCACCAAGTCTTACATTAGGTAGGTGAACTTAATCGACCCTGTCTCGTTTATAACCTGAAGATTATCATGTTTTGACTTTTGTTGCAATATGTTTAAAAATCAGACGCATTTTGTACTCTATTGAAAGCGGAGTAATTAAGGTTGAAACCTAACGCGTAGCATTTGATCACTCTGGAGTACCAATCAGAATCGAGTATCCAACAATGCCATGTAGAATATAACATATGAATACAAAATATTTCAAGAAATGTATTCGCCTAATCATTGAAAACAATGTGTTATTTAAAATCCTGTATGCATATTATATACCGAACTTTGTGAATATTCTATTTTTAAAAATGTCTATTACAATTTACGATGTTGCTGTTATATATAATACAGACATTTGCAGCATTATTTTTAAATTTGTATTGAACCTTACATACATTTCTAGATCTCAAGTTTATATTATGTTGTAATAGTAGCGCGTTTATTATGACTTGAGAATGAAATAAATCTGCCGTGGTAACGACAGAACTTCGATACTGTAAATTACAATAAACGAACAGTGACCTTCTTGATTGTTATAATTTAAGACTGAAGTCAGACCCGGCTTCCTGTGGGAAATGAACTGATCCGGTAGTCCTCCTTCTATTAGTGTCCCAGCGTTTGTCTGCAATGAAAGCTTCCCTCTAATACCATGTCTACCTGACTGTGTTTAGGATTTCGATGCACTGCTTCTGTTATTGCCAATACATCCTCGACCGATTCATTTTCTTGATAAACTGAGAATTTAAAGGGGGATTCTCTGTCCAAAACTGAGACATGATTTGAGAGACTTACAGTGTCACCCTTGGCAAGCGATCTTATTCAAAATATTGCCTCTGTTCGCCCATATTAACATCCATATCATTTTGATAGATGTAGGATTACCTTTGAAAACCTTGACGGTTACACTTTAACACAACTGAGATTGAAGCCAATCATTTTAGATGTCGGGATCGGACCAACGAAAAGGCATAATTATACCTTTGGAAATTAAACAGGTTTTTCATTTGAATGGTATCATCAGCCATTTTAATTCTTCTAGGCCTATACTGTTTACATTTTATTGATAATAATATTTGATTGACCAATGTTTCTTACATCTATCACTTGAGCTTCATTTCAGCTGTACATCATCATAAAATCAAATTAGGTAACTCGAGTACTGACTGTGTACATCTCAGCAGGGCTAGGTTTTTTCTTGCACGAGGAGATTACAATAACTTCCTTAAAACTTTTAGTACGATAGAACTCAATGGTAGTTTTAGATAAAAAAAAATGTCACTGTAAACATGGTTAGCTTCTTTATTGCCGGTCATTAAAGATTGAATGGTCAAAGTTTGTTGTCGACCAGAAGGAATGTCTCAATGTCCCCCTTAAATTGTCCAAGTAGTTTTTCTTTACATATAATACTCTTTAATGACGTAAAGCAAGATTTATCTATGTCAATTTAACACTTGAAACATGTAAGGTACATTGCAGCGGTTAACGTAGTCTCACAATGTCCCTTCAAAAATCAGCCTGTAATGATATCAAGAAGCTTTTCACAGTAACGCATTTAGATTGTTGAATTGTTAGACTGGGGTCTATGTGCAGTCAAGTGAATTACTATATGTTGGGTCGTGTTGACATATATTCACATTGGGGTACATGAAACCTATTGAAAAGAACATGTGAAGTACTTGAGAGCGTTTCTACAGTGAAGGGATGTATTTCAACGCGAGCATTTTGCAATCAGTTAACTCAATTATTCATATTCTCTTCAGACTTTTCATGACTGAATAATCTCGGATGTTTGACACAATCATTAGGATTCAAGTTCAAAGAAGTCATTACCACGAAAACCGGTAATAAGATTGCAGTTTATTGACAGAAAATTATTTTTAAATCCTGACCTACATTTTCAGGAAATTGGTACGAGTCTGTATCTCCTCATTCTCTAACTCATGGAAATCTGACAGCCACGCTCACGCAAGTAGACTTTCAGGTCAGGCACTGAATAGCTCTAAAAGTTATTGGTTTCGCTTGGTTTATCAACGCCGGTTGCACTATGGCAGCCATGTTGGATGATCATTGCTCGACAGCGTCAAGGGAGATAACTTACTAAAGGGAGATAACATCCTTATCGGAAAGGAAAAGGAAAGGTCACATCCGTAGATTTACCTAGAGAGGTGACTCGGAACAGATTAAATAATTGTTAAGCATGTCAGTTGATTCACAAGTTTCGGATTAAATCCCTCACTTCACATTCGATGTGCATTCGATCTTATGGTCGTGTTTTACTGGTAGTGTTTTTTCCTTAGATGTGAGATCCTCACTCAAGACTATGCAAACATGCTTCACGGAGCTTACATTTGGAAAAAAAAGGTGTGTCAAAAGGCAGAATGGGTTCGGTTTTTGACTTCACTTGCTGCACTTCAGAAGCAAAGTCTAACCCTTGATGGCTACAAATTAAATCTCCAGCCTGTGCTAAACTGTTCTGCAATGGAGAGAAGGTGATTTATGCTATGTCTGTTTGTAGGTAACAGGGCTATATCCTGAGTAGTGTTCAGATCAAATTGACAAATATCCAAAATACTAAATGTTCATGTGTGAGCGGATTCAAATATGAATCCCTACCCTTCCCTACACTATCAATAGACCACAATGAATGGCTGACATGTTTTTTTAATTCCTACAATATGTCAACAACACATTCTTTTAACATAATTTCCATATTTCGTAAATGTGAATTTTAAATCGAAACACTTGTGCAAAAGACCCTATTGAAGTGAACAGGCATACAAAAAAAGCATGCCATATAAAGTAAAATTTTCACTACTTCTTTATGAAACACTATACATATACTTATCATTCACAATTGACTTTGAACAGGAGAAGTATTTTGTTTTTGACTCTTTTGAAAGCGTTTATTTTGGCTGCTAGTTTATCTAACACTTGTTTTAATTATGTAGTTCATATATATATATATATATATATATATATATATATATATATATACTGATTCCTGAACTAGGTCTTTAACTTGAATTAGACTATATAGCATCACATTCAGTGATTCATCAGATAATCATGATATGAAAATTATTTCTCATGTGTAATGTGGTAAATGAAAGTTTTCTCTAGCGATAAGTATCATAGATATGGTTTTCTATTTTAAAACACTAACATACTCAATGTCTCTTTAAGCTAAGAAGATACCTTGTAAGCAAATAATAAATATATGTGTTACCTACGAGGCAAGCATGTCAGGCTCCATATTTTTCAAACGATGCCCTAGGGCCAAATATCACTTCGTCTTGGTGACATGACGTCATAAACAATGCCATGACATCACGTTTTGTCTGTGACGTTGCGTTCTATACGAGGCGAGGGCGAATTACCAGCCGATGGTTGAAAATGGATTTTACCTTCGGTAATAAATAAAATGTTATATTCGAGTCTAGGTCATGCTATGTTTACCATGAGTGCCTGAATATTAGTATTTCCTCAACGATAGCGAGGGATATACTGATAGTCATGCACGAGTGTCTTAAATCTATGTATATACGGGGAATACATTAAAATGGTTTATTGTAATAGCGACGCAGTGTTTTATCTGATACATAAAATCAACAAATTGAATATTGAAGAATTAAATTGGCTTTTGTAGTTAGTCACCTCGGCATGGCAGAACTTTTGAAAATACACTCACTCACTCCATCGAGTTAACTCCGTATAGTTTTCATACACGTGTACACGGTACAACATGCACAGTGAGCATGGATGAGCGTCTGTATGGTATCAAGTTGACAACGGTCAGGCACGCCTTTGATATTCATTATCGAAGCTCATTCTTTACACAAGTACATATTACATAAGTCACAGCACTCCCAAAATATTATTTCAGGTATTGTACATTGTTGATTTTTAATAATTCCGGTTTTGGTTTACTCTCCACGGAACATGTCTATGACGTGACCATGTTATTGCGACACAAATATGACCACATACATTTAAGTCATTGTCTCCCTTTGAATAGTATGTTCTATTCAAAGTATAAACAAACGAATCAGAATTTATATATTCTTGAAATAATGAACAAGAATCTCTGTTACACTATAAAAAGCAAGGGTAGTTTATGTATCTCCAGACGCCACTGAAGCCACTTACAACTGAAATCTATATATAAACAAATTCGACACAATATATCACTACAGCGTATATAGAACTTCCCGTTACATTGTGTCCGACAAGAAACAGGTTTGTGGGATTCCTTATTGATATTGCATGGCGTGTATTTATTTTTATTATTTCGAGATTTTTGTCAGCAAGATTCAGAAACGGCTGAAGCAAACGCAACCAAATTTCAGATGCTGATAGCCCTTATTGTGGAATAGAACTGTGCAAATAAGGGTCCAGTTCGAATCGAAATGTTCCTTTTAAACATGGGAATCCGGGGCTTTTTCAAAATGAACTTGACTTAACTTAAAGATAACTTAAATGGGAAAAGCCTTAATCTATGTGTAAAGCAGGGACACCTGACAACATTATCAATTCCCTGTAATAAACGACGGGTAGTTTATATCGTGAGAAGCTATTGATCCCATACACAACTGGCATATATATATCTATATATATAGACAGACTCTATACCCTATACATATACATTGTACAGAGGATTCAACTTCCTCGTTGCATTATTTCCGACAAAAGAAACAGGTTTGTGTGGATATGCACAGATATGTTCCTGAGACGACATACAACACTGTATAGAAGAGCTTCTACTACCCGGTTTGTCATTATAAACAAAGATGGCGACTGTTCTGCTACTGCTGGCCTCTACTGTTATCCATCTTGCTACAGGTAGATCAGATTATTTATTTATTACAGAGTACATATGTAAGACATGAGACATTTTTAGCCAAGAGTTTTGACGCAGATAATATATTGGTCACTATGTGTCCGAACAATCAATCATAATGTTTGTGTGCATAATGTACAAGAATACACAAACAACAAAAATAACTTTGTGTGGATTTATTTACTTGAGAAAAGCTTTTGACAGTGAGAGTGTCTGTGCTATAAGTTTTGTAAAACTGGGATTTCAGGTAAGATTTATTTATTACATGTATTAAGTTATTATTTATTAAGTCTTTATATGTGTGAAGTGAGTTGATATTGACATCTACATTCAGTGTGATGAAGGGAGTAAAGCAAGGCTGCATCTTGTCCCCTACTTTGTTCTCTATATTCATCAATGATCTGACTAAAGATATTAATGCGCTATATTGTGGAATATCTATAGATAATGTTTTTTTTATCAATTTTATATTTGGTGATGATAGTGTGCTGATAGCGCCAAATGAAGAAGCTCTACATAACATGTTTGATGCTGGCAATAAGTGGTGTCTTAACTGGCAACTGCAGTTAAATGTTGATAAATCAAAAGTGATTTATTTTAGAAATAATAACACAACTGCACCAACCTTCATGTTTAGTTGTAACACAAAGCCAATATAAATTATGAAAAAATACAAACATCTGGGTATCTGGTTCAACGAACACCTGGACACAAACACAAACTACATCTTGAACTATTAAGATCCATCCACAATTTTATCGTTAAATTTCCACTTTATATTTGCTACTTATCTTTAAGTTTAATGCCTTCAACTGTATCTCGCAATGTCGTGCTGTACACATGCCTGTTGATTTTATGTTTCTGCAATGTTTGCAACTTCTTCTTTTCTGTGAACGTCAACCACTTCTGTAACTATCAGTTTGTAAGGAGAGGCATTTACAAAATCAATGGTTTGTTTTGTCTTTATTTTGTCTCTTTAAGTGTACCCCTCTACCTGTACAGTGTACCCTCAATGTACCTCCTCTACCTGTACCGTGTATCTCAAGTGTACCCCCTCTACCTGTACAGAGTATCCCAAGTGTACCCCTCTACCTGTACAGTATATCCCCAGTGTACCCCCTCTACCCATACAGTGTATACATAATGCATCCCTCTACCTGTACAGTATATCCCTAGTGTACCCCCTCTACCTGTACAGTGTATCCCCAGTGTATCCCCTCTACCTGTACCGTGTATCCCTAGTGTACCCCCTCTACCTGTACAGTGTATCCCCAGTGTACCCCCTCTACCTGTACAGGCTCGAGAACTGTCCAGTTATTTCCCGATGCAACGAGGAAATTATGGCAGTACCTGACTTCATCCTACTTTAATATTCCGAGTCAAATAACATGAAAACATGAAAAGTATTTAAATAATGAATAATACCACTACCTTTTTGTGGCCCCTTCTCTAGTGTACGAATAAAGTGCGTAGTACTACGGATGTTCATCCTGAACGATTTTAGCATGTGATTCTCGAGTGTCAAATTATGCGCACAAACTAAATGTTCAATAATCGTGCATGTTCGTGCACTTTATGATCATACAGATAATTTGAAATTTCATAGTTTGTCAATTTCTAAAATTAGTTAGATAATTTGTTTATTGTGTATATTTCCTTATTTGCATATTATTTACTATGCTTCAAACTACTTTATTTATCATTTCAACCATAACGTTACGGTTGTTGTGAATTTGTGGTAGAAAATATATTAGGTCATGTTTATATGTTGGGTCTATTCTTTACAGTTTTTTTTTTGGCAGGAGTAAATGAATTAATTCAAGTATTTAATTCCCAACCCTATCGAGTATTACATCAAATAAATGACGTTTTGATATTACTCAATCAAACGTTAAGCTTAATGTTTATACCGACTGTTATAGACTATATTTTTAAAATCAACGTTTGTTAAACATGAGTATTATAGTCACTGTCAACAGCTGAGGCCTGTGTACATCTCATTCTAGCGTCTCTGGTGAACGTAGCCCTGAATAAACCTGCCTCGATGAGCTCCACCGAATTTAAAATATACAGAGCTAGTACAGCTGTGGACGGGAACACTGATGCTAGTGGATATGGTGGTAATCAAATCATAAACACAGGCACGGATCAGCCCTTCGCCTGGTGGAAGGTCGATCTACAGAGAGAAGTACAGGACGCTACAGCGAGGATCTACTTCAGGACAGACTGTGAGTTGGATTAGTCTGTCATTCTCTGTAAAGGTAAATGGCCTCGGTCTTGGTGCAGGGGCTGTCAGGATGGGCAAATAGACCACGGGCGAAATCCAAAGTCTATCTGCCCCTACTGACCACCCCTTATAAACTGAGGGACGATTGGATGTT
Organism: Gibbula magus; assembly: GCA_936450465.1. Classification (NCBI taxonomy): domain Eukaryota; kingdom Metazoa; phylum Mollusca; class Gastropoda; order Trochida; family Trochidae; genus Gibbula; species Gibbula magus. The sequence continues at coordinate 76,445,013 of OW388292.1, read as the reverse complement.
ACTTCTAGTGAGAAGTTATTTAAATGATTCATATGTAATATAGATCCAAAAGAGAATATAATCAAGCTGTTCCAATTGGTCTACAACTGAACTTAGACAGACAAACATCCATCCATCCTTTAATAGACACCAAGAGACGTAACGGAGTGGAGCTGTACACATCCAATAGTTCATTCCCCGACCCAAACCCTACAAGTCAAGGTCAGCTGTGTCACACTGTTACCGGGAAGAAGAATGGATCTGATATAGTTGATGTCTACAATGTAACATGTACAGGTAGATGGCGCCATCTCCTACTCTATACTGACACAGACAATACTGGACATGGGCCTGTTCTGGATTTCGGAGAAATTGAGGTTCTTGGTGAGATACCATTAATTTTGACGCAATATCAGATATGCATACCTCTAACTAAACATGAGATCAATAAAAAAGAAATTCAAAGAAAAAATTACTAACGTATTTATTTGATATAAATCTATTGGTTATATTATATCGTTTGCATATATATTTTCCTTGTAATAAAAACATAAATTCACCAGCACATGGAAACCATGTTTTTTCAATATCACGTTTAAAGATAATTCGGCATATATGAGGTGTATGAAATTGGAGGAAAATCATTTTTTTATAAGCTCTAGTTCTGTTTATACTTGGACGATGAATTTTACCACGTTTATAAATGGATTGTGATCTTACAAGTACAGATTATCCATGGCGATTCTGAACACAATCGTTTGAAAACTATCTGCTCTAATTCTTACACAAACACAACAATTGTAAATGATAGGTTTGATTATAAAAGTTGTACAACGTGAACCACTAGTGCGATGACATATATTGTTGAATAACCATCCCAAGTTACATATGTTTTCAAAACGTACTTAAATCAACATGTTTCACCTTTGCATGTCAAAAAAGAAAAAGAAGATTTTTTTTATCACGCATATACTGCTTTTATGTTGGATTCAGCATGTTCTGTTGGAACCTATGGTGAGAACTGTACCAAGACCTGTAGCTCCAGGAACTGTGTTACCATGACAACAACATGTGAGAGAGATGGCAGATGTCCTGATGGTTGTCAGTCTGGATGGGTGGGAGTGTACTGTACACAAGGTAGGTTATCAAAACACGTCCAGACAGGGGCACGGGGACTACACGCAGTAAGGTTTGGGTGCAATGCTACACTGAATTTCAGAGTAGTACCACCCATGGTTCGCTAGTTCCAGCCGTTGCTCGCAGGTTTCACCGCAATGCATGCAGGGCTTTCTCCCTGCCGTAAATCTAGCAGCCGCGATATAAGTGAAATACTCTTGAAAGCGGCTTTAAAACCCCACCTCACCTCAAAACACGATAGCTATTTTGTTAAATTTGCAACGTCTAACCCACGAGAAGAAATGATTTCTATAAATGGTTACTTATACTGTATAGGGTTGAAATAATGACCGCAGACCGAGTGAATAGCTGTGATAACCATCGAGCGGTACGCGAGATGGTTATCACAGATATTCACGAGGTAAAGGTCATTATTTCACATACACCACATGGTTATGATTGATAAAGTGGCAAGTCGTTTTTATTTTCATTAATTTAAATACGAAATAGTTACTTTATTTGCATTGAACGTTTTGAAATAGTCGTAATGTTGTAATGCTTGAGTGAATTCTACTCCGAACATTACTTCACGTTCACGTGTACACTCCGCGAATTCACGTGCAAATCAATTCGTATACATTCATTGTTGTCAAACATAAATTCCTAGCAAGTAACCAACTGTTTATTTTCGTTTTTACTTCAGAAACTACATCACATTTTCTTTGAGTATATATGCAATAAAGATGATTTTAAAAAAAATAAAACAAACATTTATCAGATTGTTTTTGACAACATATTATGTTTTAACAAGCAATTCAGTCCATGACCAACCATCTGCTCTCGTTAAGCGAACACCGTGGCTGCAGGGACGTTGTTCATTGCATCTTGTGATGCACGGACATCATGAATGTCATGTTGCCAAGCTAAGTTTCTAACTTCACGTGCTGCACACAATCAAAAGCGCGTGGTTGCGAAGAAGTGGCCAAAATGGAGTGGTCTGATGTTTCAAACAATAGTACACATAATAAGTGTTTCAAGGTCTGTTCGGAGCGAAATGAAGGTGAGTTACATTGTATTTGGCACTAATTAAGTGTCTCTTTAACCATATTTGATAGTTTACCTCATGTTATAGGGCGTTCTAAGTGACCAAACGAAATATAAACATGATGTTCTGATTGTTCACGATAGTGTTTCAACTTTCATTGACAGTATCCAGGTATCATACAACTTTGCTTGACAAATCGTAATAATAGTTTTCACCAGGGCGTGGGATGATTGTACTTCCCATTTTGACATTACTGTCTCATATACTTTTGCATGTCATTTTCATTGACTTCAACAATGAATAGCTCGTTCTCGATACTCAATATCGAGTGTTAAATTGATATCGTTGATTTTCTTGCTATCAAATTGTTTATTTTATCATTTAGATATTTCGTTTTCACCGCAAAGCATAGCCACATGGCAATGCGGGCTTTCTCCTTGCCATAATACTAGCAGCCGCGATATAAGTGAAATACTCTTGAAAGCGGCGTTAAACACTAACTCACTCACTCACTAGATATTTCGTAAATATTCTGCTATTAAAGATGCATCTAGTATTGTTCCATAATATTTTATTTGGCTTCAATACGTGCAAACATACCATAAGGGCGGATTTAAGTTAAAATCGTTTCACTCAACTTGCATACCAATCCCAAATCGTCAACTATATCATAACTATACTAGTTTCCAATTCAAATCGAGCAACGTCATTATACATACGTAGACACCGAAAGTACTAGTCCCATTTCCATGTACAGTACCAGTAGTCATGACCTATTCAACATTATCAATCATAATTTGTCGTGCTGTTGTGAGTCGATTATCACCAAAATGGCAATTTTCGTCAACAGTCAGTACTTCTTGTACTACCACCTCGCCATATTCACTGCCAATACTGCCTCGCCATATTCACAATATCGCACTTCGAAAAAAAACTTCCCCTCGTCTTATGGGTCTAAATGACCCTTTGCCTCTATTTGTGACTTTCGACGTTCTTTAGATCCTTTTTTCAGTCAGTTTTGTTCATACAAATATTTTAAATTAGCAATTAGTTTGCACAAAATATGACAAATAAGCTAATTTAACGAATATCAAAGATTGCAAATACGTCTAAATGAAAGAAAACAGGAGACAGAATCCACATAATTTATTAACAGTCATTTTGATTTCATATTACATGTTCACACAAATATGTTTTGCTATCCTTGTTATAAATGCGATGAATCACTTCGTTTGTTAACATATCCGTAATTAAAAGTAAAAGTGAAAAATGTTCACAAATCGACACACAGTATTCATGGTAATGACACATGGTGAGAAGTAAACAACACTTTTCAAGCAATCCATTTGATAGTCAACTTTGATGCTGCATAAGTAGCACACAAAAAAACCTTATTCTTGACGACTCCAGCTTAATTCGTTTGGTTGTCCCTGTAACAAGCAAACGTGTCACATAAGTACACGTATCAAACTTCAGCCAAAGAAGACATTATGAAACAAAATTGATGCACCTTTAATAGCAGGATAATTACGAAATATCTAAATGATTAAATGACCAATTTTGATAACAAGAATTAATTTAACACTCAATATTGATTATCGAACAAGCGTGATAAGCATGCGGTTTATTGCCATTGCTAAAAAACACATACAAAGTATACCAGAATGTCAGAATGATGAAGACAATGATCCCACGCCCTAGTGCAAATCGTTATTACGATTTGAATTATGGTCAAGCAATGGTTCAATGGTTATCACAGATATCCGCTTGGTCTGTGGTCATTATTTCAATCTTATCTCGACTTACGCAGCCTTGTCGGTTAATCATTGGTCAAACTTGTCACGTACCGTAGGTATATTTTACTATGTTAAACTTGGTGACACGGCACATTGTATGCCCTCAAGAATTATCTCCCTTATTTGCATTGTTTGTAAACAATCCCTAGCCCTAGATCAAACGAATATTTACAATGAAACGTTTCGCATCTGATAGTGTGGAGGTAAAACAGGGAAAATACATTTAAAAGCATGGTCACGACAAACGATCTAAGTGCACGACTGTTGGAAGAATAAAATAAATAAGTGAGAATGAAAGTTTCGAGGATTTTTATGAAGCAACATTGAATGGCCTTGTCAGTTTCTACCGTGATGTCAGCCGGACTGACGGATTACTTTTCGTTGTAAATACGCTTGAGAGCTTCAGGCACGGAATTAATCATTACTTGAAATATCCCCTTGTAACTATTATTGATATGTCAATTTGTCGTGTTGCTATATCGCTTTGTCGTGTGACCATATCGCTTTGTCGTGTTGTCATATCAGTTTATCGCTTTATCGCTTTATCGCTTTATCGCTTTATCACTTTATCGCATTATCGCGTTGTTACCAGAGGGAGAAAGTGATGTCCTCTCTCGGCCATCATAGTAATCGATGTGTCACTTTGGTGCAGTTGTCATTTGGCACAAGAGCGCTTCATCTATCTGCTTTTATCTGCAGCCAGATGATTCTGAGAACGAGCACATGGGTAAAGCCACCCAGAGTAAACTTTCTGTATATCAACCTGCTCTGCCCCCTTCTTGTACCCGCCAGTCCTCTCTAATGTGTATTTCAAACGTTTATGTAGAGTCTCTAAGGTGGAATATATAAGCACGATCACGTGATCGCGTTGCAACGGATATGAGAAATCTTCGTTTCAGCTACTGTTGAGATTAATTTGTAAAAACCATTGCTTTCAGTATAGAACTGTTATACGGTAGTTAACTAACTTTTTGTGCTGAATGCATTGGTATTATCAACAATGTTGTAAGTCCACAAATAAAAAAGCTACCCTGTATGATCGGCCACCATTTTGACTTTGACATTCTTTCACTGCTGATTTTTCTTTTTGTTTTTAATGAGGGTGCTCGTCGAGATAAATTCATCACCATGTGTCCGCGAGTTCGAGATGGAGATTGATCATGTGACTGATATCAAAGGGATATCAAAGTGAACAAAGTTCGAGTGATAATATAAGTATTATTTTTAAATGACATTTCTACCTCTCCAGTTACTCCATGTACTAACAACAACCAATACGGCCTGAACTGTGACAAACTGTGCAGTGACCGGAAGTGTAAGGCGCCCCCTATCTCGTCATGTGACCGTCTGACTGGAAGATGTGAAGATGGCTGGAGACAGGAAGACTGTACTCAGGGTGAGTCTGATGCTTTAAGAGAGACAGGCATGTGTACAATCATAAGCTGCTGGGCTTAATTTGCAAGATCCATGTATATGTAATGTAGCAAGAACTGTTTTGAAATTAGATGACTTAAACTATGAACTTTTAAAAATCGTTTCTTAACTTAAATGATTAAATCTCAGACTGGTTGCATCGATCTGTAGTTTTGTTACACAATGTATACTCAGATTTGTGCATAATTCTCTTCTGCCCAATATAAGTAGGGACATATATTTTAGCAACACTAATACATTTAATCCACTCCTTTTTGTGTTTAACGGCAGACATGTGATATGAGTTGAGAGACATTACATTGTAGTTTGATGCATATAAATGAAAACGCCTACTCGAAATAGATATATAGATATAGTGGAAAGATGGCATGACAGAATAAATCAAATGAATGTTTGGCATGATGAAAGTATAGTAAGATAAACAGGGTTTATGAAAACGAGCGTGTACTTTATGTTTGTTGTATGAAATGAAAACAGATAATTTAATAGCACATATATTCACTCAACAGAAAAAATGGAACAAAAGATCACAAAAGCCAGACGTTTAATCTTCAAAAAGATTAATGAAGATAATAATTGCTCATCCGACGTGAATCAGTCTTATATATATTAGTGATTTATTTATCTGCACAAAATCAACACTCAACGTTTGACTTCATCGTCACCACTAGAATTCAGAGTAATGTACGTCAGTTCTGGACGTCTGCTACTGAGCACAGAGGCGTGTTCAGCGAGTTACCGCTTCTGAACGAGTACACACGAACAAAACGCAAACACTTTGGAAAGGTCTCGACACGATCCAAGATGAGTCCAGACCCCAGTTTCTGTTCAGCAGCCATTCGCGTCAACCGAATACTCGTGCTGTTCAACTCGCCTCAGGTGTTAAAACCAGCTGCAACACAAAATGACATTGTGGAAAGACACACTTTGAATTCTTTGAAATATTATAAAAACAATGCAAACATAACATTATTTTAAGGTAAGGGGATATATAAATGACATCTCAAGGTTTATTTCACATGCATGAACACAATACATGCATTCAAGACGTGAATAAAAGTCATTACAAGCATTCTTGGTAAAACATCTTGCATTGCATTGTTTCAAAGAATTAAAAGACGTCTTAAGTAGTTTGTGTATATATTAGTCACCATGACTATACTGAGACTTTTAAAGGATCAAACAATATAAAATCATATTTCAACCAGAAATATACCTGTATATTTAATTGAAAGTAAGGGGCGTGTAACTAACATTGAACATGTTTTACTTATACCTGTATATCCCGTTTCAAGTTTTGCAATGAAGGACGAATATCCATTTGAACCTCGAATGTCAAATGTACAAGGATTTGAAATTTGGAACAATATAATTTTTCGGAATACTGTATTTTAAAAATCATAAACATTGTTATGTACATTCAAAGTTTGACTTTTGCATTATACGTTTACAATAGTTTATTTATCATGCCAATGCAAAACAACAAATATGTATGTAAAAACACATTAAAACTACTTTGTATTTGTGTGATTATTTGTATATTAATTTCTTACAAATGAACCCTTGGCCTAATTGAATTCCTCCTGCTTTGACTTGACTTTGTCACTCTGTATCAACAGCATCAACATGTCATGTGTCTGTTGTTCTAGACGTCTTCACCCCCGACTTGACATGATAGAGATATCTGACTATTGCATATAGATAAACATTTAAACAAGTATAGTGTGTTCTTCACAGGATGTGCGTCTGGCTCCTATGGACCTTCCTGTGCACTGTTCTGTAATAACCGACGGTGTCTTGATGATTCATCTCCCTGTGATCATGTGACTGGTCAGTGTGTAAGTGGATGTCAGCCTGGGTACCAGAAACTTGATTGTACACAACGTAAGTGTTATACGTGATAAAGTCAAGGTTTTCATTAACTAGCATATCAACATATATAGGATACCCACAAACCTTTTAGAGGTTTACACATAATACTGAATGTAACACTTTTGCCATTTAATTACACACTGTACTTCAAATCTGTTAGTCATTTTTCGTCATTTAAAATATTGTCAATAATTCTGTCGAAAATAATCATGAGTCTATGCTTCAACTGTGAATTCAAAACACGGATCTTGGAACTTAAAATGTTGGTTATAAGACATTAATACGATGATGCCGGAAATAATTAAATATTCAATTTGTATTACCAGTATAATCATCCTGTTACTCCCTAAGTAGTTACACCTTCATTTTCGGAATGCTGATATGATACAGGTTTGTCTGTAAGTACCAGAACTACTTCATTTATACTTATACTTATACTTATACTTATACTTATACTTATACCTACAGACTGGTAACTGAAAGCTTTCTTGAGTTGTCCGGCATTAGAAATATCGCCACCTCCTCTCCTCAGAATGTGACTCCGGTTCATACGGACCTGGCTGCAGCTTGAACTGCACTGCCCGGAAATGTAGGAATCCGGCAAGTTCGTGTCATCACGCGGATGGTCGGTGTGGAAATGGATGTCAATCTGGCTACAAAGGGATAGATTGTATTCACAGTAAGTGCTAAAAATTGTATACATGCATTTTTACGGTTAACCGTTTATAAAGACGTTAAACAATACGTTCCTATTTTTTCTGATTAATCCCAAAATTGGTTACTGGTTTATAAAGTTTAATGTCATAATAAAATTGTATTTCTGTGACAAGATAAGCAATGATGTTACAAGAAGAACTTACAATCAATTTAATTTATATCAACGATAAACATTATTTTAAAGATGTTTCAATCGCGTAACAGAGTTCATATCCACCAGATGTTGATGTTGGGATCGACATGTACTCAATACAGGTAAATTTGCTGTCAGGTTTAAATGCATGTTGTATTACTCTCCTTTGCAGAATGTGACTCTGATTTCTACGGAGATAGGTGTAGTCTATCCTGCATTTCCCGGAACTGTTCTGTCATCTCAACTGTTTGTGATCACCTGACAGGTCAGTGTGAAGGTGGATGTCAGGCGGGGTACCAGGGAACAGACTGTAGACAAGGTAGGAATCACTATCTGTATGGAAATGAACATCATTAGTGCTTGACAGACAGCTACAAGGATAGCGATATCAACAATGAAAAGGTATTTAAAACGGTATCGGAAGACGTCACCACCCAGCAATATTGCCAAGCACATGTGTGATTTTGGGACCTACGCAGCGTTAGAGACACTGTAACAAACACACTAACGCATCGCTTGCATTACACTTTTGAAATCGTGTTTGAGCCTCCGCTCGTGTTTGCACCGCATTGACCAATTCTATTAACCCATACGACACCTACACACATTAAATGAAATCTACACTAGCGCATGTGAATCATTAACTTTGAGACCCAAATGTTTCACTTACTCGAGGTTTTATTAAACAGGAACCGGCAGTCGAACTTGGTAATTATTTTACAAACTGTTCATAAACTACACACACGTCCATACAAAATGTTAATTGTACTGTTAACATTATATGGGTGTCAATTTGGCTTTAAATGTGCTCTTGTACATGTATTTGTTGTACATATATCCTATTGTTGTCAACAGTCTGAGCTCGGTTTGCTCTTTCTGCATGTTGTTTATACATGCTTGAGTATCAGCATTGTCAATGTTTACATGAAACAATGTCTATAAATTCTATATGTTTATATATAATATATAATGCCACAATGGTACGTTTTGTTTCTTTTCTTCACAGCATGTAATCAAGGCTTTAACTACGGAGTCAACTGTAACAAATCCTGCTCTGCTCGTCGCTGTAATCCTTCTCAGCCATCCATGTGTGACACTAAAACTGGACAGTGTTCTGGAGGGTGTCAGGTGGGGTGGAGAGGAGTCGACTGTACAAGACGTGAGTAGAATCAGTATTGTTACTTCGTGTATATGATTTTACTGATCTACTGGTTACTGGTGTTAGTCCGTGCCTCCGGTGGTAAGAGCCCTTACACATATTCTTTCCCTTCTTTCCTTGATCATGTTGGTAATGGAGGAGGCCCATTCGTTGTTTTGATTTTTTAAACATGTCCTCAAGAGGGACTGATTGGTTATTGTTCCTTGCCTGCTGTAGAGCTGGACATCTTAGTAGGATGTGCTCTATTGTCTCTTCTCCTTCCTGGCAGATGGTGCACATTGGGGTGACTGTCAACTTGAAGCGATGGAGATAAGATTGGCATGGAAATGATTTTACTGATCTAAATGTATATTATAAACAATGCAATCGATGCAACAAAAACAACTTGAATATAACCATTGCAAAGCCAGCTGCACGGAAACAAGTATCGATGATGTGACAAGAAAGTCGGCATAGTGCAGATATTATGACTATCATAACCATTTAGATAGTTTTAAAATTACAGAATTCTTCATAAATCATGACTTTACACGAATCTTGTAATAAAAGGTGAAAGTTAGAGAGAAAAACCAAAAGAGATCACAGAATTATCTACTACATAACCCGTTCTTATAATTATCATCAGTTCAATCACTCAGTAACTAACCTTTGTTCCCCCCCCCCCCCCAAACAAAATCAACATTGATTAATTTCACATTGTGATTTTAAAAAATCCATCAAACGGAAGGGTGTTATAATTGTGTAATGTTAATCACGGATTTTAAAATTTTCTCACAGTACTAAAGCCTTAAGAATGTAAATGATGCAAATCGAATCCTGGTGTTTGGTAAGATTCGTGAAATTCAAAATAACTAATGAGACCTTGAGGGTGATACCTTCTTACTCATGATTGGCAAAACATGACGCAATGCGCAATATATTAAGAATGGGACTCAGGTATTGATATATATATATATCATGTATTTTAACAACTAACTCTATCCATCTATAATAGCTCAACACTAGTGTTTATCTCTGTTAATATTTCAATTGTCATACAGAATGTCCTGCTGGTACATTTGGATCTAACTGCACGTCCTGCAGTACGCGTCACTGTCAGGGAGAGTCGGACTGTCCTGCAGATGGAACATGTTCTCAGAGATGTCAGGACGGATATACGGGACAGACTTGCATGCAAAGTACTGAACATAGTATAAGAAATAATTTGAACTATCCTCCAATCTCTCTTTGATGAAGAGTATTCTCTGTAGGTGTTTTGGCTACTTTTTCATATCGCAATTGTTCTTTATATCAACGACAAAGGAGAATATAGCAATATGTGTCTTTTAAAACAGTATGCTGTATTTAGATAACATTGAGTTGAAGCTCTGTCCTATCTTGGCAGCTGCAGGTATGTGATTACAGCAATTCGTTTGGCTGCAAATATACACAATGAATTGAACATGGTTTTAATATTACATATCTGATAATCTAAATATACATAAAATGTCTTCTTGAATTAACTAGAAGATGTTTAGTTCATACCGGCAGCATGTCCCCGAAACTTGTACGGACCCAGCTGCAGCATGACGTGTGGTAACTGTAGCTCTGATGATGCCTGCCATCACGTGACCGGAAACTGTCCTAGCGGCTGTAAATCTGGATGGAGAACTCAGAAGTGTGACGAAAGTAAACTTATTAGAATTTAACAACTCTTTAGTATTCCCTCGCCTGAATGTCATGTTCAAACAATTATGTTTCGATTACATGGGAAACAAGTCACTTATTGTATCATAGGAGGATTATTTTAAATGTACACAGTTTATCTAATTCCCTAGAAAAACTGAAAGAAATACTGTAAGAATATTCTTTCACTCTTAGTGAATGTGAAATAGATCGAGATAACTGGCGTTATAGTGTCATTTGACTGTTTCCACAATTCCAAAGGTTGTGAAAAGCAGTTCAGAAATTGAATATCTGAAACATGCATTTTCGTCTTAGTCTGCGTGGATGGTACCTACGGCCCTGACTGCACAGAGAAGTGTGGTCAGTGTGATGGTGTCTGTGACAATGTGAACGGGAGGTGTCCTGCTGGATGTCTGGAAGGATACTACGGTCCCTACTGCAGAGAGTGTGGTTACTGTGATGGTGTCTGTGACAGAGTAAATGGGTTATGCTATGTTGGATGTCTGGACGGATATAGTGGAGCGTGGTGCAATGTGACGAGGACAACAGGTAGATATGATCTTAACATCTTCAGTTTAATGAATTATGTGTTTCAAAAATAGTTCATGATATTAAATGGAAACAATTATTTACGTAATACGTATTATATCAGATAAAGAGGACTGTCATCACATCTGGACACAGCCAAGTACGACTTGTCTCTTGCAGCAATACGTACATAACAGGATATTTGCTTTATCTCTACCATATTACTTCTATATATGGTAATTAATAGCAACCAATCTTATCTTAAATATTACAATTGTTACAATTTGTTTGATCCACAGTTCATTTTTATATTTCTGATTTTTATAAAATGTCTTATTTGGTAGTCTTGCTTGGGACAACCGGTCATTCATACAAAATTGAAGAACGTATTTAAATCAAAATCAATTTTCAGTGAAATCTTATATACGTCGCCACTGTCTATTTAGCAATGTATGTATATGAACACTCACTGAACCACATTGACTTGCTTTTAATCTCATTTGTGACATTAATGCTGTTAAACTGAGTTGCCAATAGTAGTCACATTATTAACTGTTCGTTGTTTACATTTAAGTCAAAATAATTTTATTGAGTATACTTATATACCACGGAAGTAAGTTTTGTTATTTGATTGTATTGAGTTGTATGCAAGTATGTATAGACGTTTTGTAGATAATGTCTGAGGACGTTACGATATATTTACACTACTGTGCAGAATTAAGTACCCCTTGTTCGCGAACATTTTGCGAACATTTCGCGAACATTTCGCGCACATTTGGCGAACATTTCGCGCACATTTCGCGAACATTTCGCGAACATTTCGCGCACATTTTGCGAACATTTCGCGAAATCCGGTGTACTTAATTCTGCACAGTAGTGTATTTCAGACATTAATTAATGTTCATCGATTGTTGAAATCTACAGAACAAATGGTTTTACTCACAGGCAACCAAATCAGTTTCAGTCACATATTTGTTTACCTAATATTAATGGTCAGTGTTCTATGGTAAAGGAGATTAGGGAAATACCAATTACTTTCAGTTTAGCTCTTCGTGTCTACTGCAGGGTGATAAGCATGTGCATTTGAATGTAAGGGAACCAACTCTCGTCCAACTGATTCCACGAAGGCAAAAGAACGTGATTTCTAATACGCTATCGAATCTTGAAATATTATCATTATATAGTGTCAGGAGTGATTCATAAGATTATTCTAACATTTTCAAATACATGTGTCCCTTTATGGTTTTATTAAAAACTCACGTCTTGGCGATGCAATAGGAAAGTTGGACCTGTTACAGTGTCGACAAGTGGATAAATGTGTTTCTTTATTCATATCAGCCTAAACAAAATATTGGCATGATTAATGATTCTGCATTGTATTGTCTTGCATGTCCATAACTAATCAACTCATATCCGTATATGTTTTATGTTCTTCGATTGAAGAGGAGACGCCAGTCTACTTCACTGCTGCATCTGTTGTTGGCGCCGTTATTGGAACTTTTCTCGTGGTTGTCCTGGTCATTGTTGGAATTATTCTCTGTCTTGTCAGACAGGGGAGGTGAGAAAAGTGTTTATTCGTTTATCTGTTCAACTGTGATTGAAACATTTAACTTACTCTGGTAGGTTCATTATTTAGAAGAGAACTTTCTATCCGCCGTACCACTTTTTTGTTGAATTACCAACATTTTTGGTTTGATAACGGCGTTAGTACCAACACCGAAACGTCACAAATAACTGCCATGAAGATTATTTTTAATTCTTCAATTTACCAACTTCTAAATGCACTTCTAGAAGTCGCTTATTAGTTGCAGTGCATTGTCTATGATATATATTGCTGTCTAACCTCAAGCTATTCAGCAAGGATGTCAACGCCTAAAGTGAGCACTGTCAAACTTTCTGTAGTTCTTTGACCACAACTTCTTACTCTCCAGACTGCAGTGGGTCAAGAATCCTGGAGACAAGAAACAGGTTCAAGTGTCTCGTGACGTCACACAGACGAGCAACATTGCCTCACAATCATCCGATGTATCTGAGCATGCGCCCTCAAGCAGTCACGTGTACAACAACGACTATGATGTACTGGACTCTGGAACAAAGGCAACAGACAAAGATTATGACGTCATTGAACAAAAACACTATACAAATGTCTAAACTTCTGGTTACATTAGTTTAAACTTGAAGTTTATATTAATAGTTTGCCGTAAACCTCTAAACGTTCAACATCAACATTATGCCGGTTGTACAAACGTATGCCCAAGAAAACATAGAACGATGAGGCAATAATCAGAGCTTGTGTATTAGCTACCATTGATATCATTGATATTTACTGTTGATGACATTGTTATTTATCATTTGCAATTCCTATAAGAACTACAGAAGTAATATTATCAAACAAACGAGAAACATATAGACCTTTACTTATGTATGTTAATATACTTCTATAAGTCAATAATTTAGGTGACAAGTTAACGCATTTGCTTAAATGGACATAAGTAAAATTATATTTCCCAACATTCCAAAAAGTTCATCAAATCCTTTCGTCCTGTTTACTTTCATTTCAGACTAGTTTGATTGTGAAAAACTCATTACAGAGCTAATATGTATACTACCTAGTGACGTTATTTCACAGCCCCTATCAAACATCACGTCAGATATCTCATTGGATCGGAAATTGAATTATCTCTCATTTGGGTACCCTTAGATGGTGGTGCAAATATTCCTTGGTACCCTCAGACTAGTTTGATTGTGAAAACTCATTACAGATCTAATATGTATACTACCTATAGTGACATCATTTCGCATTTTACGGTATCACAGCCCCTATCAAACATAATGTTAAATACCTCATTGGATTGGAAATTGAATTATCTTTCATTTGGATACCCTAAGAAGATGGTGCAAATATTCCTTGGTACCCTCAGACTAGTTTGACTGTGAAAAACTCATTACAGAGCTGCTATGTTTACAACATAGTGACGTTATTTCGCATTTTACGGTATCACAGCCCCTATCAAACATCACGTCAGATATCTCATTGGATCGGAAATTGAATTATCTTTCATTTGGGTACCCTTAGATGGTGGTGCAAATATTCCTTGGTACCCTCAGACTAGTTTGATTGTGAAAAACTCATTACAGAGCTAATATGTATACTACCTAGTGACGTTATTACGCATTTTACGGTATCACAGCCCCTATCAAACATAATGTAAAATACCTCATTGGATTGGAAATTGAAGTATCTTTCATTTGGTTACCCTTAGATGGAGGTGCAAATATTCCTTGGAACCTTCAGACATGTTTGATTGTGAACAACTCATTACATAGCTAATATGTATACTACCTAGTGACGTTATTACGCATTTTACGGTATCACAGCCCCTATCAAACATCATGTAAGATACCTCATGGGATCGGAAATTGAATTATCCTTCACTTGGGTACCCTTAGATCGTGGTACAAATATTCCTTGGTACCCTCAGACTAGTTTGATTGTGAAAACTCATTACAGATTTAATATGTTTACTACCTATAGTGACATCATTTCGCATTTTACGGTATCACAGCCCCTATCAAACATCATGTAAGATACATCATTGATTAGAAAATTTCATTATCTTTCACTTGGGTACCCTTAGATCGTGGTGCAAATATTCCTTGGTACCCTCAGACTAGTTTGATTGTGAAAACTCATTACAGAGCTAATATGTATACTACCTAGTGACGTTATTTGGCATTTTACGGTATCACAGCCCCTATCAAACATCATGTTAGATACCTCATTGGATCGGAAATTGAATTATCTTTCACTTGGGTACCCTTAGATCGTGGTACAAATATACCTTGGTACCCTCAGACTAGTTTGATTGTGAAAACTCATTACAGAGCTAATATGTATACTACCTAGTGACGTTATTTGGCATTTTACGGTATCACAGCCCCTATCAAACATCATGTTAGATACCTCATTGGATCGAAAATTGAATTATCTTTCATTTGGGTACCCTTAGATGGTGGTGCAAATCTTCTTTTGTACCCATTTAAATATTCACTTCCCCTTTTGGCTTGATTTTACTAACCCCATCGCCCTTATTTCGTAATTTACGGTAAACTATGATTTTTTGCGAATGAAACAGTATAGCTCATTGGATAGGAAATTGAATTTTCTTTAAAATGAGTATACTTAGGTTGTAATAGATTGTTCCATAGTGCTTTTTCAGATCATTGTTTTGAATAAGTAACTGGAAAAATCGAATGTCCAATGTCCAATAAAGAATAATTTACCAACTTCACACTGCCCAATCAAAGACGAGTTTTATAGATAACATGATATTAGGAGATGTATATGTACATGTTTTATTGACATTGTATATTTTAATTCGAGTCTTCGCAGCAATGCTGATATGAGGCAGTAATCTTTTTGGATGTAAAGTACCAAACCAAACCAAGTGTATATATAAATGAACTAGGATCTAAATTGTTAACTAAAACGTGTAATTCCCCCCCCCCCCCCCCCCCCCCCCCCCCCAAAAAAAAAAGTGTATCTCCTTACTTTCCCAGTTCACATGGCAAACATTCCCATTTACATCACAGAAACAACACAAGTTTTCCTTATTTGTTTTAGCAATCCTATTGTGTGTAAATATAACAACGCAAACAAATCTTAATTGGAAATATAATAACTTTGAAACTTGTAATCGATTTTCTAAACCTGAAATATGTTTCTTAAAGTAAAAACTACAGTTACTATGAATGGAAGGACTGCAGGAAATGTTGGATCAAACGAAACAGTAAACGGTTATCCTCTCAACTGTATGATTTATATATTCACTGAACTGCCAACTTTCTTCCTCCTTGATGCTCTACTGGGAAGAAAGTGTTATTTTTGTCACAAAAATACCCGCTGTTGAAGAAACGACTTGTTTTAGACTCTCCTTAATATCCTCATTTCCGGCCAGATTCTCTCTTAAACACATTAACGGCATTCAGGATTAACACAAATTACTATAAACTCGGATGCTTTGTATTCTGTGGAATTGACATGATATACATGTATGCTTTGTTTACATGTATGATTTTGTAGCTTCCAGTTGGCCCCGTGACTCGTTCTATATACTGTGCGTTTAATTCTAGGTTTAGATCGTATCATCATTCAATAGAGATTACCAATTACGGTTAAATTGTTTTTGTAGTGAACGATTCACTTGGACGTATGAACCAAAATGATTCAGTTTAGATGGGTATAATTTTACAGTGTAAATTTATATATTTCTGTTTCTATGCCACATACCGTATACCATATATGTTGTTTAAACATATCCACAGGTCACGTATTTGTAAATCTAGTGAGGGCAGACACGATTTCAGTCATTTAATGAGTCAATTGATGTTTGAATAGTATATGTAGGGTATATATGTGGATGTTGCAATAACTTACTTCCTCGATTAAAAAAGTACATAAAAGCACGCCGGAACAGCTAAACTCATCTACACTAGGCTTGATCACTCGTTTGGAGGCAGTGTTAAAACATGACAGTTTAATAGAACATTTAAACACTAGTACTAACAAGAACTATGTAAATTCAAAACAGATTGTAGTATTTGTAATATACCCGAGTAGTTTCTTTACAAGCTTTAGCTTGCCTGAGACTCGATGAAACCGCCACTTGCATACATGTAGGTATGTCAAAATATTCATATTCTCTCTGTGTTGTTCTCAATAAACAGTGACGTCCTACTTACACGGACAGAATGACATTATCGTGTGTGTGGAAAGACATGTTAGTATATATGTAAAACATTATTATATTCGGTTGACACATCCTTTTCTGATATAAATAGTTCAAACTGATAATTGGGCTTATAGGAGAAGTTCATTTGAATCATTTTCATATTTTAAGTAATATACACGTAGCTCAATGCAAATGTGCACATTCGCGTAGTACTGACGATATAGAGGAAATTTACCCGGCGCGTATTTCGGGTATTTCAGGTGCAGTTTATCCATTGAACTATAATGGTTAAACCACAAGTACTTTACAGAACTTAATTAAAACACGTTATGGTTGTGTTCACTCTATTTCTAACATGTATATTTTAACTCGTTTTAAAGGGACATTACGATGAAGCGAATTAGGATATAATATATAACACTGTCAAGTTGAATAGTTCACATTAACAACGTTGATATCATTGCAGGAAGAAAATACAGATCATCTTTGTTTGACTAAGCATTTCAGTGAAACCTTCAAGTATCAAGATAACTAGGGCAGACACATATGTGTAACCGTACATGTAGGGGGTAAAGGAGTAACCAAACACTGGCTACTGGTTGTGGGGGTTTACTCTGTCATGTGCGATAGAAGCACGGTCGAACTGACAAACATACATCTTGCAACACACAGTGCAATACAATATAAAATACATCAACATCCAACTTAAATACTTGAATGAAACTGGACGGATGTTCAATCTACATAAGTGTTATGTAGAGGACAACGGCAAGTGCTGCGAGTGCGAATGTACGTGCAAACCCATCATCTCGACTAAAACATTTATAACAGGTAAAGCAAATACAATAAATATTTGATATAAAGGTCTTTTTGAGACTGTCCTCATTCATAAATCTGAATTGAATGTCTTCTTCTTTGCGGTTATACTGGAATACATTAGTATAATGAGATATTGTATCGTTACCACCTTTGTCTCTCTGGCGATTGTTATGGTTTTGAATGTTTACTTTGTTTTACATTTAAAGTTCTAGACAAGTGTCAGTCATTCGTTTGATAAGATGTAAGAAAAGAAAAGAAGATAGAGTTAAGAAACATCAGAAAATCTATGAGGATGCAGGATGGAAGATATATTATGACCTTTGGTTACAAAATACTGTTTACTCTTATATTATTGAATGTTGGACATATTACATTGACGTTTTAAGAACTGTTTTACAAGGTAGTATGTACATTATGGTACAGTAGTGTGAGCAGTATGCGTATAAAATATTGTATTTTATAGATATATATAATCCGCAACATGGATGTTTAATATATATATTCCATATTTGCACTACTTGTATATGGAAAAATATGTGCTATGTAAAGCTTTAAAACATATGTACTTTGTATTGTATATCGAAGTCAACAAACAAGCGGTCAACATATACAAACACTGTTGTGTGTTCTATGTCGTATGAAAGAAAGTTAGCCAAGTCAAAGACTAAGCGTTGTATAAGAACTCGGCATTGAAGTGACGTTTACATTATGTTTCTAACAGAAACGGCACTCAAATATCCAAATGCAGATTGGAAACTTCACAGTAAAACCTAAAAACACTGTGTAACGTAAGAAGAATATTCGGTATCTGCTTTAGAATCCAGGATAATGGTTTTCTTGGGCATGACAAACCGACTAGCGTTGATGAAAGGTTGGCCTTCAGCTATACGTGATTG
This sequence comes from Gibbula magus, assembly GCA_936450465.1. Classification (NCBI taxonomy): domain Eukaryota; kingdom Metazoa; phylum Mollusca; class Gastropoda; order Trochida; family Trochidae; genus Gibbula; species Gibbula magus. The sequence continues at coordinate 76,426,122 of OW388292.1, read as the reverse complement.
CATAACATAGTTACACTATACCGACATTCAATAATACCTAAAGAACACCACAAGTTTTGGAACGGCACTGGTCTCTTACATGCATATATGCCTTTATTCAATTTAAAGTAGAAAGACGACAATATTTTAATACTCTTATAAGAATTTGAAAACATTCGCTAAATCAATATAATATTGTCATGTAACGATCTACTACATAAACGTAGTCAATGTTCATATCTCGTTTTCAAAAAGGCAGTTAAATAGTTAAAGATAAAACAGACATTTTCAAAAGTGTGGGTGTATTTTCTTATTTGTGTTTTTTTAAAGTGTAACAATGGCTAAGTGACCTTATTCAAAATGTGCCTCTATTCAGAGGTAAGGGTAAGGGTTGTGTTGGAGGTGACCTTCAAGCAACATGTATGTTGGCTTGGGATTAACAATGGTAGGTAGCGTTGATATACATCAGTTGGTGGATTAACCTACTTTAGTGTCAGATGTAATATTTGATTTAGTGTTACAGCCGGAATTATTGTCCCAAGAAGTGCCAATTTCCTCGGTCAGTAATTAGCCTGATCTGCAGATAGGTTCTAAATGGTAACCAAGGTTTCCATACAAGTTCCCTCAACTGACCAATGGCTAGATATCATGTGAGCATTTCAAGACTTAGGAGGGAGATTGAAAACCAAAAGTCTTTCTTATTGTATCTGGGCAACCAGAGACCATAACATTTTTTGGGGCAGCCAAGGGAAACCGATCCATTGCACCTAAATCTCCTTTGTTACAGGTAATTGAAACCTTCACTTTTCTCATTTTGTTTTTATGCTATTCCATGATGTTCTCATGCACATTTGCATTAAATAGTTTTATATTATTTGCTGCATTCATAATTGACTGGCAGCATAAAACATAATTGCTGATCAAGTTGTAAAACTTTGGTAATTCCAAACTCCAAATAGCTCATTGCTAATGCAAATTCCAAATTCCCAATTCAAGTTTTTGAATTAAGTGCACACAGCTGGTAATAACATATAGCTGATGTATCTATGTCTAAATTAATCAGTGTTCAGTATTTCCTCTAATGCTTCAAACATGGTATTGAGTCATATGGCCAAGCACTGCCGACCAAGTTTCAAGATGGCGGCACCACCTGTAAACATAGCTGCATCGTCTGCTAATATATAGCCAATCTCTTATTTCTACATTGCGGCACGTATTTAATTAACCTTGTGCTATGTACTGTGTTATGTAATTTCATTTGTCATTTGCATATAATATGAGCTCATGCATCGTATTTCAATGTTTTTGCTAAGCATTAACAATCATTGTTTTTTCATCACAATTCATAAATTATGTATACTAATTCATTTCCTATTTACAATAATCATGTGGCGTTTTTTTCACAATGATTCTGTTAATGCCATCATTGCATTGCTATCATTTTATGTTATAGTTTATGCATTATGTTTTCTGACAATGATTTGGCTATTGTCAACATTGTTTATTTTAATTAGTATCTTGTCCATGTTGTCCACTTGATGTGAAGTCACTGTTATCTTTATTAATACAGTATGTATTATTCATATGGTCCCTTCCATTTTACCTTCAACCTTTGTAAAATTTAATTATGCAATATCTTATTATTACATTTTAAATATATTTCATTTTGCTAAAGTTGGGTAACTTAATTTGGGTAGTCTCTACATATTCTATCTACTGGATGTATGTACATGTTGTTGGAGCTAGTCCCTAATAGACTGGTATGCACAACCAACGAACAGTCATACCTCATCCTTATTAGTTTCCATATTCGTATAGGCCAGATGTCCTGTCATGGTTAACAATTTACCCTATATCGGTATTGTTAGTTTATACATATCAAGTATGTTGAGGGTTGAATGATTTCTCTCCTAACTGGTATGCTAACATATGTATTCCTTCGGTCTTTGTATAATAATGCGACTCGTACCTTACATCAATGGACAACATACCCTTCTTTGGTAGGATGTGATGATAACTTCTTGGGAGAATTATGGTAATACATTGTAATTAGATATATATATTCATTGGGTGATGTAATCACTGATGTTGCTTCCAAAATGTATGTATTTATTTATCATATTATTTATCGATCCTATATCTAGTAATTATCACATCCATCATACCATTTTAATCAATTTTAAATGGTTTATATTTCATAAATTCATTTAGGCGTAGTGTATCTAGGCATGCAAGGGAAACAGATCAATTGTACCTAACTGTCCTTTGTACATTATATTTGTATTATAGGTACATGTACCCCCTTGGCTGTGCAGACAAGATTTGCACCATCATGTCTCTTATCTGAATACACTATCATGAAACTACTTCTTGTGTTGTGTCATCTTTGAGTACTGGAGTACTTGAGCCTACACGCTTGCGCATACCCTTTTCAGTGAGACATGATTGACAAATTAATTTTCGATTTCACCAAGTCTTACATTAGGTAGGTGAACTTAATCGACTCCGTCTCGTTGATAACCTGAGGATTATCATGTTTTGACTTTGGTTTCAATTTGTTTAAAAATCAGACGCATGTTGTACTCTATTGAAAGCGAAGTAATTATGGTTGTACCTAATTCGTAGCATTTGATCACTCTGGAGAACATCGAGTATCCAACAATGTCATGTAGAATATAATATATGAATACAAAATATTTCAAGAAATGTATTCACCTAGTCATTGAAACAATGTGTTATTTAAAATCCTGTATGCATATTATATACTGAACTTTGTGAATATTCTATTTTAACTCCTTCAGAAAAGTGATCATGTGATCTACCAGAAAAAATGTCTATTACAATTTATGATATTGCTGTTAGATACAAAACAGACATTTGCAGCATTATTTTTAAATTTGTATTGAACCTTACATACATTTCTAGTTCTCAAGTGTACATTATGTTGTAATAGTAGCGCGTTTATTATGACTTGAGAATGAAATAAATCTGCCAAGGTAACGACAGTAATTCGATACAGTAAATTACAATCACCGAACAGTGACCTTCTTGATTGTTGTAATTTAAAACTGAAGTCAGACCCGTTTTCCTGCGGGAAATGAACTGATCCGGTAGTCCTCCTGGTATTAGTGTCCCAGCGTTTGTCTGCAATGACAGCTTCCCTCGAACACCATGTCTACCTGACTGTGTTTAGGATTTTGATGCACTGCTTCTGTTATTGCCAATTATCCTCGACCGATTCATTTTCTTGATAAGCTGATAATTTAAAGGGGGATTCCCTGTCCAAAACTGAGACATGATTTGAGAGACTTACAGTGTCCCCCTTGGCAAGTGATCTTATTAAAAATATTGCCTTTGTTCGCCCATATTAACATCCATACATTTTGATAGATGTAGTATTACCTTTGAAAACCGTGACGGTTACACTTTAACACAACTGAGGTGGAAGTCAAGCATTTTAGATGTCGGGATCGGACCAACGAAAAGTCATAATTACACCAGTCTTTGGAAGTTAAACAGGTTTTTCATTTGAATGGTATCATCAGTCATTTCAATTCATCTAGGCCTACACCTTTCACCTTTATTGATAATAATATACAAAATATAGAAAATTATTATTAAACCACTTTCCTACAAATGTAGATATAGTTATTAACCACGCTGACGTGTTCGGCTCCGAATGATGAAAATCGGTATCGAATCTACGTTAGACCCACAAAAAGTTAAAAACACAGTAGGTTTATCTCCTAATTCCTACCCTACCTTACACTATTACTATACCAAAATGAATGGCTGACATGTTTTTTTGTAATTGTTGCAATATGTCGACAACACCTTTTATAAACATAATTTCCGTATGTTGTAAATATGAATTTTAAATGTAAACAATTGAGCAAAAGACCTTATTGAAATAGCGATTTTAGGCGAACAGGCGTACAAATAAACAAAGCATGCCATATAAAGTGAAATGTTCACTACTACTTTATGAAACACTATACACGTACTTATCATTCACAATTGACTTTGAACAGGAGAAGTATTTTGTTTTTGACTCTTTTGAAAGTGTTGTTGCGTTTATATTTGCTGCTAGTTTATCTAACACTTGATTTAATTATGTAGTTCATATATACAGTCACTTGACATAAGTATTTGTCACTTGACGTTATTTCCATATACTTGCATGTTAATTTAGTGTAGCTTAAATACTTGTCTTGAGATGAGTTCTGAATGGATCGTTGTAAAACCTTTCAGGTTGAATTGAAATCATCTCAGCTTGAAGTACATAATTTCAGTTACATTTCCGGACTAATATTTAATAAATGGCATTAGATATAGCTAATTATGTACATGAAATAAAAACGTTTCCCATAGACAGTCATGTTAAACGTTATCACTTGTATGTATATATGGTAATCAAATTATTGCTGTCATTCCTTTGATAACCAATGGAAAATTATAATTTAAATTATGCGATTGTGCGATTCCTGTACTAGGTCTTTAACTTGAATTAGACTATATGGCATCAAATTCAGTGATTCATCAGATAATCATGATATGAAAATTAGTTCTCATGTATAATGTGGGAAATGAATGTTTTCTCTAGCGATACGTATCATAGATATGATTTTCTATTTTAAACACTAATATACTCAATGTCTCTTTAAGCTAAGAAGATACCTTGTAAGCAAATAATACATATATTTGTTACCTATGGGGGCAAGCATGTCAGGGTTCATATTTTTCAAACGATGCCCTTTACTTGGGCTAAATAGCTCTTTTCTTGGTGACATGACGTCATAAACAATGCCATGACATCATGCTTTGTCTGTGACGTTGCGTTCTATACGAGGCGAAGGCGGATTACCAGCCGATGGTTGAAAATGGATTTTACCTTCGTTAATAAATAGAATGTTATATTCGCGTCTAGTTCATACTATGTTTACCATGAGTGCCTGAATATTAGTATTTCCTGAACGATAGCAAGGGATATACCGACAGTCATGCATGAGCGTCGTAAATAAGATATATACGTATATACGGTGAATGCATTAAACAAGTTTATTGTAATAGCTGATGATATACCCTGTCTATAGACAGAAAATAGCCAGATATGACGTCATCACTTCCCCGGGGTAAGACGATACATACGATCGAACCAATCAGAAATCGTTAATTTATAGACGAATCGTGACGTCATGGCGTCACTACGTGAACGGATGAGGTCATATATAAGGATGAGTCATGTCTCGATAGCGTCCCCACGGCATAATGATCGAACCAATCAGAAAATCGTAAAAATATAACCGAATCGTGACGTCATGGCGTCCCCACGGCATCGAGAACATTCGTATCACTTAGCGTGGGTCACATGCAGACAGAATTTCCGAGCGAGCAAAACGCGTGCAGTTCAATTTTATAACTATTGCTTGTAGGTAAAACAATGGTTATAGTTTTATTTAAATTTCGTAGAACATCGTGAATATATGGATAGAACCGTTTATCGAAAACACGATAGTACATTCTGCGTCGTCTAGTGAAGATGATGGTAGGATAGAGAGTAACGCGACCTGTAACGCGAGTCAATGCGAGGCAGCTTTAAATACACTCACAGTCCCAGAGGCGAGTCGACATGGTTTGCGCTATAAGGGACGCGGGGGAGAGGAGAGAATACAGAACATAAAGCTTACTGTCATATTTCAACTGATGTTCGGGATAAAATCCACCGACAGTATATTTCATAAGCTACACGCTTGTATCAGACGACACGTGGGGATAGTCATACACTCCTATCTAAACTCCAACGAAGCGCGTGGTAAAGTCCATAAAGTGAGCGGTGTAAATAAGCTTATACGATAACCACATGCTTTTGTGATTGTTTTGAATGTTAATCAGTTAGCTATCTAATTTTTTTAATAAGTATTAGTAACTGATTGTATGTGCGAGCGGCGATACGCCGACAGCTGATTCAATCACAGTCCTATTAGCTGTTCTATTTATAGCAAAGAATCAGTGTAGGTCACTGTGTTACGCACGCACACACACACACACACATAACAGACCTTCACTTCGCGCATGTACCGGACATTCGGAACAAGAACCAGGCAGTGAAAGGAGCATAGCTAAGATGTCCAATGTTATAATATGTATTAATTAATTCAGAACGATCAACTTTAAACCCGCACTTCTTCATCCGTGATGAACATTTTCTATATATCCTGTGAGAAGGCACAGATCTTATTTAGTTGACACACTGACGACAGACAGAGAAAAGAAGATATGCTATTTATTAGGCTAGGTCTGTACGTTGACAGTCACTATAAACAGTTCTTGTCCTGTAGGCACACACTATTGTGCCAGCATAGGTATGAACGTACATGAAAAATGATATTGTAACATTCTCGCAAAATAAAATATCATGTTCATATATTAAAAGCAATGTTCATTTGCGGTTGTGTGTTTTAGGTACTTTTTCGACCTCATAATCGTCTCCATGGTGTGTTGATTCAATGTCATCACTGGTTGTGTGCTCCAGGGGCTCGTAACTCGAAGCAGTCGTTAATTTGGTTGCTAACGCATGCTTAACGAACACTTAAGGACCGTCGTTATATATTTTAAGGAGTGTAACTCAAAGCAGTCGCTAACCAATCCTTAACCGTTCGTTAGGTGGTCTTTAAGAAAGCGTAACTCGAAACATAGACAGCTTAAAGAACGGTTAAAGACAATGGAATTCCCCATTGACCACGTGGTTTTGTATTCATCCGGTTGCAATGGCAGACAGCACGACAACACACTATAGCTTAAAGAACACTTAAGGACCGTCGTTATATATTTTAAGGAGTGTAACTCAAAGCAGTCGCTAACCATCTCTCACATACAAATATAACGCCATTTTCACATGTTTACATGCTTTACGACCAGCTAAGGACTGCTTAAAGGTTGGTCAGGGGTACACCTTAAACACAGTCGCTTAATTAAAATTTAAGGATTGTCCTAACTTTAAGGATTGCTTCGAGTTACACAACGTTAAAATAAAGTATGCTTAAAGACGATCCTTAATTATAGACTAGTTAACGACTGCTTCGAGTTACGAGCCCCTGAACCCATGCTCTCAGTGATCTCAAGCTAATAGCCATGCAGACAGTGATACAATAAATATATGCGACAGTTCAACACGCCTTATCAGGAACTACAGGAGATGCAGTCGTTTTACCCATGTAAATGATATATTTGATATATTAAAGGGGTAAATATGAAAGTCGGGTAAGAAGCTATAACCTAAATTAGCACCTTCTGTAATTTGGTAAATTTTAGAACCAAATAAAATATAATGCGAAACTGATCACGCATCTGTTAACATAGTTTATATATATCGTATTTAGGTTTGTGTATAGCTTATTCATAACGAAAATACAACCATAATACAAGTCAGGGTCATGATCGAAAACTGGACAATTGACCTTGGCTTAAGCTACATTGATGAATTCAAACGTAACTTTTGAAACTTACATAAAGTAGATACGAAGACAGGTTTGCTTCTTTTGCGTTTAATAGGTCTTACAACGAGTACATAAACGAGAAAGAGCCATAATTATTAAGTTGTAAGTTTAAACTATGGTGTCACGTGTCAAACGAGAGATCTCGCTTAGACACATCTATTTGAATTGTTCAAGAATAGTCATATCAAATACAATGCATTACACGAGTGAATTTAGTTTCAACTATTAAAGGTTAAATATTTTTGTATTCTACATTTTTCTATACGATATCCCAAGCGAAAGAAAAGTAGTACGGGAATCGAAAGCGATTGAAACGAAATTTCTAAGTATATAAATAAGAGAGCTAGAGCCATTTAAAGCCCTAGACGTCACATCAGAGTTATTACAAACATATGATTCATTAATCCGTTGATTCCGAACACCAATTAGGTGTAAAGGATTATAGTCGTGTACAACTATTTCTGGTTCATTAATCTCATCAAATTCGTTAGGGTAATCCCCTTGACAATCGAGCAATATCATGATTGGATAGGTGAACTCGAATGACAGAAGATTGATATGGGAGTTGAACGTATCAGTAGTTCGTAATTAAAATAAGGTGTAATGTCTCACTTTACCTGTAAGGAGTTATGTGATGGTAATCAATTGAAATCATTTTGCTTGATACGAACGAAGACCTGTATGTATAAAAGGATTCACGTTGTAATCAATTAAACAAACGTCTGAAATGATTGAATAAATAGATGTCAAATACCAAATCATTGTATAGCGTTATTTGCAAAGAATGATTTCATTTGAACAGATAAAATGTAATTGATTATTCGATGTAAACATCGCTATAGACCTCATTGACGTTAAGCTGGGGCTGTCTAGATGGCAAACATCGGATGGGATATTGGAAGATGTGCATACTACACCAACATTTTATAGACGAAATTTTGTTATGAGAAAACCTATGACGTCACGATATTCTTTGATTATAAAAGATTGATATCATTAATACTCACACATTTTCGCTACGACCATGGACGTGTATGGAAGGGACTTGTGTACTGACTCCGCGGGAAGTATGAGTTCCCCGTCTCCTCGTAAGTACAGTAAGTACGAAGATCGACTGTTATCTTTTGACAAGTGGCCAGTACAGATGAATCAGAAACCCTCAGAGATGGCATGTGCCGGACTGGTGTATACCAATTGCGGAGATAAAGTGTATTGTTTTTCCTGTCACATTCGTTTGAAAGACTGGAAACCGAACGACGATCCGTGGAGGGAGCACGAAAAATGGTCTCCATCATGTTATTACGTTAACATGGTGGGATTACATCATCAACGGCCCAAGCATCGGATAGGATCTTTTAACGCATTCGGATGTAAGGAAGACAACAATTCTCAACAAAACTAAGATTGAAAACGAAAGTGACGTCATAATTTTTCGATTATAAATATACCCAATAGGGAGGGACCATAACTTTGACAGTCAAAAGTGCGACCAATCGGTGAACGGTAACCATCCCCTATATAGCCGAGGTAAGATTGAGAGTTCAATATTCTGTAGAGAGAGACTCTACGATCAACATCAAGACTCTATCGGATCCAAAACTGCAATGGCTAATCAAGGGCAGGGACTAATACGTCCGTTGAAAAGTGCCGACTAGATATCGGACAGAATGTGTACATCGTAGCTAAGGAATGGCAGGGATAAACGTTGATACACGTCAGGGAGTACAACAACAACGGTTTGGATGGGAAAATGTATCCCACACGTAAGGGTATCGCCTTGCAGCTGAGACAATGGATCCAGTTGGAATCGAAAAGGACTGTTGTTGACGAAACAATTCAAAATTTGATAGAGGGAAAAGAAGATAAGCTATGCAGACATTTGGGTGCCAACGTATACGTCAGCGTCAGTAAGACCTTCGCCGGTGTGGACCTTCGCAAATGGTGGTGGTATGATGAGACTTCGGAGATGAAACCATCCAAGAAAGGCATCTTTCTCCGTTTACATCAGTGGGAGAAACTGAAATGGGCCATTGACGTCATCGCTGACTTTGTTCCCGAATTAAAAGACACAATACCTTGCGCTATGCAGGGAGACCATCAAAACCAACTCGGATTCTTAGCGTGCGCTTTCTGAAACCCAAACGGATCTCACTTTTGGCAGTCTTATTGATGTTTCACCGATTGGTATGGCATGTTATTCTAAAATAAAATGTTATATTCGTTACTTTGTCTGTTGTTCGTATTTGGTTTAAATAGATTTGTAATGGTACGAACGAGTCATTCAGTCTCGAGATGTCACCTTGGGGCTGATATTGTAGTTCATGTGGATTTAATGCAACGTTGCATTAATTACTTCCGGTCTTTTGAAGTTAACTTTAAAACTTGAATATGTACATATTTTGCAGATTACATATATAATACAATACCTTAGGGTAGGTTGTTTGTGATATCGAGAGATGGGCATAATCTGTGCATTATTTATATTTTAAAACAATTGGCGTGCTACAGTGCCTTTAAGGAGAGATGGGGCGATGAAACAAAATATTTTAGAATTCGGTTTTTTTCAAAATAGCAGGTTCATTGTCTTTTATCCAAAAATGTAAGAAAATTTGGGTGGTCACCAAACGATTTTAAGAGTTATCGGCATTAATAATAATACTCCCGTCAGCAAATTACGCCATTTTTTCACTGATTTGATGTATTAAAATGAAATGCTCGCTTTCAACGAATAAGCTCAGAATCCTTTCAAATACATTTCAGATACATACGGTAATGCATAGTAAGTCTATAATGTGAAAATTAATGACACTGGAAAGAGAAACAAAATTAAATTAAGCACTTTTTAATTAAAAACGGCATTTTTCTCATCGTTTTCGCATATTGAACAGGATTTCTCACTGACACACATATTTTAGATATTGCTAAAAATGCAATATAATGTGCACATTTGAATAAACAAACAAATTCAGAAATAAAAATAGGAGTGGTCACTGGAAGTTGTTCATCACTTTAGCGTAATTTTTTAAAGTACCTTCATAAACATAAAAACCTAACGTCAAGGATTTATGATGGTTTCAAGTGTAACGTTGACGGCCTACCGTGTAATCATTATTGAACATACTATCAATCTAGGGGTGTATGATGGAAGAATAACTATCGGTTGATTATACCAGGCGATTTTAATTCGTCAGTAACTAAAGATGCGTATGTAATTCGACTAACACACACAGTAACATATTACCGCGAAAATAGGTGACGATAATGTTATGCAGTATGTCGTAAAATGACCGTTAAAAAGGTGTTATGGAAAATTTAATCACTTTCCGTTAGTGTATGGATAATCGTATGCCCAAAACAACGTAATCCATATATTTTTAGACTTATTCACTACAATAATTTGTTGTCGCAAAATGTTCGAATTCTGGGTCCCATCTCTCCTTCAAAGAATTTCAATTCGAAGGGCAGCGATTCAGGTTTTTCTGGAACCACTTCTTGGGTTAAATGTATTGACTGCTTGTCCCTCCTCACAACTCAACAGGGTAATTAAATTATCAGAATTATTTAGTTAACTCGTAGTGAGCAACAATTATTATCGATGTTTCAATAAGTCCTAATTGCCACCATGAAGGTTAAGTGTTATGATCAGAGGTCAGATAATGTGTTCCAGATTTTGAGAATGCGCACAGAGCTGGATCATCTGAGCGTTTATATGTAAACTTTGTCATGGTATTAAGTCGGATATTTAAGAAGATCGCATACATTCATTTCAGAAAAACGTGATAGCTTTATCTTAATTTATGCACAACACAATGAGGGGACACATGTTTTCATTCAAATAACATTACTCTCCTTGAGATTTATCAATTCAGATATTCAATTAGATTGTCAGAAATAGGAGTCATATTCATTTTGCCTACAGTTAATACATTCTAAATGTGAATTCAAATCAAAATCTGTTTTATTGATTGTAGGAAAATGTGACCGAAAATCAAAACTTAATTAGGACATTTACTTTATTAACATGAACGAGGGCAATGATATGGAAGTTCATATTTTTCATACGATGCTCTAAGCCTTTTTAATGATGTTGTGACGTCATAAACAGTGTTTTGACGTCAAGCTTTGTCTATCATGTAACATTCTAAATAATGAGATGATAGGCAGTAGCTTATGCTTAAAAGTAGATTTTAACATATTTTTCTCAATTCCGTGGCTTCGGTAATAATTAGAACTTTAGGTCGGTCTGAATTTCGGTATATCCCTCGTTGTTGTCCAGACCTCATAGAAAGATGTTTTATGTAAATAATAATGAAAATGGATTGTATCTTTCAGAATAATTGATTGAATCAGAGGAACTGTTATATAATCAACCAAAGAGACATGCTGAATTTTATCTTTGATCTTTATTAAGATTACATCAATACAGATATTGATTGGTTCTACTTTATGAAGGAATACAATCCCCTTATAGAATAGTCAACCTCAATGACAGAATCAGTTGTGTCTTTGAGTGACATGTTAAAAAGTAAAAAGGATAGTGACTAACTTCTATGCATTTATAACTTCTTTTTGGTAATGAATGCTACTCGTCGTTCTCTGATGTTGTTAGGTTAGTTCTTATGGGCCATTTATTCAATAAATAAATTCGTAAATTAACAATACCTGCTGCAGTTTTGGGATGATAAGATAATGTAACAATTGAGCACAATATATGCAATTGTACAAATGTTTCAAGGATGAGTACACTGTCAGACACCTATCACCAGCACTGATTGTTCCATGAGCTTGTCCACTTAGCCACCATGGTATTGCTACGACGAAGCCAAGCAAGTGATAGTTATGACCATTATAAATAATAATCTTGTAATGAAATGTTTTCATTCAATGAGTTTTTATTGAATGAAATGTTTTCATTCAATGAGTTTTTATTGCTACCTTTAAACCGAAAGAATATATTCTCTTTACTGTAAATAAACATATATGGTTAGGTAGGATTAACTGTATCCATGTATCTTATCACATGTTACTAAGGGGTTTCATTTCTAATACAGAAACGGTTACCCTGTTTATTCTGTGATGTAAATAATTATGTCAAAGTAGTAAAGAAGAGTAGAGACTATTGCATCTTTGCACAAGTTCATATAGATGACGTGTTTAAATATATATGTTTTTTCCAATATTGATAAAACATTTTGCTCAAGACACCTAAGTTTGTGTACAAAGAACTAGATGCCATACTTGGAAGATTGAAAGAAAACTTCGAGACTGTCAGGAAACGCAAGTGCACCAGTGAATATACAAGAACTGTTCCTGAATAAGAAAAGCAAACTTCAAACTTCGCTATGAATGAAATGAAAATGCTAGCCTTAATGTCAACATTGAATCTTACCACTCTATGCATATAATGTAACCTCCTAAAAGAACAATATTGATATAGCTTTAACTACATCGATAGGAACTTATAGAAATCATTAAGTATGGTTTATGGATATTACACATTAGTAACCTATTTAAATACTTCGACAAATTACAAATTAAACCGATAATATATGTTTGCATAAGTTATAGGAGCTATCAAGTTTGGATGAAGTAACTATTGATTCTTCATCAGGGTTCTCTTTTTCTTTGATAAATCAATATTTATCTTGCAAAACAAAACATTCAGATTTAAACACATTATCATTTAAACACAGAAGACAAACATCAGGCATCAGTTGACAGTGTCAACATTTCTACTAGTCTCAAGGGCTTAAACAAGGAGTTTTCCGTGAATGAAACTGATTATACTGCTCTGAGAACTATCTAACTAAATTATTATTAATCAAAGTTGATTGACAATGAGTTAATAAGATTAAAGATTGTGTAAAATCAATGCTGTGATCAGTGAAATATAAAAATGTGGAATATCATAAAGACAACATCAAAGTAGTGTCTCCTGAAATTAAATATAGTGTATTGGTAGGAATACTAAGAGTAACAGTCGATCTTCCAAAATAAGACCTAAAATCAGAAGTTGCATTGTTGTATAACACCAGATATAATTACTGAATACGAATATCCACTAGTAATGTTAACATATTACAACATTATCTCTAAACTTCAGCTCTTCTTCCTTAACTTTTGACTGTGTATGTTGCTCTGACAATTTATTATACTTCTCATCTGTCAGTTACTTTGAAAAAACAAACATGGCTAAATAAAAATTCGAACAAAATAATCTTGTCACCACATTTAAATATGTGTTAAAAAATCTGATGTTCCAAATTGACTGCTAATGTTACAAAGATGACGGATTCATTATTCATAACATGAATGTATCAGTGAAGTGGTCACTCGTCCATTTGGTGATCACGGTCAATTAAGCTCACGCATATAGGACCACATGACATGGAATTGTGTTGTAAACATTTTTATGCTTATTTTTCATAACACTGCCAACGATATTCGTACATTACAGTATCAACAAAAAAGTATATTTTTTCTCAATAAGTAATTGAAGTAAATATTATAGTTACCATAATATTTTAGGAAACTTTAGCTAATCATGCAATAATATGCAGGATCAACTCGTAGTAATTGGAGTTCATTTTACATCGAAACAGCCAACAAAAGGCCCGGGGGCCACTGTTTTCAGCGTCAAAAGGCCCTCAAAAGGCCCTCAAAAGGCCATTCTCCAAAAGGCCCTGAAAGGCACTCAAAAGGCCCTGAAAGGCTCTGAAAAGGCCCTCAAAGGCCCTCAAAAGGCCACTCTCCAAAAGGCCCTGAAAGGCTCTCAAAAGGCCCGGGGGCCACTGTTTTCAGCGTCAAAAGGCCCGGGGCCTTTTAGAGAGTGGCCTTTTGAGGGCCTTTTGAGGGCCTTTTGAGGGCCTTTTGGAGAGTGGCCTTTTGAGGGCCTTTGAGGGCCTTTTGAGAGCCTTTCAGGGCCTTTTGAGTGCCTTTCAGGGCCTTTTGGAGAATGGCCTTTTGAGGGCCTTTTGAGGGCCTTTTGACGCTGAAAACAGTGGCCCCCGGGCCTTTTGTTGGCTGTTTCGATGTAAAATGAACTCCAATTACTACGAGTTGATCCTGCATATTATTGCATGATTAGCTAAAGTTTCCTAAAATATTATGGTAACTATAATATTTACTTCAATTACTTATTGAGAAAAAATATACTTTTTTGTTGATACTGTAATGTACGAATATCGTTGGCAGTGTTATGAAAAATAAGCATAAAAATGTTTACAACACAATTCCATGTCATGTGGTCCTATATGCGTGAGCTTAATTGACCGTGATCACCAAATGGACGAGTGACCACTTCACTGATACATTCATGTTATGAATAATGAATCCGTCATCTTTGTAACATTAGCAGTCAATTTGGAACATCAGATTTTTTAACACATATTTAAATGTGGTGACAAGATTATTTTGTTCGAATTTTTATTTAGCCATGTTTGTTTTTTCAAAGTAACTGACAGATGAGAAGTATAATAAATTGTCAGAGCAACATACACAGTCAAAAGTTAAGGAAGAAGAGCTGAAGTTTAGAGATAATGTTGTAATATGTTAACATTACTAGTGGATATTCGTATTCAGTAATTATATCTGGTGTTATACAACAATGCAACTTCTGATTTTAGGTCTTATTTTGGAAGATCGACTGTTACTCTTAGTATTCCTACCAATACACTATATTTAATTTCAGGAGACACTACTTTGATGTTGTCTTTATGATATTCCACATTTTTATATTTCACTGATCACAGCATTGATTTTACACAATCTTTAATCTTATTAACTCATTGTCAATCAACTTTGATTAATAATAATTTAGTTAGATAGTTCTCAGAGCAGTATAATCAGTTTCATTCACGGAAAACTCCTTGTTTAAGCCCTTGAGACTAGTAGAAATGTTGACACTGTCAACTGATGCCTGATGTTTGTCTTCTGTGTTTAAATGATAATGTGTTTAAATCTGAATGTTTTGTTTTGCAAGATAAATATTGATTTATCAAAGAAAAAGAGAACCCTGATGAAGAATCAATAGTTACTTCATCCAAACTTGATAGCTCCTATAACTTATGCAAACATATATTATCGGTTTAATTTGTAATTTGTCGAAGTATTTAAATAGGTTACTAATGTGTAATATCCATAAACCATACTTAATGATTTCTATAAGTTCCTATCGATGTAGTTAAAGCTATATCAATATTGTTCTTTTAGGAGGTTACATTATATGCATAGAGTGGTAAGATTCAATGTTGACATTAAGGCTAGCATTTTCATTTCATTCATAGCGAAGTTTGAAGTTTGCTTTTCTTATTCAGGAACAGTTCTTGTATATTCACTGGTGCACTTGCGTTTCCTGACAGTCTCGAGGTTTTCTTTCAATCTTCCAAGTATGGCATCTAGTTCTTTGTACACAAACTTAGGTGTCTTGAGCAAAATGTTTTATCAATATTGGAAAAAACATATATATTTAAACACGTCATCTATATGAACTTGTGCAAAGATGCAATAGTCTCTACTCTTCTTTACTACTTTGACATAATTATTTACATCACAGAATAAACAGGGTAACCGTTTCTGTATTAGAAATGAAACCCCTCAGTAACATGTGATAAGATACATGGATACAGTTAATCCTACCTAACCATATATGTTTATTTACAGTAAAGAGAATATATTCTTTCGGTTTAAAGGTAGCAATAAAAACTCATTGAATGAAAACATTTCATTCAATAAAAACTCATTGAATGAAAACATTTCATTACAAGATTATTATTTATAATGGTCATAACTATCACTTGCTTGGCTTCGTCGTAGCAATACCATGGTGGCTAAGTGGACAAGCTCATGGAACAATCAGTGCTGGTGATAGGTGTCTGACAGTGTACTCATCCTTGAAACATTTGTACAATTGCATATATTGTGCTCAATTGTTACATTATCTTATCATCCCAAAACTGCAGCAGGTATTGTTAATTTACGAATTTATTTATTGAATAAATGGCCCATAAGAACTAACCTAACAACATCAGAGAACGACGAGTAGCATTCATTACCAAAAAGAAGTTATAAATGCATAGAAGTTAGTCACTATCCTTTTTACTTTTTAACATGTCACTCAAAGACACAACTGATTCTGTCATTGAGGTTGACTATTCTATAAGGGGATTGTATTCCTTCATAAAGTAGAACCAATCAATATCTGTATTGATGTAATCTTAATAAAGATCAAAGATAAAATTCAGCATGTCTCTTTGGTTGATTATATAACAGTTCCTCTGATTCAATCAATTATTCTGAAAGATACAATCCATTTTCATTATTATTTACATAAAACATCTTTCTATGAGGTCTGGACAACAACGAGGGATATACCGAAATTCAGACCGACCTAAAGTTCTAATTATTACCGAAGTCACGGAATTGAGAAAAATATGTTAAAATCTACTTTTAAGCATAAGCTACTGCCTATCATCTCATTATTTAGAATGTTACATGATAGACAAAGCTTGACGTCAAAACACTGTTTATGACGTCACAACATCATTAAAAAGGCTTAGAGCATCGTATGAAAAATATGAACTTCCATATCATTGCCCTCGTTCATGTTAATAAAGTAAATGTCCTAATTAAGTTTTGATTTTCGGTCACATTTTCCTACAATCAATAAAACAGATTTTGATTTGAATTCACATTTAGAATGTATTAACTGTAGGCAAAATGAATATGACTCCTATTTCTGACAATCTAATTGAATATCTGAATTGATAAATCTCAAGGAGAGTAATGTTATTTGAATGAAAACATGTGTCCCCTCATTGTGTTGTGCATAAATTAAGATAAAGCTATCACGTTTTTCTGAAATGAATGTATGCGATCTTCTTAAATATCCGACTTAATACCATGACAAAGTTTACATATAAACGCTCAGATGATCCAGCTCTGTGCGCATTCTCAAAATCTGGAACACATTATCTGACCTCTGATCATAACACTTAACCTTCATGGTGGCAATTAGGACTTATTGAAACATCGATAATAATTGTTGCTCACTACGAGTTAACTAAATAATTCTGATAATTTAATTACCCTGTTGAGTTGTGAGGAGGGACAAGCAGTCAATACATTTAACCCAAGAAGTGGTTCCAGAAAAACCTGAATCGCTGCCCTTCGAATTGAAATTCTTTGAAGGAGAGATGGGACCCAGAATTCGAACATTTTGCGACAACAAATTATTGTAGTGAATAAGTCTAAAAATATATGGATTACGTTGTTTTGGGCATACGATTATCCATACACTAACGGAAAGTGATTAAATTTTCCATAACACCTTTTTAACGGTCATTTTACGACATACTGCATAACATTATCGTCACCTATTTTCGCGGTAATATGTTACTGTGTGTGTTAGTCGAATTACATACGCATCTTTAGTTACTGACGAATTAAAATCGCCTGGTATAATCAACCGATAGTTATTCTTCCATCATACACCCCTAGATTGATAGTATGTTCAATAATGATTACACGGTAGGCCGTCAACGTTACACTTGAAACCATCATAAATCCTTGACGTTAGGTTTTTATGTTTATGAAGGTACTTTAAAAAATTACGCTAAAGTGATGAACAACTTCCAGTGACCACTCCTATTTTTATTTCTGAATTTGTTTGTTTATTCAAATGTGCACATTATATTGCATTTTTAGCAATATCTAAAATATGTGTGTCAGTGAGAAATCCTGTTCAATATGCGAAAACGATGAGAAAAATGCCGTTTTTAATTAAAAAGTGCTTAATTTAATTTTGTTTCTCTTTCCAGTGTCATTAATTTTCACATTATAGACTTACTATGCATTACCGTATGTATCTGAAATGTATTTGAAAGGATTCTGAGCTTATTCGTTGAAAGCGAGCATTTCATTTTAATACATCAAATCAGTGAAAAAATGGCGTAATTTGCTGACGGGAGTATTATTATTAATGCCGATAACTCTTAAAATCGTTTGGTGACCCCCCAAATTTTCTTACATTTTTGGATAAAAGACAATGAACCTGCTATTTTGAAAAAAAACGAATTCTAAAATATTTTGTTTCATCGCCCCATCTCTCCTTAAAGGCACTGTAGCACGCCAATTGTTTTAAAATATAAATAATGCACAGATTATGCCCATCTCTCGATATCACAAACAACCTACCCTAAGGTATTGTATTATATATGTAATCTGCAAAATATGTACATATTCAAGTTTTAAAGTTAACTTCAAAAGACCGGAAGTAATTAATGCAACGTTGCATTAAATCCACATGAACTACAATATCAGCCCCAAGGTGACATCTCGAGACTGAATGACTCGTTCGTACCATTACAAATCTATTTAAACCAAATACGAACAACAGACAAAGTAACGAATATAACATTTTATTTTAGAATAACATGCCATACCAATCGGTGAAACATCAATAAGACTGCCAAAAGTGAGATCCGTTTGGGTTTCAGAAAGCGCACGCTAAGAATCCGAGTTGGTTTTGATGGTCTCCCTGCATAGCGCAAGGTATTGTGTCTTTTAATTCGGGAACAAAGTCAGCGATGACGTCAATGGCCCATTTCAGTTTCTCCCACTGATGTAAACGGAGAAAGATGCCTTTCTTGGATGGTTTCATCTCCGAAGTCTCATCATACCACCACCATTTGCGAAGGTCCACACCGGCGAACGTCTTACTGACGCTGACGTATACGTTGGCACCCAAATGTCTGCATAGCTTATCTTCTTTTCCCTCTATCAAATTTTGAATTGTTTCGTCAACAACAGTCCTTTTCGATTCCAACTGGATCCATTGTCTCAGCTGCAAGGCGATACCCTTACGTGTGGGATACATTTTCCCATCCAAACCGTTGTTGTTGTACTCCCTGACGTGTATCAACGTTTATCCCTGCCATTCCTTAGCTACGATGTACACATTCTGTCCGATATCTAGTCGGCACTTTTCAACGGACGTATTAGTCCCTGCCCTTGATTAGCCATTGCAGTTTTGGATCCGATAGAGTCTTGATGTTGATCGTAGAGTCTCTCTCTACAGAATATTGAACTCTCAATCTTACCTCGGCTATATAGGGGATGGTTACCGTTCACCGATTGGTCGCACTTTTGACTGTCAAAGTTATGGTCCCTCCCTATTGGGTATATTTATAATCGAAAAATTATGACGTCACTTTCGTTTTCAATCTTAGTTTTGTTGAGAATTGTTGTCTTCCTTACATCCGAATGCGTTAAAAGATCCTATCCGATGCTTGGGCCGTTGATGATGTAATCCCACCATGTTAACGTAATAACATGATGGAGACCATTTTTCGTGCTCCCTCCACGGATCGTCGTTCGGTTTCCAGTCTTTCAAACGAATGTGACAGGAAAAACAATACACTTTATCTCCGCAATTGGTATACACCAGTCCGGCACATGCCATCTCTGAGGGTTTCTGATTCATCTGTACTGGCCACTTGTCAAAAGATAACAGTCGATCTTCGTACTTACTGTACTTACGAGGAGACGGGGAACTCATACTTCCCGCGGAGTCAGTACACAAGTCCCTTCCATACACGTCCATGGTCGTAGCGAAAATGTGTGAGTATTAATGATATCAATCTTTTATAATCAAAGAATATCGTGACGTCATAGGTTTTCGCATAACAAAATTTCGTCTATAAAATGTTGGTGTAGTATGCACATCTTCCAATATCCCATCCGATGTTTGCCATTTAGACAGCCCCAGCTTAACGTCAATGAGGTCTATAGCGATGTTTACATCGAATAATCAATTACATTTTATCTGTTCAAATGAAATCATTCTTTGCAAATAACGCTATACAATGATTTGGTATTTGACATCTATTTATTCAATCATTTCAGACGTTTGTTTAATTTATTACAACGTGAATCCTTTTATACATACAGGTCTTCGTTCGTATCAAGCAAAATGATTTCAATTGATTACCATCACATAACTCCTTACAGGTAAAGTGAGACATTACACCTTATTTTAATTACGAACTACTGATACGTTCAACTCCCATATCAATCTTCTGTCATTCGAGTTCACCTATCCAATCATGATATTGCTCGATTGTCAAGGGGATTACCCTAACGAATTTGATGAGATTAATGAACCAGAAATAGTTGTACACGACTATAATCCTTTACACCTAATTGGTGTTCGGAATCAACGGATTAATGAATCATATGTTTGTAATAACTCTGATGTGACGTCTAGGGCTTTAAATGGCTCTAGCTCTCTTATTTATATACTTAGAAATTTCGTTTCAATCGCTTTCGATTCCCGTACTACTTTTCTTTCGCTTGGGATATCGTATAGAAAAATGTAGAATACAAAAATATTTAACCTTTAATAGTTGAAACTAAATTCACTCGTGTAATGCATTGTATTTGATATGACTATTCTTGAACAATTCAAATAGATGTGTCTAAGCGAGATCTCTCGTTTGACACGTGACACCATAGTTTAAACTTACAACTTAATAATTATGGCTCTTTCTCGTTTATGTACTCGTTGTAAGACCTATTAAACGCAAAAGAAGCAAACCTGTCTTCGTATCTACTTTATGTAAGTTTCAAAAGTTACGTTTGAATTCATCAATGTAGCTTAAGCCAAGGTCAATTGTCCAGTTTTCGATCATGACCCTGACTTGTATTATGGTTGTATTTTCGTTATGAATAAGCTATACACAAACCTAAATACGATATATATATATGTTAACAGATGCGTGATCAGTTTCGCATTATATTTTATTTGGTTCTAAAATTTACCAAATTACAGAAGGTGCTGGTTTAGGTTATAGCTTCTTACCCGACTTTCATATTTACCCCTTTAATATATCAAATATATCATTTACATGGGTAAAACGACTGCATCTCCTGTAGTTCCTGATAAGGCGTGTTGAACTGTCGCATATATTTATTGTATCACTGTCTGCATGGCTATTAGCTTGAGATCACTGAGAGCATGGGTTCAGGGGCTCGTAACTCGAAGCAGTCGTTAACTAGTCTATAATTAAGGATCGTCTTTAAGCATACTTTATTTTAACGTTGTGTAACTCGAAGCAATCCTTAAAGTTAGGACAATCCTTAAAATTTAATTAAGCGACTGTGTTTAAGGTGTACCCCTGACCAACCTTTAAGCAGTCCTTAGCTGGTCGTAAAGCATGTAAACATGTGAAAATGGCGTTATATTTGTATGTGAGAGATGGTTAGCGACTGCTTTGAGTTACACTCCTTAAAATATATAACGACGGTCCTTAAGTGTTCTTTAAGCTATAGTGTGTTGTCGTGCTGTCTGCCATTGCAACCGGATGAATACAAAACCACGTGGTCAATGGGGAATCCCATTATCTTTAACCGTTCTTTAAGCTGTCTATGTTTCGAGTTACGCTTTCTTAAAGACCACCTAACGAACGGTTAAGGATTGGTTAGCGACTGCTTTGAGTTACACTCCTTAAAATATATAACGACGGTCCTTAAGTGTTCGTTAAGTATGCGTTAGCAACCAAATTAACGACTGCTTCGAGTTACGAGCCCCTGGAGCACACAACCAGTGATGACATTGAATCAACACACCATGGAGACGATTATGAGGTCGAAATAGTACCTAAAACACACAACCGCAAATGAACATTGCTTTTAATATATGAACATGATATTTTATTTTGCGAGAATGTTACAATATCATTTTTCATGTACGTTCATACCTATGCTGGCACAATAGTGTGTGCCTACAGGACAAGAACTGTTTATAGTGACTGTCAACGTACAGACCTAGCCTAATAAATAGCATATCTTCTTTTCTCTGTCTGTCGTCAGTGTGTCAACTAAATAAGATATGTGCCTTCTCACAGGATATATAGAAAATGTTCATCACGGATGAAGAAGTGCGGGTTTAAAGTTGATCGTTCTGAATTAATTAATACATATTATAACATTGGACATCTTAGCTATGCTCCTTTCACTGCCTGGTTCTTGTTCCGAATGTCCGGTACATGCGCGAAGTGAAGGTCTGTTATGTGTGTGTGTGTGTGTGCGTGCGTAACACAGTGACCTACACTGATTCTTTGCTATAAATAGAACAGCTAATAGGACTGTGATTGAATCAGCTGTCGGCGTATCGCCGCTCGCACATACAATCAGTTACTAATACTTATTAAAAAAATTAGATAGCTAACTGATTAATATTCAAAACAATCACAAAAGCATGTGGTTATCGTATAAGCTTATTTACACCGCTCACTATATGGACTTTACCACGCGCTTCGTTGGAGTTTAGATAGGAGTGTATGACTATCCCCACGTGTCGTCTGATACAAGCGTGTAGCTTATGAAATATACTGTCGGTGGATTTTATCCCGAACATCAGTTGAAATATGACAGTAAGCTTTATGTTCTGTATTCTCTCCTCTCCCCCGCGTCCCTTATAGCGCAAACCCTGTCGACTCGCCTCTGGGACTGTGAGTGTATTTAAAGCCACCTCGCATTGACTCGCGTTACAGGTCGCGTTACTCTCTATCCTACCATCATCTTCACTAGACGACGCAGAATGTACTATCGTGTTTTCGATAAACGGTTCTATCCATATATTCACGATGTTCTACGAAATTTAAATAAAACTATAACCATTGTTTTACCTACAAGCAATAGTTATAAAATTGAACTGCACGCGTTTTGCTCGCTCGGAAATTCTGTCTGCATGTGACCCACGCTAAGTGATACGAAATGTTCTCGATGCCGTGGGGACGCCATGACGTCACGATTCGGTTATATTTTTACGATTTTCTGATTGGTTCGATCATTATGCCGTGGGGACGCTATCGAGACATGACTCATCCTTATATATGACCTCATCCGTTCACGTAGTGACGCCATGACGTCACGATTCGTCTATAAATTAACGATTTCTGATTGGTTCGATCGTATGTATCGTCTTACCCCGGGGAAGTGATGACGTCATATCTGGCTATTTTCTGTCTATAGACAGGGTATATCATCAAATAGCGACGTAGTGTTTTATCTGATACCTAAAATCACCAAATTGAATGTTGATGAATTAAATGGGCTTTTGTAGTTAGTTACCTCGGCATGGCAGAACTTTTGAAAATACACTCACTCACTCCATCGAGTTAACTCTGTAAAGTTTCCATACACATATGCTCGATACAACATGCACAATGAGCATGGATTGAATCGTCGGTGTGGTTTCAAGTGGACACTGGTCAAGTACGCCTTTGATATTAATTATCGAAGCTCATTCTATACACAAGTACATATTACATAAATCACAGTACTCCCAAAATATGATTTGAGTTATTGTATATTGTTGATTTTTAATAATTCCTGTTGTGGTTTACTCTCCACGAAACATGTCTATGACGTGATCATGTTATTGCGACACAATAAATGCAGTTTACTGGTATTATCAACATGATCTACCTGTGTAACTGTTGTCATTCATTAAAGTCATTGTCTCCCTTTGAATAGTATGTCATATTCAAAGTATTAAAATACGAATCAGAATTTATATATTCTTTAAATAATGAACAAGAATCTCTTTTACACTATAAAAAGCAAGGGTAGTTTATCTATCTCCAGAATCTACTGAAGCCACTTACAACTGAAATCTATATATAAACAAATTCGACACCATATATCACTACAGCGTTTATAGAACTTCCCGTAAAATTGTGTCCGACAAAAGAAACATATGTTTGTGGGGTTTTGCAATTTTGCTGAAACCTTATTGCTATTGGCGTGTTTATCATTTTTATTATTTTAAATTTTTTGTCAGCATGATTCAACCGAAACGGCTGAAGCAAATGCAACCAAATTTCACATGCCGATAGCCCTTATTGTGGAATAGAACTGCGCAATTAAGGGTCCAGTTCGAATCTAAATGTTCATTTTTAAATTGGAAATCCGGGGCTTTTTAAAAAAGAACTTGATTTGACTTGAAAACTTAAACGGGAAAAGCCTTAATCTATGTGTAAAGCAGGGACACCTGACAACATTTAGCTATTGATCACACACACACACAACTTGCATCTATGTATAAACAAACTCTATGCCCTTTACATATACAATGTACAGAGGATTCAACTTCCTCCTTGCATTATTTCCGCCAAAAGAAATAGGTTTGTGTGGATATGCACTGATATGTTCCTGAGGCGACGTACAACCGTGTACAGAAGAGCTTCTACTTCTTGGTTGATCACTATAAACAAAGATGGCGACTGTTCTGCTACTGCTGGCCTCTACTGTTATCAATCTTGCTACAGGTAGATCAGATTATGCATTTATTAGTGAGTACATATGTAAGACATGAGACATGTTTAGCCAAGAGTTTTGACGCAGATAATATAGTGGTCACTATGTGTCCGAACAATCAATCATAATGTTTGTGTGCATAATGTACAAGAATACACACACACCTAAAATAAGCACTTTTTGTGGATTTATTTACTTGAGAAAAGGTTTTAACAGTGTAAACCGGGAGTATCTGTGCTATAGGTTTTGTAAAACTGGGATTTCAGGTAAGATTTATTTATTACATGTATTAAGTTAATATTTATAACGTCTTTATATGAAGATGTGCAGAGTGCTATGAAAGTAAATTGATATATGACATCTACATTCAGTGTGATGAAGGGAGTGAAGCAAGGCTGCATCTTGTCCCCTACTTCGTTCTCTATATTCATCAATGATCTGCCTGCGCTATATTGTGGAATATCTATAGATAATGTTTTTTTTATCAATTTTATATTTGCTGATGATATTGTGCTGATAACCCCAAATGAAGAAGCTCTACATAACATGTTTGATGCTGTGAATAAGTGCCGTCTTAACTAGAAACTGCAGTTAAATGCTGATGAATCAAAAGTGATTTATTTTAGAAATAATAACACAACTACATTAACCTTCATATTTAGTTGTAACACAAAGCAAATACAAATTATGAAAAAATACAAATATTTGGGCAGCTGGTTCAACGAACACCTTGACACAAACACAAAATACATCTAAAACTATTAAGATCCATCCTCAATTTAATCGTTAAATCTCAAAGATTTATTGATTTTCATAACTTTATATTTGCTACTTATCTTTAAGTTTAATGCCTGCAACTGTAACTCGTAATGTCGTGCTGTACACATGCCTGTTGATTTTATGTTTTTGCAATGTTTGGAACTTCTTCTTTTCTGTGAACGTGAACCACTTCTGTAACTATCAGCTTGTAGGGATTGGAATTTACAAAATCAATGTCTTTTTTTGTCTTTATCTGTAAAATATACAGCACATGTACCCCTCTACCTGTACAGTGTATCCTCAATGTATCTCCTCTACCTGTACCGTGTATCTCAAGTGTATCCTCTCTACATGTACAGAGTATCCCAAGTGGATCCCCTTTACCTGTACAGAGGATCCGAAGTGTGCCCCTCTACCTTCATCCCTAATGCATCCCTCTACCTGTACAGTGTATCCCCAGTGTACCCCTCTACCTGTACAGTGTATCTCAAGTGTATCCTCTCTACATGTACAGTGTATCCCCATTGTACCCCCACTACCTGTACAGTGTATCCCCAGTGTACCCTCTCTACCTGTACAGTGTATCCCCTGTGTACCCCTCTACCTGTACAGTGTATCCCCTGTGTACCCCTCTACCTGTACAGTATATACCGAATGCATCCCTCTACCTTTACAGTGTATCCCTAGTGGATCCCCTTTACCTGTACAGAGGATCCGAAGTTTGCCCCTCTACCTTCATCCCTAATGCATCCCTCTACCTGTACAGTGTATCCCCAGTGTACCCCTCTACCTGTACAGTGTATCCCCAGTGTACCCCTCTACCTGTACAGTGTATCCCCATTGTACCATTCTACCTGTACAGTGTATCCCCAGTGTACCCCTCTACCTGTACAATGTATCCCAAGTGTATCCCCTCTATCTGTACAGAGTATCCAAAGTGGATCCTCTCTACCTGTACAGAGGATCCCAAGTTTGCCCCTCTACCTGCACAGTATATCCCTAATGCATCAATCTACCCGTACAGTGTATCCCCAGTGTATCCCTCTACCTGTACAGTATATCCCCAGAGTACCCCCAACTACCTGTACAATGTCTCCCTAATGCATACCTCTACCTGTACAGTGTATCCCAAGTGTACCCCTCTACCTGTACAGTGTATCCCCATTGTACCCCCACTACCTGTACAGTGTATCCCCAGTGTACCCCTCTACCTGTACAGTGTATCCCCATTGTACCCCCACTACCTGTACAGTGTATCCCCAGTGTACCCTCTCTACCTGTACAGTGTATCCCCTGTGTACCCCTCTACCTGTACAGTATATACCGAATGCATCCCTCTACCTTTACAGTGTATCCCTAGTGTGCCCCTCTACCTGTACAGACTATCCCAAGTTTACCCCTCGTTTTGTACAGTGTATCCCATATGCATCCCTCTACCTGTACAGTGTATCCCCAGTGTACCCCTCTACCTGTACAGTGTATCCCCAGTGTACCCCTCTACCTGTACAGTGTATCCCCATTGTACCCCTCTACCTGTGCAGAGTATCTCAAGTTTACCCCTCTACCTGTACAGTTTATCCCCAGTGTACCCCCTCTATCTGTACAGTGTATCCCCTGTGTACCCCTTTACCTGTACAGTATATCCCTAATGCATCCCTCTACCTGTACAGTGTATCCCTAATGCATCCCTCTACCTGTACAGTGTATCCCCATTGTACCCCTCTACCTGTGCAGAGTATCTCAAGTTTACCCCTCTACCTGTACAGTTTATCCCCAGTGTACCCCCTCTACCTGTACAGTGTATCCCCAGTGTACCCCTCTACCTGTACAGTATATCCCTAATGCATCCCTCTACCTGTACAGTTTATCCCCAGTGTACCCCTTTACCTGTACAGTATATCCCTAATGCATCCCTCTACCTGTACAGTTTATCCCCAGTGTACCCCCTCTATCTGTACAGTGTATCCCCTGTGTACCCCTTTACCTGTACAGTATATCCCTAATGCATCCCTCTACCTGTACAGTGTATCCATAATGCCTCCCTCTACCTGTACAGTGTATCCCCTGTGTACCCCTCTACCTGTGCAGAGTATCTCAAGTTTACCCCTCTACCTGTACAGTTTATCCCCAGTGTACCCCCTCTACCTGTACAGTGTATCCCCAGTGTACCCCTCTACCTGTGCAGAGTATCTCAAGTTTACCCCTCTACATGTACAGTTTATCCCCAGTGTACCCCCTCTATCTGTACAGTGTATCCCCAGTGTACCCCTTTACCTGTACAGTATATCCCTAATGCATCCCTCTACCTGTACAGTTTATCCCCAGTGTACCCCCTCTATCTGTACAGTGTATCCCCTGTGTACCCCTTTACCTGTACAGTATATCCCTAATGCATCCCTCTACCTGTACAGTGTATCCATAATGCCTCCCTCTACCTGTACAGTGTATCCCCTGTGTACCCCTCTACCTGTACAGAGCATCTCAAGTTTACCCCTCTACCTGTACAGTTTATCCCCAGTGTACCCCCTCTATTTGTACAGTGTATCCCAAGTTTACCCCTCTACCTGTACAGTGTATCCCTAATGCATCTCTCTACCTGTACAGTTTATCCCCAGTGTATCCCTCTACCTGTACAGTTTATCCCCTGTTTATCCCTCTACCTGTACAGTTTATCCCCAGTGTATCCCTCTACCTGTACAGTTTATCCCCTGTTTATCCCTCTATCTGTACAGTGTATCCCCTGTGTACCCCTTTACCTGTACAGTATATCCCTAATGCATCCCTCTACCTGTACAGTGTATCCCCAGTGAACCCCGTCTACCTGTACAGAGTATCCCAAGTTTACCCCTCTACCTGTACAGTGTATCCCTAATGCATCCCTCTACCTGTACAGTGTATCCCCAGTGTACCCCCTCTGCCTGTACAGTTTATCCCCAGTGTACCCCCTCTACCTGTACAGTGTATCCCCAGTGTACCCCTCTACCTGTACAGAGTATCTCAAGTTTACCCCTCTACCTGTACATTTTATCCCCAGTGTACCCCCTCTATTTGTACAGTGTATCCCAAGTTTACCCCTCTACCTGTACAGTGTATCCCTAATGCATCTCTCTACCTGTACAGTTTATCCCCAGTGTATCCCTCTACCTGTACAGTTTATCCCCTGTTTATCCCTCTACCTGTACAGTTTATCCCCAGTGTACCCCCTCTATCTGTACAGTGTATCCCCTGTGTACCCCATCTACCTGTACAGTGTATCCCCTGTGTATGTGAGAATAAGTATTTTCAGAAAAAAACTGGCGTGTTGAATGAAACATGATTATTAAATATGTAATCAAGACGTTTTCATCAAAACTAAAGTGATATGATATTGAAGCGTAAATATGTTACACATCAGTATAAGTAATAGTTACAGTTGTACTACCATAGTTTCCGAGTTGTATCAGGTAATACATATAGCAGGACAGGTTGTCCGAGAGGCCCAGT
Source organism: Gibbula magus (assembly GCA_936450465.1). NCBI lineage: Eukaryota > Metazoa > Mollusca > Gastropoda > Trochida > Trochidae > Gibbula > Gibbula magus. The sequence continues at coordinate 76,397,086 of OW388292.1, read as the reverse complement.
TCGAGGCCTTAGGCCGACGACGGGACTCGAGAACTGTCCTGCTATTTCCCGATACAACGAGGAAACTATGGTCGTACCATGAAAACATGAAAAGTGTTTAAATAATGTAAAATACAACTACCTTTTTGTGGCCGCTTCTCTAGTGTATGAATGAAGTGCGTAGTACTACGGATGTTCATCCTGAACGATTTTAGCATGTGATTCTCGAGTGTCAAATTAGGCGAACAAACTAAATGTTCAATACTCGTGCATGTTCGTGCAATTTATGATCATGCAGATAATTTGCGATGAAATTTCATAGTTTGTCAATTTCTAAAATTAATTTGATAATTTGTTTATTTTGTATATTTCCTTATTTGCATATTATTTACTATGCTTCAAACTACTTTATTTATCATTTCAGTCATAACGTTACGGTTGTTGTGAATTTGTGGTAAAAAATGTATTAGGTCATGTTTATTTGTTGGGTCTATTCTTTCTAGTTTTTTTTTGGCAGAAGTAAATGAATTAATTCAAGTATTTTATTCCCAACCCTATCGAGTATTACATCAAATAAATTACGTTTTGATATTACTCAATCAAACGTTTAGCTCAATGTTTATACCGACTGTTATAGACTATATTTTTAAAATCAACGTTTGTTAAACATGAGTACTGTAGTCACTGTCAACAGCTGAGGTCTGTGTACATCTCATTCTAGCGTCTCTGGTGAACGTAGCCCTAAATAAACCTGCCTCAATGAGCACCGCCTATGCATCAAAGTACAAAGCTAGTACAGCTGTGGACGGGAACACTGATGCTAGTGGATATGGTGCTAATCAAATCTTCAGCACAGCAGAGAATCAATCCTTCGCCTGGTGGAAGGTGGATCTACAGAGAGAAGTACAGGACGCTACAGTGAGGATCTACTTCAGGACAGACCGTGAGTTGGATTATTCTGTCATTTGTAAATGGCCTCGATCATGGTACAGGGGCTGTCAGGATGGGCAACTAGACCACGGGGGAAACCCAAGGTCTATCTGCCCTTACTGACCGTCCCTTATAAACTGAGGGACGATGGCATTTTAGGCAAGAAATTCATGTAAGGTGGCATGAAATTTCAAAGATCGTGTATATGTATATAAAACAAAACCTACAAAGATAACATACAGCTAGTAAATAAAATAACCGTATATTATATTTTCTTTATAATTGATAACTTTGTAACTTCTTCATATGTGTGCATGTATATGATGCATGAAAGTCAATATGTACAAAGTAAAACATAATATGTATGACATGTGGTGTATAGGCTGTACAAGCGGTCGACAGTCGATAATACAGTTCTATTTATAGTCATATATGTAGTGTATAGTCAGTGGGAGTGCAGACAACGGACAATCCGCATTCAGTCCTTGCAATGTACATGACATATATATGGTGTATAGGCTGTGTGAGTGACCTACAGCCGACAGCCGACAGCCGACAGCCGACAATCCGCATTTAATCCTTGTAATGTACATGTGTATGTGGTGTATAGGCTGTGCGAGTGACCGACAGCCGACAGCCGACAATCCGCATTCAGTCCTTGTAATGTACATGTATATGTGCCGGGTGTATAGGCTGCGAAAGTGACCGACAGCCGACAGCCGACAATGCGGTTCTATTCAGAGGAACGCATGTATGTGTGGTGTATTTTCCCTGCGATAGCCGACAGCCGACAGCCGACAATCTAGTTCTATTTATTTAGTCTGTGCGAGTGGCCGAAAGTGTCAAAAACATGGTTTAAATATGTTACTTCACAACTGCCAACTGCATGTTTAATATACGAATAAGTGTTAAATAATCGTCTTTGACATGTTGTCACATCAATATAATTACCCTTCACCTCAATACACTTATTCCATTTCTCTTTAAGACTTTTGATGCCGCTTTTGTAGAAGTCTTCCGTTTGCGACCCTAACCACGCCTCTGTGGCAGCTTTGACGTCTTCGTCATCCGGGAAGTGCCTTCCACGTAGGGCGGATTTCAGGTTTCAGGTTTCTTCCCAAAAGATTGTCGCCATAACCTTGCCAGCTGATGGTTGAGTGCGAAACTTCAGGGGAGGCGGTGAACTCGGGTGCTTCCATTGCTTGGATTCCAGTTTAGTTTCCGGGTCCCAGTGGTGGATCCACGTTTCGTCACCTGTCACCAGACGAGACAAAAACCTGGCTTCATCCGCATTAAACCGACCCAGGAGCTCCATGCAAACTTTCGGTTCTTTTCTGGCGATCTTGTGCTGTGAGGTTTCTGGGTACCCATCTTGCAGATACCTAGCTTGGACATACCAAGATGGTCATAAATTATTTTTTCAACACTTCCAACTGATATCTGGAATTCCAAAGACAGTTCAGAAACTTTAACACGACGGTCAGCTAAAATTCGTCTTTCGATAGCGGCAATAACTTCCGGTCGGGTGACTTCAGATGGCCTGCGTGACCGTGGGTCATCGTCTAAGGACTCCCTGCCCCGCTTGAACTAGAGAGACCAGCGACAAATTGTTGAAAAGTTAGGAGCATCCTTACCCATCACATTACACATACGATTATGTATTTCTGTAGCTTTGCATCCCTCTTTAGTAAGGAACTTGATCACAGCGCGTTGTTCATGTTTGAGAGAATCCATGATTATGGAGACCCCTAGGTCAGCGCAGCTATTATATCTAAATAATTGTTATGTCTAGAAATTGTTTTGACATGTGTCAATGTTATGTTTTGACTATAGTAACACCTGCTATAAACTGACACTGTTTATGTAAACACCAATGCCCCGCTTGCAACACTTATTGAACGCCCCTCGTATATATATTTCCTTTATGACTGTCAATACCTGCGCTTTATAAATAGCCTACAGCTGCATGTGTACGAAAAATGTATTACAGGCGTATGAATTATGATTACCACTGCCATTTTAATGTTTATTCAAAGTAAAGGATTACGATTGGAAAGAGTAACAGACATATATGATTTCAACAACTAACAGAACATGTGTAATGAAATAAAAATGGGGTGTAAACAACAGTAGGTCACACACTTTCACTTGGAGAGTCAATGCCTCCAAGATGCATGATTATTTCGGAAATAAGTTAGAAAGTTCAACGCATTGACACAAATAGCCAGAAATCGAACTCGCCTACGGTAGTAACAACAACTTATTATTATTGCGATTAAGTCACAAAATATATGGAATACATCGTTTAGGACATAATGCCTATTTAACGGTCATTTTACAACATGCCGCATAACTTACCTTTATTCGAGGTAAATATGTTACTTTATCCTACCTCATGTAAGAATGTCGATCTATGATTGGTCCACGTGACCCTGAACAAATAACCATACTCACCCTCACCCAGGTGGATAAATGTCACCGAGGGTGATAAAAGCCTTATACCCCGCTACCGAAATGAAGCGTGCGTCCACGTCAGTCAGTCAGCCCATGTCACGTGATACAGTTTATTTTGACTCTGACCCAGATTTGTTGCTTCTTTGAATAAACGATGTTCGAGCATTTCTGTTTGTTTTTAATAATATTTTGAGACATTCGGTAGGATAAAAACGTTATAACATTCAGTGGAGGTTTACATCGTGAATTATAAGACCCTTATTATTTTTTATTCTACTCGCCTCCGGCTCGTAGAATAAAAAATAATGCGGGTCTTATAATTCACGATGTAAACCTCCACTGAATGTTATAACTTATAATATGTGTTATTCGAATGACATACGTATCTCAAGATAGTTACGCATTTAAATCACCTGGTATAATCAACTGATAATTATTCTTTCACCATGTACTCTTACATGTAGATTGATAGTATGTTCAATGGTTATATTACAGGGTAGGCCGTCACTTGAACTCATACAAACTGCCGTGACGTCAGGTTCTTACGTTTTTGTTAGGTACTTAAAGAAATGACGTTGAAGTGATGACAGATCTCCTGTGCCCCCTATTTTTATTTCTGAATTCGTTTGTTTGTTCAACTGTGCACATTATATTTCATTTTAGCAATATCTAAAATATATGTGTCATTGAAAGTCCCAAACGAATATGAGATAAACGATGATGATGCCGTTTTTAATTAAAAAGTGCTTAGTTTCATTTTATTTCTTGATAGACTTATTATATGATTTGCTCTTAATTTCTTAAAGGCATTGTAGCACACTTTTTGACAGTATTTTGGACAGTCGACAGTCATTAACCTGTAATCGAGTATTTAAACGTCGGAGCGGACATATTCAAAAGTTATGAAGTTGCCACATGAGTGTAAACACGCCTATCCATACAGCGAAAACTGGAGCACATACTGTTATGATGACTGCCAAACGGGATACCGTATTTCCTCTAATAGGGGCCCGGGTCCTTATTAACATGTTAGGGCTCTTACCCCCGCGCTAATTGATGGCCTGGCTCTTACTTGAGACCCGAGATGAGGTGAGGTGAGTTGCTTTCAAGAGTATTTAACTTATAACACGGCTGCTAGTATTTTGGCAGGGAGAAAGCCCGCAACGCCATGCGGCAATGCATTGCTGTGAAACCGGCGAGCATCGGCTGGAACTAGCGAACCATGGGTTACTTACTGCGTGTAGAACAGTTCTCTAATGCAGACAAAGTTGCCGTGCCCCCGGCGGGATTCGAAGCCGAACGCGCTAACTACTGCGCTATCCCGCCCCCTTGAGACCCGACCCTTATTATATATCTGTGGGTTTGACCAATACATGAAACAACCTTTGATACACAAATTATTCTCGGTTTGACGTAAACCGAATTTAGCATGGTAGGTTAACCCTCTTACATTGTAATGCCTGGAAACATTTAAAGATGCATGATCAGTTTTGCATGATATTTTATTATGGTTCTAAAATAGGTGCTGGTTTAGGTTATATATTCTTAATCGACTTTCATATTGACCCCCAAATGATTAATATATCAAATTTATATAAGTTTCAATGAAAACCAAGGAAGGTCTCACACATGTATATTAGCCGACAAGGGTGGCTCTATCTCACGAATGTACTCGTCATAAGACGTATTAAACACTATAGAAGTAAATCTTCCTATCAACTTTATTAAAGTTTCCAAAATTACGTGTGACGTAAAGGCTGCAGCAGGCCAAGGGCCATTCTCTGGTTTTCGATCAAAATCACGACTTTGAATGGTTGTATTTTCGTTATACGGAACTGATTGTTGATCATTTTCAACTTATATGTATCGTTTGTTAATTTTATAGTAATGCAGTTTGAAGTACGTAGAGTTGTTTGTATTCAATAGTTGGTTGTCATAGTTTTAAGATAGTCATAGCACGTTTTATTATTAATTTACAAAAATCACAATGAAATCAAATTTGTGATCAAGAGTTGAGTTTGAATTAAACTAACATTCATGATTTCACAAGATTTCATGAGATTGCTTTTGACAATTAGAACGCTAGCAGATTTATTTTTTAATAATATTGATTAATATAAAAATATAAATATAATATTTAAAACAATGCAATCCACGTCAATGCGCGATAATACTAATACGATACACTAAAGCCTGGTCCAGGAAGGTGGAACCCCAATAACCAAACACCCCCTTAGTTAGACACTATATTATATGGATGAGTGAACAAAAAGCACAAGGCTGTTCCCCGTTAGAAAAGTGAAGCAGTCCAACTCTTTCCACACTTGTTAGACAAAGATGACAAAGATTAGATTTGATTTCTAGCAGTTTTAAGCGCAGTACGAAGTACACAGTTTTACACACAACCGCAAAAGTAACGTCACAACATTTTCACCAATTTAAAAAACAAAATAACCCGCCAGAGAAAGTCGATTGTAAATGCTTTTGATAGGGACCTGATTGGTAGAGATATAACCGCAATGTCATACATTAGAATATAAAACTTTTATTTGTTATATCTGTTTAAGTACACTTGGGGTGTTAACGTCGCTTTTTCAAAATGTGTTTTACCAGAATGTTTGGCATTTAACTAAAAAAATCATAAAATGTACAAATTTACTTAAGAAACAGATGTTGTCAACACAAATGATCTTCTTGGACTTGACTTTGTTGACGTGTCTTTTCTGTCGTCATGAAACAAGCCAAAAGCCTATTTTGACTCTCCTATCTGGTCTAGTTATTCAGTCGTGTTCATCGCTCGTGGATTGAATTACCCTGTGTTTTGTATGGTGACAATTCTTTTGCACAGTACTCAAACCAAATTTAGAGTATGTGATTGCAATCTGTTTATGGAACACTTCTTATCGCTTTAGATAAGCTAATACCGTAACAATTGAAATCGACAGTTTCATGATTGTGAGTTTGAAGGTGCATACTGTTAAAAAGTCAGTAAGTAAAGTGCTATCACTCCACTTGAAAGAATGACACTACATCACATTAGAGCAACAAATATTGACTTTCAACACTATATATACTGTAAAGTAAATTATCCTGGAATGAGATTTAACTTGGTTTACTTACAAAACGTCGGACACGTGGGTCGTCTGACTATAGAGGTATGACCTCCAGGAACGGCGTACGAGGGACACGTGGTTGGTGTATACGGTGATTAGCCGAATCAAGCATAGCCGCTGATATCTTGAAAGAGTGAGTTATAAATTACTATACATTATATGTTCCGAATAGCATCACTATTCTTTTTGCCAGATAAACACTTTTTTACGTACTGAAAGAAGTGTAAGTGTTAATAATGATAAGTATTCTTGTATTGCGCCAACAATCCAATCAACGAGTGGTTTCTCTGGACGTCAAACATTATAACCCTGACGGATTTGTACTTTCGGAGCTGCCGAAGCCCTACAAGAAGCCATGTCCACCGTTAGTCAGGTACCCATTCATACAGCTGGATGGACTGAGTGCAATGTGACATGCCTTGCAACGACACCTTAAGATACCCAGGCCACACATCTTCGGTGGCTCCACCGGGATTAGAACCCGGGCATTTGGCGTGAGAGGCCAGCACGCTAACCACTACACCACTGTGCTCCAATTGTTACACAAAGACACAGATGAAAAGAAAATCGAAGAGCTACTGAAACATAGACTCAATGGATTAATCAGTACATTTATTCTGTATGTGATATACGGAACGTAAGGTAACGGAAGGATCTAGGGAAGTTGACTCCATGGACTTTAGTTAGTTGTGTGCTTAGAAGATATGGCTGTTGGACGGGAGTGTTAAAATTTATCTTCAATAACAAAGGGTAAGTCCTTGGACTCATCTCAAGCTCAACTCTATAAGAGGCATTCTAGAAGATGGTGTAATTGAAAGACAAGGATATTTTATGGATGATCAACTTCTTAATTTCACAATGGCGACCTTTCGGTATAGTTCCTTAGGCCTATACCGTTATGAAACATAGATGAGGTGGTGAAACAGCAGGTTATAATCGGTTTAGCCATGCGAGTCCATTTCCCTTCCAGTAGCCATTTTAAGGCGTTTACATTGAAATGACTGACCGAGAAAGGTCAGATCATCTGACTAATGTAATGATACCTAAACACTCAGATAAAAAATCTAGATATTGCACCATGGTGGAAAGGTCAACCATGCATCATGTGGTCTTAACTCTCAAATTCGCATTATACCTACACATCGACCTGTCACACTGTCGCTCCATTTTCTACCAATATGGATTTTCTATGGATACGGCTTATCAGGTGGTGTAATGAGATGTTATACCCTCTAACGAAACAATATTTTGTATACACATAAATGGCGATTTTGAGGAAAGAAATATACGCCAAACACGTGTTACAACGCCTTTCAGTCTTTGTTTATAATGCACAGACAACAGACAAAAGAATTACCAATACAAATTTAATGAACATTAGATTGTTATTAAAGGTTTGGAGATTCTCATTGCTTCCCGCTGAAAGTAATCTAGGTCGTGCATCCAGCCTTACCCTGCACGGCAGGAATTTAGCGGGTACCCAAATATACCAACTGTGTCTGTGCAATTGGTAGCGCACCGCATAACACCTCTGATCGCCAGAGTGACACAGTGGTAAATAATACCTGTGATATGAAAGGTATAGATGGAGTAGCGCACCCCGATCTAACCCTGAGCGCCAGGGAACAATGAAACTGGAATTTATATTATGGTAAAATACACTTTAGTGGATGAATGCAGCCATGAGAATTTCCTTAGAATGGTGAATTATGCATATATAAGGTGGTGTAATGGGGATGGTGGTGGGATTCGACCAGCACTTGGTTAAACCAACATCAAGACAAAGAGGATATTGACACATTGGCCCACTTCCTTGGTTTGGGCATGCGCACTGACAACTGAAAAGTAGAAGTACATTTATTTTATATTCCAATGGGTTATGAAACATTTGATATTTAGAACATGCATGATTAATAATGAAACGAAATTATTTTTAATACCAAAAAACAAGCCTGGATTATAAGCACCGGTAAAAAATCGAAACATGATTATTATCTTAATCAAAAACAAGAAATGCTAAACACAAGCCTGAATATTCAAGCACAGGTAATGACATAGAAAATAGGATAACACAAAATATACATCTTGGAAAGTGAAATTCCAAAGTCATTTATGAAAGGAAGTACTGATACATATCAATGAAAATACTTTGTCATTATAAACTAGATTTTTAATCAAAATGAAAAGTTATTGGCATTAACAGTTACTCTGAAACTTAGTTTTTATTTTACTCAGTAACAGTTCAGTTCTCCATTACTCCAATCAGAAATGTATGAAATGAACAATTCTAATTTTCACAGGAAGGGTGTACAATGTATAGTCATAATTATTTTACGACTTTCAAGTGTACAAAATATTCCAAAAGTGCACAAGTATAGGCAGCCCTGCGTGATCTATTTTGTCAGCCAGTGACTGGTCGCTCATCTGTATTTCCCTGGTTTATATATAGTGTCAAAGGAACAAATAGGGACTTTGCTTTAAGCAATAAGGTTACTGATGAGTTAATGATTCCATTGCAGCAGATTTAATTTATATTCCTTCTTCCCTTTTTCCACCAACACAATGTCCGCGTCAAACTTTTCGTTGGTAGTGTGAACCAATCCTACTTCAATTATTATTGAAATCGCATGTACACTGAATAATAAACGTATTCCACCTTAAAGATAACTAAGTTAACAACGTTGTTTTGTATTAAATTGAGGGCTTGAATTGACCGAAACATTGTTGAACAAATCTTCTACAATGTAATGTCTTGTGTTTTCATCTAACATCGCACAATGATAACCTACTTTATGGTTTCATTGCAGGATATAAACGTGTTTCCAGTTTTCATTTAGTAGGAGAAAATTAACATAAAACATACTTCAAATTTTGATACATTCGAAGCACATGATTGGTGATTGGAAACAACAATAAAGGAGTTTTGTAATAGATGTTCGCTATTATAAAACGCTTCTAGAAAGTTATTCTTTTCGATTTTTCTTTCCATGACATACACTACAAATTATAAAATTTAAAGCTTTTAATGGGTAAGGTTGGCTGTGTCATTTGAAACATTTATTGTCATCGTCCTGTTCGTCTGTAAGTAATCATTTTGTTTCCGGTGCAAACAACAGCTGCCTTTTGATATTTTCAGATTTCTGTTAAAATGTGTTTCGTTTCCATAGAAACGCGTTTGATTTGGGATTTGTTTAGGGATATATACGTTTTCGGAGCAGAACTCTAAAACCCTTCATTTCCTGAAACGTTACACGTGTACTGCCCACTAACTGGTATATGATATGACCTATCCCCCCGGGCCAACATAAGTTGAATAATAAGTTTTTGCAGTTTACACTTAAACTGTAAGGTATTTTTGCTCATAAAAACAGGTGTCTCCCCCTCCCCCATTCAATTCAAGTTAATACCTTTCTAAAGACAGATGTCCAAAAGGTGGCCATTGAAACAGAAAAAAAAGTTAAAACAGTAACTAAACAGTTCTAACCGCCAAAACGCACATCTACATGATATGAGGAGGTAGTATACAATATTTGGTGAGAATTGGTCAATCAGTTCGCTCAGGAAAGTAACTCTACTCTTCCAATAAACAGGGTCAATATTGTAACCATGGAAACAGAACAAAAATATTTTGAAAAAAGTTCAAACCCCAAAAGGCAGATCTACATGATATTGGGAGGCAGTACACCAAAGTTGATGAGGTATGGTCATATAATGTTAGAGATCTGCTCAAGAAACAAACCCTTCCCATCAAATAGCCAAAGTTCAAAGTGTTATCATGTAATAATAATTAACATGATAAAAGAATAAAAATGGATTGAGATATGCAATGTATGTATTGTAGAAGTTGTAGAGATGAAGGAAAAACCAAAACAAATGGATCGTCAAACTTGAAGGCATTCATTGCATTAAAGAAATTGACTATCCATATATTTTGTTTTTTCTTTATATTCAATGTTGACAAATATTTCTAAAAAAAATACATCAATATGCAAATTAGGTCAGATATTATTACATCATCTATAGTGACATTTGATGCTCGGACAGACGGGCCGACAGATGGACGAACGGACTGAACGCCATATACTCCATCTCTTCGTAGGTGAGGGTATAATAAGGTTATACACTAAGAAACATTAAATCAAAGAAGCCAATTCCAGGGTTTTCATTTTGAAAGAAAATGACATATAAATATAATACATTTTGGAGGGTAGAACATTCACTAACCCGTTAAATAACTCTCCAGTTAAATACACCCCATAACACTAAACGACACGCAAAATCGTAACGCGTGTACAACATTGTTTCAACATCATTATATAACGTGGAGTGTAATCTCAAGTTAAGGGGTATAACAATGTTGCTAAAGAAAGGACAAATGTGTTTAAGTCGAGAAGTTGACCCAAATAACATATTGCAGAGAAGTAGACGGTTAGGATTGTTAATGTCAGAAAATATTTGATAGCCGGCAATCTATTTACATTAGTTAAGATACACTTAATTGTTGTTCTTTTGAATAGTTAAAAAAATAAAATCAATTACTTATCAGTGTAAGGAAGATATAAAAACATAAAAAGTTAAACCACGCTATTTCGTTGGCTCGTTTAATTTACAGTTTTTTTAATATGCCATCTGTTCACTTGAACTATCAGTATAAAACACGGGTACATATACATAATGAAAGAATGTGGATTGTCGGCTGTGGGCCACACGCACTGACTACACACTACAGCTATATTAGTATAAATAGAACGCGATTGTCGGCTGTCGGCAACTTGCGCAAACTATACACCACACATTAACATGAAGGCCGAGATATGTTACTTTATATATAACCTGATTGTCGGCTGTCGGCTGTCGGTCACTCCACAGCCTATACATCACATATACATGTACATTACAAGGATTGAATGCGGATTGTCGCCCGTCGGCTGTCGGTCACTCCACAGCCTATACACCACATAAACACGTACATTACAAGGAATAAATGCGGATTGTCGGCTGTCGGTCACTCCACAGCCTATACACCATATATACATCGTACATTCATATTTCAACTACCAAGCAAACATGTATCGTATAATAGAACATGTTAAGAGAGTATATGCATAACAATTTTATTGATGAATTTAAGTTATATATACAGATATATATATCATATGCTAAAAGGTTTTTTTGAATAATTAGCTACATGTAAGCTTTGTAGTTTTGGTTTTATATACATAAACACGGTCCATGAAATTTCATGCCACCTTACATGAAGTTCTTGCGGCATTTTAATCCTGACCTTGTATCACGGGCCTTCAGAGGCCCATGAGGCTATTTCCATGTCTATATCTTCGAAAAAAAATCGAATTTTTAGATGACAATTTATGTATTCCTCAAGTTCTGGGAATTCTTGCATTTTGAAAGTGTTCATTAACAACTAATTATTAATCAATATTTTGGGTTCATTTGTAGTTTTTACCTACGTTAAGTGCATAAATGGGCCCGACAGGCCCGGGAACATTACTAAACGTATTTTATCATACAAAACAGGCTCCAACAGTTTATATCGCTTGTGTTACATCAAGCGTTATCTAACTATATCTACGAGCAAAATTATACATTGTAGATATCACTTCCATATTATCGTCATAATAAGGCTTTGACGTCATTAAGAAACTTAATGGCAGTTATGTGTTTTAGATATGTTCATTCTTTTGCCAATAATTGTGGAAGCATGATTTTGCATGATAATTAAAATATTACCACGATGTCTTCTGACATAAAAAATATCAACACTCCTTGGTTCAAGTCAAAATATCCTCATTAATCCTTGGATTTTTGTAGAATATCTATGTGTACTATTTCCAAAACGTCAAGTCCTAGTCGACATTATGGATGTGTTGCTTCAATATGAACAATGACGATTTGGATGATATACAGGTAAGTTCAACAAATTGTGAGGCCATTGAAAATGCAGTAGCAATTTTCACAAAAAACAGAGTATATCTGACAGTGATGTTGTACTGCACGGTTCCAGCGATGCCACGTGATTCAATGATGCAGAGGAGATACCCTATTTTGATATTCACGAATCTGGACAAATGTTTATTGTTTTAAAAGGTGGAAGTAGATGTCAACCTCTTCATTGCCTAACACCAGGCATATGATAAGATGTTCACTGACAAGGGTGGTCAATGCGGATCATGTCATCTCTGAAGATGATATACTCAAACTGTTTGTGAATACGGACATGGTAAAAGAGATTTTTCCTTTGCCGACATGGTGGGTACGAGAGTTGTATGGGGAAATACATGACTGAAGCTGAGATTAAGGCTTTGATAGGAGTTCTGCTGACAATCTATAACTTCAAGCGTCAAGAAGTGATCATCGCAAAAAGGACAATTATACTCCTTTTCAAGACATCTGGTAATCTGACCTGATAAAGCCGTGGTTGTCGGAGAGGAAGTTTGAAATGGAATTGACTGGAATCAAAGGTGGCATTGATGTCATGGATATGGTGGTCCACATATACACGGCAAAGAGCAAGATCAAGTGATGGCCAGTAGGGAGTTTTACAAACATGTTGGATATTGCAGACATCGCCTCCTACGCTGCAAGGAAAGTAAAGAACGTCCACTCTACTGGAAAAAGAACGACGGATCTTTCTTCAAACAGCACTGTTGATAACCTAAAGAAGAAGAGAGGTGCGATCCAACGACGACGAGCACAATGTGCCATGTTGCCAGATGCTCATCCATCAACAACGATAACTGAAGCCATGACAATACTTTTAATACATACAATTTTAAATTTAATACATACTATTTTGTTTCCTATTTGAAAGTCAAAGTCTTTCTTTAAACTACCATAAGATCACGTTTGTTACTGAAATGAGATAAAGTGGCATCGAAGAGGTAATGGAAAAATGACATTTTTACTCACAAGTTGGCCATACATAAACGTCCGGAAACATGAGTAAACAGGATACATGTATGGTGCCGAAAAGCTCTTGTAACATGGACATTATGAGAAGAAGATAATCTATGAATTTAATAGTTTTTAAATGATGTACAATTTTATAAAACAAAAGTTTTTATTTATTTTTTGTGTCACTTTATTTTTTGTGGGTACCATACATAGTCATAGAGCATATAAGTTCAACATGTAATACATTGTACATTCAGGTTGGCATGGCTGGTTTTTATGGTATACATTTCCATTAAAACATAACAATACAGTGAATAATTATGTAAAAAGACTGTGGCATGAAGACCAAAAGGACATACATTTTTCATATCTACATTCAGTGTAGAGAATCTGCTTACTGACGTTATAAGTGTCTTGGAGGATTGATTTAAGGCCATTAATATGCGGTTTTCTATTTTGACATTTGCAGGTGTATATAAAGTGTTTGGTAATGATAAAGATTAAATGTATTACGTCATTTCTTTTTTCTTTGTAATCAAACATGATGTGTGTTATTTTTTGTTCTAGGCTTATGTCAGTTTCACAGTTGATCCAGTCCAATAGGTGACGCCACAACAGTTTTACATGTACACAATCAAGCAAAATATGTTTTATTGTTTCAATTGAAGATTTACAAAATGTACACAGTTGGGAGTTTTGTAACTTATAAATGAAAGCACTTCTGTTCGTTGTAAGTATTCTATGAATAATGCGATATTGAAACCATCTTAAGTTATAGCTGACTGTGCTTCGGAATGGAATATAGTTGTATATTTTCCACTCTTCTCTGTGAATCTTTGATCCTATGTCGATTTCCTATTTTCTTTCACTATTTGCTTGATTCGTTAGTAATACTGATCTGATATGGTTAAGGTAAAAATGTTTACATTCTTTGGCAGCCATGAAAAGTATTTTCAGATTATCGGGAATAAAAGGCATATCCAGTTTCTTATGAATAGTTCGTGAGTTTGTTTGAATGTATTTCTTTATACAATGTATCAAACCTGTATATTCCAAAAAGTTAGTTTTCAGCTGATAAATATTTTGAAATTCAGAAAAAATTAGAAATGTACGTCCATTTTAAGGCGGTCATTAATGAATGTTAAGTTTGCTTTCACATAGTGTTTGAGCAGAACCGTTTTTTTGTCAATCAGAATATTATCATTAGCCAAAAGGTATTCGGTTTGGATATCTTTTACAGTGTTTTTATTTTGCAATGTGGCCAAGGCTTTGAAAACATCTTTCCAGAAAATATGTCTTATATTTGGTATAATAGTTGTTCTGAGATAATTTGATCCCATTTCTATAGGTACTAAAACAGTATTTGGTAAGAAAAAGTTCGTAAGATTGTTCAGCTTACTATTCATGGTATATAACCTTCGGATCCAGGATATTTCCTGGGATAGTATAGTTTCTAGTATCAGTGGTTCCCCCGTTTTCATAATCTTGCACAATCAAGTTTATTTTTAGCTTATCAGGTTTACCTCTCCAGACAAACGAGAAGCATTTTTGTTGCAATTTATTTACAAAAAAATTTATTTAAAAACTAAAAGACTATTCTCCCTTCGGTTTATCTCTTGATGAAGATGAATACTGTTCACTGTCACCCATATGTTGGTTTTGCATCACGTATACCACAAAGAAATGTTGTTATATCACAAATAAATGTCTCTCGGCCTGTCGGACCCATGTATACAGGGATTGTAACATTCAGAAGCATACAAGGTAAGGGTTAAGATAAATCCTGAACAAATCACATTTTGAAAATACCCACACTGATAATGGACCGGACCCAATGATTGTATTAGATAGTTACTAAAGGAATCTTTAGTTCTAGCTATATTGTAACCAAAATTCCAAAATTAGTTTCTAAAATACCATATAACATTGAGATCAGTTGCCATGCGAGTAGAATAAACCATTATCCGAATGTGTCCCATGCCTGCTACGCATTCTTTGCACCTCAGTTGCGAGCGCTATCCCTCTAATGTAAAACACAGAGTTTATAACTTGACTGACAAAAAGTCATTTGTGTTATCAAGCTCATTCGTAGCTCAGTTGGTAAGAGTGTTGTTTCGCAAGCGAAGCGTCGAGAGAAGAAAACCAGGTTTAATGTAAATTTTCGCAATGGAGTGTATCCAATTTATCGAAGAGATCGTGGAATTAAGTTGGATTTAAATCAGTCAGTAATAGATAACAATACTAAACTTGGTTCCGTTTAATAACATATTTATGAAACTCGTGAAATGTATCGGTATCTAACTAAATATGTTATTAAACGGACGTCGTTTAGTATTCTCTAATTATCTTCATGCACAATATTAATTGTTTGATCATTGTAGTATATAACAGTTATTAAAGTCATCAAATGATATCACTCAGGAAGTGACCCTTGACCCCGCTCTAAAATATTTCTTAATGTTACTTCTTTCATCTTTCGACGAGAGCAGGGCACTGATCTGAGAGTGCACCAGAAGTCTCTTATTAACATATATATTCACCTTTATGTCGTCAGGGTATTACATGCATGGTCCTTAACAAAGGGATGACGTTACCAGAGGTTTATAATTATGGTGTTAGTGATAGTGATGCTTTTCACATAAACCCCCAACCCCCAGGCGAAACAACTGTTGGATAACTCGAACCATAGTGTACATATTACAAATGATTATGTTACTTCTAGTGAGGAGTTATTTTAATTAGTCATATGTTATTTAGATCCAAAAGAGAATATAATCCAGCTGTTCCAATTGGTTAACAACTGAACTTACACAGACAAACATCCATCCGTCCTTTAACAGACAAGCTGAGACGTAACGGAGTGGAGCTGTACACATCCAATATTTCATTCCCCGACTCAGACCCTACAAGTCAAGGTCAGCTGTGTCACACTGTTACCGGTAAGAAGGATGGATCTGATATACCTGATGTTTACAGTGTAAGATGTCCCGGTAGATACAGCTACCTCCTACTCTACACTGACACAGACAATAATGGACATGGGCCTGTTCTGGATTTCGGAGAAATTGAGGTTCTTGGTGAGATATCATTAATTTTGACGCATTTATCAGATATGCATACCTCAAACTAAAAATGAG
This sequence comes from Gibbula magus, assembly GCA_936450465.1. Taxonomy (NCBI): domain Eukaryota; kingdom Metazoa; phylum Mollusca; class Gastropoda; order Trochida; family Trochidae; genus Gibbula; species Gibbula magus. The sequence goes on along the minus strand of OW388292.1, from coordinate 76,380,561 downwards.
ATTAATAAAAAAAAATTCAAAGAAAAAATGACTAACGTATTTGATATAAATCTATTGGTTATGTTATATCGTTTGCATATATATTTTTCCTTATAATAAACACAAAAATTCACCAGCATATGAAAACCATGTTTTTTCTATATCACGTTTAAAGATAATTCGGCATATATGAGGTGTATGCAATTGGAGGAAGATGGGTTGTTTTATAAGCGCTAGTTCTGTTTATACTTGGACGATGACTTTTACCACGTTTATAAATTGATTGTGATCTTACAATTACTGATTATCCATGGCGACACAATCGTTTGAAAACTTTCTGCTCTTATTCTTACACAAGCACAACCATTGTAAATGATAGAGCTGATTATAAAAGTTGTACAACGTGAACGACTTGTGTGACGACATGTGCATATATTGTTGAATAACATGTTTCAGAACATGAATGTAAGGAACAACCATCCCAAGTTACATATGTATTCAAAACGTACTTAAATCAACATGTTTCACCCTTTGCATGTCTAAAAAGAAAAAGAAGAAACAAATGTGTTATCACACTATACTGCTTATATTCTGGATTCAGCATGTTCTGTTGAAACCTATGGTGGGAGCTGTACCAATACCTGCAGCTCCAGGAACTGTGTTACCATGACAACAACTTGTGAGAGAGATGGGAGATGTAATGATGGTTGTCAATCTGGATGGACGGGAGTGGACTGTACAAAAGGTAGGCTGTCAGATTTAATAAATGGGATCAAAACACGACAGCTATTTTGTTAAATTTGCAACGTCTAACTCACGAAATGATTTCTATAAATGGTTACTTACGCTGTATAGTAACTAATACGCTATACTATTGCTTCAAACAGAATTGCCAACTTAATTTCAACTTACACAATGTAAGTTAGTATCAATACTAATCATATTTGGTGGTTTTAAATGACATACATTATACATCTTTTAACGAACGTTTTCTTCATTTAAACAAACAATATTTACACCTCCTTTGAATATCATCATATTCACAACATGGTGTGGTTATCAGGTTAATAGCAGAGGTAGTTATTTTGTTGGTTCGCCATGTTCACTATCGCACTTCGAAAAAAGACTTCCTATCGTCTTTTGGGTCTAAATGACCCTTTGCCTCTATTTGTGACTTTCAACGTTCTTTAGATCCCTTTTTGTCCAGTCATTTTTTTCATACCAATATTTTAAATTACCAATTAGTGTATACAAAATATGACAAATAAGCTGATTTAAAGAATGTCAAAGATTGCAAATACGTCTAAATGAAAGAAAACATGAGACAGAATCCACATAATTTATTTACTGTCATTTTGATTTCATATAACATGTTCACACACATATGTTTTGCTATCCTTGTTATAAATACGATGAATCACTTTGTTTGTTAACATATCCGTACTTAAAAGTAAAAGTGAAAAATGTTCACAAATCGACACACAGTATTCATTAGGGATGTAACAATACATCGAACTATCGATGCATCGCAATAGTTGTCTTGGCAATAGTACTATATCGATAGTATGTACAAAAACACTATCGCTATCGCAATAGTAAGGTCAACTATCGTTACTATCGAAACTATTAAATTTCCCTTAAGTATGAATGATTAACACAAGCCTCACTGCATTTAATTCAAGACTGTGCACTTTAGAATGTCAAAAGGGAAGAACTAGAGATAGGAAATAGCAAAATCAAAAAACTCTTTTCATTTACAATTTCTTTACTGATTTTGGTTCCATAGTCCTTACATCAATTAAACATTTCTACTAAAACCTATAAGAATCTAGCTGATTATTGCGTTTTTGTACAAAATTATTGCAATATTGAGTTACAATAGTCTATCGCTATCGCAATAGTAAGTGGCAATAAACTATTGCTATCGCAATAGTCTCTTTGGGTCAATAGTCACCCCTAGTATTCATGGTGCTCTCTCTTCAACTACAGAAAACGACACAAGACAATGGTGAGAAGTAAACAACAATTTTCAAGCAATCCATTTGATTGTCAACTGTGATGCTGCACACAATAAAACCTTATTCTTGACGACTCCAGCTTAATTCGTTTCTTTGACCCTGAAACAAGCAAAAGTGTCACTTAAGTACGCATATCAATCTTAAGCCAAAGAAGACATTATGAAACAAAATTGATGCACCTTTAATACCAGGATAATTACGAAATATCTAAATGAATGAATTACCAATTTTGATAACAAGAATTAATTCAACACTCAATATTGATTATCGAACAAGCGTGATAAGCATGCGATTTATTGCCATTGTTAAAAAATCACAAAGTAAACCAGAATGTCAGAATGATGAAGACAATGATCCCACGCCCTAGTGCAAATCGCTATTACAATTTGAATTTTCGTAAAGCAAAGTTGTATGATAATATGAATAAAACATTATCATGAACTTGTTGATATTTCGTTTGATCAGTCACTTAAAACGGTCTATTACAATTACATGATCCAGACTCATATCACTCCAATCAAATAAGTTTAAACAGCAAAACGATAAGTGTAATATACAATGTAATTCACCTTAATATCGCTCCGAACTGACCTTGAAACCGGTATTGGGTATTATTGTTTGGAACATCAGACCACTTTATTTTGGCCACTCCTTGCAACCACGCGCCTTTGATCGTGTGCAGCACGTGAAGGCACCTCGACCTTGTGAATATCTGTGATAACCATCTCGCATACCGCTCAATGGTTATCACAGATATCCGCTTGGTCTGTGGTCATTATTTCAATCTCATCTTGACTTCCACAGCCTTGTCGGTTAATCATTGGTTAAACTTGTCACGTACCGTAGGTATACTATACTATGTTAAACTTGGTGATACGGCACATAGTATGCCCTCAAGAGTTATCTCCCTTGATTGCATTTTTTGTAAACAAACCCTAGCCCTAGATCAAACGAATATTTACAATGAAACGTTTCGCATCTTATAGTGTGGAGGTAGAACAGGGAAAATACATTTAAAAGCACGGTCACGTCAAACAATCTAAGTGCACGAATGTTGGAAGAATAAAAGAAATGAGTGAGAATGACATTTTCGAGGATTTATATGAAGCAACATTGAATAGCTTTCTTGTCAGTTTCTACCGTGATGTCAGACGTAGTGACGGATCACTTTTCAGTGTAAATACGCTTGAGAGCATCAGGTATGGACTTAATCAATACTTGAAGTCTCCCCTTTTAACTATTATCGCTGTGTCAAGTCGGTGCAGTTGTCACTTGGCACAAGAGAGCTTTATCTATATCCGTTTATCAGCGGGCAGATGATTCTGAGAACAAGGACATGGGTAAAGGCATCCAGAGTAAACCTTCTGTATGTCAACCTGCTCGCCCCCTTCTTGTACCCGCCAGTCCTCTCTAATCTGTATTTCAAACGTTTATGTAGAATCTCAAAGGTGGAATATGTATGCACGATCACGTGATCGCGTTGCAACGGATATGAGAAATCAGCTACTGTTGAGATTAATTTGTAAAAAACATTGCTTTCAGTATAGAACTGTTATACGGTACTTAACTAACTTGTTCTGTTGAATGCATTGGCATGATCAACAAATTTGTAAGTCCACACATAAAAAAGCTACCCGGCATGATCGGCCACCATTTTGACTTTGATATTCTTTCACTGCTGATTTTTCTTTTGTATTAACCATGTGTTCGAAATGGAGATTGATCATGTGACTTATATCAAAGAGAACAAAGTTCGAGTGATAATATAAGTATTATTTTTAAATGACATTTCTACCTCTCCAGTAACTCCATGTGTTAACACCAATCAATACACACGCATGAACACAATAGATATGAATAAAAGTCCTTACTGAGAATTCTGTGTAAATCATCTTACATGGCATTCAGTGATGGCGAAAGCTGTAAAATTTCGTTTCAGAAAACTTAAGGACTTTTTAAGTAGTTTCGGTACAAATGTATATGTGAGTTACCATGACTATACTAAGACTTTTTAATAAGACAGACAATGTGTTGGAATTGAACCAAACAGTTCAAAGAAGCAACGTTTTAAGTCACATGAAACAATATATTCCATCCAAATAGAACTGCCTTAGCACAAAAGAAACAATAACACAATTGAATGATGCTTTCGGGATCACATCTAGAAAGCCAGTAGAAGGTCAAATGCCTCTTCACAATCTAAATTATTGCTACAGTTGAAACAGGCTAAACTCAAAGCGACACATGCTAAGGAGAAGGCTGCATTGGCTGACAAGGCAGCTAAATTTGAGGTGATGAAAGTAAAACAGCAATCTCGTCAGACTGTTGAGATGGCTGAACTTGAAGTTCAGGTGTTACAGGAAATTAATTACAGAAGATGAAGTAAGTCAATATCAGGAAACAGACAAATATCAATTTGTGAAGGAGTGGGTTGACCAAGACAGTCAGTCAAGTCAAGATAACTCACCAAATATAATACTGCACGTGTTAATGAAGTTCCATAATGGTTTAGGAAACTACTGAACCCCTTAGCCCCTAGTTGGGTGCATACACATTCGAAAGTCCATACACAGCCTATGGAAGTTCATACACAGCCTATTGAACTTAATACACAGCCTGTTGAAGTCCATACACAGCCTATGAAAACTTTGCCACAGCCAACTTGGCCCAAATAACTGTCAAATAAAACTTAAGTGTCCATTGATGATTGGATATACAGTTTAAAACCTGACGAGGAAACTACATTCTGAACCCCACATGTTTATACATCAGATAGACTGAAGTAGTTATTGAGATAGAAGGTGAGCGTGATTTGCCAAAAATGGACTTGCCCATATGTTTCGGTTTCTCCCTTTGAATGGCCACGATTTGAAGAGCAGTTCTACATCCAAGTTCACAAAAGGCCTGGTGTTACGGATTGCATGCCGCATGGATCGTCTTCAGTTCCATTTACGAGGTGAATATTTACGTCTCAGTTGGGTCACAATTAACGCTGAGTCAGTTGTGAAATACTGACCAAGGTGGCAAAGCGACTCCCATAAGACATGAAACATGGATGTAACGAGTTTGTCAAGTCAGTCATGAGGTCAAGGGAACCATCATTACTTGATCTTCAAAGGTTGTTAAGAGATTGGGTAGATGCGGATGTTAACCCCTATGCTATTACTTCTGTGAAACCACTGAACAGACCTGTCAAACATCAAAACACATCAACTGGTAAACAGAGTACATTGTATGCAACAAGATCACAAGTTTCGCAACCGAAACAAGACATCACAAACAAGTCAAAACCACAAGCTCCTGAATTCTGTAACAAGATTACACCGAGGAGTGACGACATCGCGATTCTGCCCAAGATACTTTGTGCAAGGAGGCACAATACTTATACATATATGCCCTTTATTTGCAAACAAAAGTGTGGAGGAGAGGAGGGAGGTAGTACCTAACAAACAACTCTGCTTTAATTGCCTAACACCTGGACATTCTGCAGCAAAGTGTTTTTCAATCATGTGATGCAGAGAATAAGACTGTGGTAAGAAAAATCACACCATGTTACATGTCAAGCTATCACAAAATCCCAAGGTCAACAAACACATCAAATCTGCTAACAGGGGCTAACAGGTGAGTGAGTGTTATTCTAGTTCACTTTACTTTGACTTTTTATTGATATATCTGACCATTGCCTATGGATTATTCCCCAAAACATTACTTAAAAAACTGAACTACTACTCTTCAAATATTACAAAGTATATTGTATTCTTCACAGAATGTGGGTCTGGCTCCTACGGAGCTTCATGTGCACTGTTCTGTATTAACCGACGGTGTCTTGACGGTTCATCTCACTGTGATCACGTGACTGGTCAGTGTGTAGGTGGATGTCAGGCTGGGTACAAGGAACTGGATTGTACACAACGTAAGTGTTATACATGATTTAATCAAGGTTTTCATATACTAGCATAATCATTATATATAGGTTATCAACATACTTTAAGAGGGCAACAAACAATACTGAATGTAAAACGTTTGTCACTTAATTACACAATGTAATTCAAATCTGTTTTTCGTCATTTAAAATATTGTCAATAATTCTGTCCAAAATAATCATGAGTCTATGCTTCAACTGTGAATTCAAAAGAGGGATCTTGGAAGTAAAAATGTTGATTATAGGACATTAATGCGATGATGACGGAAAAAATTAACTATTCAATTTGCATTACCAGTATAATCATCCTGTTACTCCCTAAGTAGTTACACCTTCATTTTCGCACCGCTGATATGACGAAGTATTTCTGTAAGTACCGGAACTACTTCATTTATTCTTATACTTATACTTGCCGACTGGTAACTGAAAGCTGTCTTGAGTTGTCCGGCATTAGAAATATCGCCACCTCCTCTCCTCAGAATGTGACTCCAGTTCATACGGACCTGGCTGCAGCTTGAACTGCTCTGCCCGGAAATGTAGGAATCCGGCAAGTTCGTGTCATCACGCGGATGGTCGGTGTGGAAATGGATGTCAATCTGGCTACAAAGGGATAGATTGTATTGACAGTAGGTGTTAAAAATCATATACATGCATGTTTAGCGTGTACCATTGATAAAGACTTTCAACAAAACGATCCTATTTTTTGTTAATGGTTTATAAAGTTTATTTTCATGAAATTTAAAAATCATAATAAAATAATATTGTATTTCCTTGATAAGATAAGCAATGATGTAACAAGATGAACCTGCAATCAATTAACTTTCTATCAACGATAAACATTATTTTGGAGACGTTTCAATCGCACAACAGTGTACATATCTACCCATATGTTGATGTTTAGATCGACATGTAGTCAACAAAGGTAAATTTGCTGTCAGGTTCAAATGCATGTTGAATTAATCTTTTTCGCAGAATGTGACTCCGGTTTCTACGGAGATGGTTGTAGTCTCTCCTGCATTGCCCGGAAGTGTTATGTCAACTCCACTGTGTGTGATCACGTGACTGGTCAGTGTGAAGGTGGATGTCAGGCGGGGTACCAGGGAACAGATTGTAGACAAGGTAGGAATCACTATATGTATGACATAACATCATTATTGCCTGATAGACAGTAACAAGGATAGCAATATCAACAAGAAACAGTAGTATGTCTTTTTGGAGACTGAGGGTGATTGTAACGGCATCGGCAGACCTCATCTCCCACAATATTGCAAAGCAAACGTGTGATTTTAATACCAATAGGTAGAGACACTATAATAAACACACTAAATCGCTGCTTTCATTTAAGTTTTGAGAGTGGTGCAATGTGACGAGGCCAACAGGTAGATATGATCTTAACACCTCCAGTTTAATGAATTATGTGTTTCAAAAATAGTTCATGATATTAAATGAAAACAATTGTTAACGTAATACGTATTAAAAGCATTTATCATACAATGGATGGTGTTCTCGGCAGGATAAAGGCAACGGATATTTTCGGTATCCGTTGGGGTCATATACGGATAAAGATGCAAATTACAGGGGTCAAGTGACGGAACTTCTTTTGAAAATGACGTCACAAGCATTAACATTTCGAACACCTGTAATAACCGTAACAGTTGTAATAGCGTAATAGCTTCATGTAAATAGACATACTTCAGTCTTCATTTCATATAGATCTACATTAATTTGAGAAATGACAAAACAACATAGTGCAAGGCATATTACGGAAACAATTATTATGATCAAGCAATGCCAAAACATGTTCATCGCGAGTCGAGTAAACACTTTATAAATACCCACAGGTAACAAAGGCAGTTTGAGTTACATATGCATTTATCGAACGTCAATCTTCACTGTTCTATAATGTGACTTTTGTAAAGGAAATTTTAGAATTCGCTGCCTAACATTCAGTTTAGCTCTCCGTGTGATGTGTGCGTCGTCATTTGCAACCGGGCAGAAGGGAAGCAACTCTCGCCCCTTCAAGATGGACTCCCCTACACTCATGATATCATGAAAGGACACGAGTTCAAATTCGCTGTCCTCACCTTAATTATTTTTCATTTGAAAAACGTATTTTAAAACGTATTTTAACATTGAAAATTAAGATCATATAAAAGATAACAATTACTTTCACTGAAAGCATAATTTAGGAGGCGTTATTCTGTGTCAGTATGTCTCCCCCGAAGGGTGGGGAGACATATTGGTTTTAGCTTAGTTCCCGTCGGCGTTGGCGTCGGCGTTCCCATTTCATTTCCGGAGCAGATCTCTAAAACTATGTGACCAATCATCACCAAACTTGGTATGCTGCCTCTCCATACCATGCAGATGTGCCTTTTGGGGGTTAGAGATAATTTAAATTGTTTATTAATGTGGAGTTGATAGGTTATTTATTCAAGTTGAATTATACAGAGAACATTAATGGTGCTTTATGATAGTATTGTTTAGAGGTTTGGAGCATTTGAGGAGTGAGTGAGTGAGTGAGTTATTGTTTAACGCCGCTTCGGCAGTATTGCAGCCATTAGCGGCGAGATATTTAATTTATTTGCCTAATTTAAAAAAGAAAATTGCAATTGAAAAACAGAACACGGCACGAAGGCCGGAAAAAACATGAGCATATTATCACAAGTTGAATAAAAGCTGATAATGAAAAGTTAAAATTTACAATTTGTCAATAATGTGTATAGCCTTTAAAAAATCTAAAACACGATGCTCACCGAAATGATTGATTGAAATAGAAGGATAACAAGTGTCCCCGATATGTGCAGTGTCCCAACACTCACATAGAATGTGTTTGATTGTGAGAGGACACTGACAGGGTATACATACCGGGGGATCTTCCCCCTTTAAAAGATATAAATGTGTAAGATGAGAGTGTCCAATACGACATCGTCGTAGGACACAAGCTTCCTGCCTGGTAAAAGAGGATAGAGATTTGTAACCTAAATGATTTTGAATAGCGTGAAGTTTGTTATGATGTTGTTGGTCCCATTGGGACTTCCAACGTTGTTTAATGTAATATTTAATAGCAGGTTTAGAATCCGTATATAGAACTTTAGTGGGAGAAATATGTTTGAGGTTTAATGATGATTTAGCAGCTGAGTCAGCTTTGTTATTACCTCTTATACCCATATATGGCTAGGAAGCCAGCAGAAGACGATGTCGCATTGGAGACAAGACTTATGAAATAATAAAATATCCCTGATAATTGGGTGATCACTCTTACAGTTTTTAATTGCTTGTAGGCCAGAAAGTGAATCGGAAAAAATAATGTAATTATTAGGGGTTGAGTTTTTAATGTGATGGACGGCCTTAAGGATGGCCTTAGCTTCTGCAGTAAAGATGCTGCTGCCATCATGCAGCCTTGAAGCATATGTTGTTGAAGGAGTCACAGTTGCTGCTGCAACTGTGGGTCCATCCTTAGAACCGTCAGTGTAAATTGGTTTATAATCTGCGAACAAATCACGTAGTTAAAAAAATGCCTGTTGAAATATTAATTGGTCTGTATTTGATTTTTTATGAGTAGATAGAGAGAGGTTTACACGGGGCCTGACCAGCTGCCATGGCGGAGCGGCAAGCAGGCCGTGCTCTGCTATTGTTGTTAGGTCGATATCAGAATCTTAAACATGTTGTTGAAGTCTGATACCGAGTGGTGGAATTGCTTTTAGTTTTAAGTTATACAACTGCTGGTATTCTGTATTGAATACGCAGTTGTATGCAGGATTACAAGGGTTGGCTTTAAGTTTGGTGATATATGATACTGCTAGCTTGATGTGCCGATCTTCAAGAGATGGCTCATCAGCTGCAACGTATAGGCTTTCAACAGGTGAAGTTCTGAAGGCCCCAAGATAAAGCCTGAGACCCTGGTGGTGAATTGTATCTAGCATTTTGATATATGAGGGGCGTGCAGATCCATATATTATGGATCCATAATCAAGTTTGGAGCGGATGAGTGATCGATAGAGATGAAGAAGAGTTTCTTCATCTCCAACCCATTTATTATTTGAAACGACCTTTAAAAGGTCTAATGCCTTTAAGCATTTAGCTTTAAGGCTGTTTATGTTTGGGATAAATGATAATTTACTATCAAATGTGAGACCAAGAAACTTGGCCTCAGGAACGACTTTGATTGGAGTTTTATCTAGAAATAGTTCTGGATCTTGGTGCATTTTGCGCATATTGCAAAAATGCACACATGATGTTTTAGCTTTGAAAATTTGAAGCCGTTTTCCAACGACCATTGATGGATTTTATTGAGGCAGAGTTGCAATTGGCGCTCGATTTTGCCTCTGCAGGAAACTCCAAAATCGTCCACAAAAAGTGAACCATCTGTATGGTCATTTAAGCTGTTGCTGAATGCTAAATAATGTGACAGATAAAATGCTACCTTGTGGGACACCCATTTCTCGATCAAAGAAATCAAAAAGGGTGGAGCCCACGCGCACTTTATATTGGCAATCATGTACAAAATTGGAAATAAAATGAGGCATACGACCTCGCAAGCCAAATTCAAATAAATCTTTTACGATGCCATGCTTCCATGAAGTGTTGTAAGCTTTTTCTAAGTAAAAAAAGATAGACACAGCATGTTGTTTGTTAATAAATGCATCATGAATAAATGATTGAAAACGAACAAGATGATCAGTGGTAGTACGTTGTTTGCGGAAACCACATTGAATATCAGTTAGTAATTTATTAGTTTCCAAGTACCAAACTAGATGATCATTGATCATCCGTTCCATAGTTTTACATACACAATTTGTTAAGGCTATAGGACGGTATTTGAAAGGGTCTGTATGATCCTTCCCAGGTTTTGGGATTGGCACAATAATAGCATTGTGCCAACAAGATGGAAATTCACCTGTTTCCCATATATGATGAAATACCTAAATAGAACCTCAAGGCAAGGTTCCGGTAAATGTTTTAAAAGCTGATGATGGATTTCATCAGGGCCGGTTGCTGTATCATGAGCTTTAGAAAGTGCAGTTTTAAGCTCTGACAAGGAGAAGTGTTCATTATAATCTTCTCCATTGTCAGATTTGTAATTAAGTGGTCGTTTTTCCTGTACCTTTTGGTACTTTTTGAAAGCAGGGACATAATTTGCAGATGAAGGATTTTTAGAGATTGTTTCAGCCAACTTATTGGCAATGTCAGATTTTGGTGTAAGAAGGTCATCATTGACCGTAAGATGTTTTATTGTAGATTTGGAACCTTTGCCTTTAATTCTATTAATCATATTCCAGACTTTGCTGATAGGTGTTCTGGAATTGATCTTAGAGACATAGCCTCTCCAAGATTCACGTTTTTGTTGGTTGACTGTGCGTCGAGCTTTAGCTCGTGCCTTGCGACAGTTATCTAAGTTAATTCTTGTAGGTCGTTTACTGATCTTGCGTTCAGCTTTTTTACGCGCCTTAATGGCAGTATCGCAGGTTTCATTAAACCATGGCTTGTGAATGCGTGGATTTGTCGAGGTTTTAGGGATAGTTTCAGTTGCTAAACCGACGGGCAAAAGAAAGTATAACACTCACTTGTTTTCGATTAATTCAATATTTTAAAGAAATGAGATGCATTTGATTATGACACGATACAATAACACCTTTCGGCAGTAGTTTGAATGAATTAATTGGTGACTGTTTTATTTTTTAACTAAAATATCATTATTTAAAGTAGACAGGGGTAAGTAATCAAGTTTACACCAACAGAACCCAGGACCATGTTAATAAATGTGTGCCGGACGAAGCTCATTTACTGATTTTCACACAGAGTTGGTGTTATATGTCGATGAACAGTTGGGTTTTATCAAAATTAATTTGGGGGAATTGCATAATTTAAATTTTAAATTTTAATCTAAAAAATTTCAAACCGCGTAGAGGTATTCTTTTAACTGAATTAATGTTTTGGACTGATTTGCCAAACTAGTCCGTTTTTTAATACGACGTCGAAAACTCGAGATATTTGACTTTGAAAGTTATACATATGATAAATAAAACTGAGTCATATACATTGTACTTTCTTTTGCCCGTCAGTGTATATCAATGAGACCTTTAGAAAAGGCCTCAACAGGATCAGTTGCATTGATAATTTCATCATATATAATATGTTCATGGCAGAGGGTAGAAAATGTACCCCAATCAGCCTTGGAAAATTTCCCACGAGGATTGTGCTCCTCGGGAATAGGTGATGAGGGTTCTAATACAATGGGGAAGTGGTCACTTCCACATGTATCCTCATGGACTGACCATGAAAAGTCATGTAAAAGGGATGCATAAGTTACTGATAAATCTATAGCTGTATATGATCCTGTAGCAGGATGTAGATATGTGTTTGTGCCATCATTAAATAGACATATAGAGAGAGAGATATGAAGGTGAAGGTCATGACTGAGTGAGTTGTGTGTTACGAACTCCGGGAAATAATGTGGTTTACCTGTAATCAAAAGGAGACTTGATGCTTACAAACTGATCTGACATCATACATGAACACGTGGGAACCATTGTAAGTGAATTTGGAATTGTATGTGTGTTTTGATACACAATAGACACGATATCTATATACAGTGAGACAACACTCAACACAAACAATATGGCGACCCGCCCACTCGGCCCATCTAGCAGTACACGTTCTGCAACTAATGTCTCATCGGGTGAGTCTGATACAATCAGTCTACATGACATAAGGGAACTGATCTTGTCTTCAGAAAGAAATATTTCAAAAAAGATAGACCGTGTAGACGCTCATCTTCAAGAGGCAATCGCGAAGATTGAAGCTGATGTGGCCGACACCAAATCACGAGTGGATGACGCTGAGAAGACTCTAGAATCACACTCAGAAGAAATAGATTCACTAAAAGAGTCCATAAACGTCCTACGTGCAGATATGGATCTGAAATGTAATCAACTTAAACAAGAGGCAATCATAAAAGAACTTCATGATAGGAAACCCAACCTCTTGTTTAATGGAATCCCTGAGGAAAAATATGAAGATCCAGAATCCGTAATAAGGAATATCCTGTGCAGGAATTTAAAACTAGATCCTGGAAAAGTGGATCAAATCTACTTTAAATCAGTCCACAGACTTCCAAAACCGAGATACAATGTACAACAACATACACCACCCAGACCCCCCACTATGATAGTATCATTTGTGTCTATGGCTGATAGGGCCAAATCTGGACTTTATGAAACACAGATGAACATCCAGACAGATCTACCTATTGGTATGAAGAGAATAAGAGCATTCCTCAACAAAAGAGCCTATGAACTGAGATCAAAAGAAAATATCTACACAAGAATAAGAACAAAAGGCATTGATCTTGTTCTTGAGAAAAAGCTTCCTACATAACCACAATCAGCTTGGAGACTAGTGCCTGTAACCATTCCAGAGGCACTCAGACTATACTGAGTCTAGACCATGATAATCATATCAAATATACCAGCAAAGACCTTTTAGTTTTATTTCTATTCACTTATGACAAAGAACCAACTTCTAAAAGAGGTGTGATATGCATATGACATAACAAAGCTGTCAATTTCGGCTATACATATCTGATATAATTGAATATAACATCTACATATGTAAAACAAAGATGTAATAATTTTGTGAGGAATCATTAACATGTGCTTGTGTGTATATATGTATGTATTCATGTATTTATGTGTGTGTATGTGTATGTATGTATATGCATAGATATGTATGTATGCATGTACATGTATATAAGTACATATGTATTGAAGAGGTTGGAGAATTAGCAACTTGTGAACTGATCAGGAATAGTCATTAGTGTATGGTATTGAGCTCATCTCAGATTTGACTCTGACTCATATCAGATAAACAGACCTACATAATCTTAATTTCCATACATGTACATTTAGGAACAAAACTCAACTTTTTTCATGAGAGATGGTTTCATATAATGAACAAAATAAAGCAGTTTACAATAATTTTTTAGTTTTTTTTACCACAATGAATATCATCACATCCATATTTCCAGTAAAATATGCACTTGGAAGTAAAAATACTTATTCTTTTTTTCTGATTTGGAATACTATTAATAAGTAATACTATATCTATAACATATAATGAGTAACAACTATAAGCTGGTCAGTATAATGCAAAACAAAATTTAACTAGCATCATGATTCATCTATACCATACATATACATGTATTGAAAGCTCTGCAGGTGGTGTGTATGGAAAATACAATATATGTATGTATACATGTCTGTAATTATGTGTGTACATGTAGTATGCATATAAAGAATCACTTAATGATTAAGAACAATTAACATCTATGTATGCAAACTATACCTGGAGAACAATCACTTCCTTACATTTTGACTACACCCAAGTGAATATGTATACACATATCCAACTGTTTATATCTCCATATGTGTATATTACATATATGCTATTTTGAGAATTGTGTTACTTTTGCCCATGTTTATATGTTGTATATGCTGATATTTACCATGAATTTTCAAGTGTATTGCTAAAATTTGTGTATTACATTTACTTTTGTCTATGTTTATATGTTGTATATGCTGATATTTACCATGGATTTTCAAGTGTATTTCTTACATTTGGGTATTACACAATTCAAGCATAATTTATGTATAACTTGATTAAATAACATACTCTATTTGACCTAATCAAACATCAACCAAAATAAATTTGTCATGAATACCAAAACATATCTGAATAATACAATTCCTCTATACTGAAATATCCAAAAACATAACACACTGATACTTGCAATATAGAAATAGAAAATAATTCACTTAAAACCACAAACATAACAATCCACTTTACTAATGTAGTCAATACCACCATGTGTAATTGTAAATAGTATCCAAACATGTATCCCACATAGATAAATAACCACCAAATCATTAATAAGATTCACAAAACTCACTTACCATAAACAACTCTTTGTTTACCTTACACATTCATAAACAAACTTTCACTGACACTCCAAAAATATAAATTCCTCAAACGTTAAATTACTGACTGAAAACGACACTAAACCCACAACCTGAAATGAACAAGCTCGCTGCACGTGCACGGCACATCGCGGTGAAAGCATGACACCCGTCACTTAACTTCAAGCTCATTCACACTGAAGCCCAACTTCCCACTATCAGGTTCCCACATTACCCGGATAAACATGAAACACATGAAGGTAACAAATTTCATATTCTTTAACTATACCTTTTCTTTAAGCTCTCTTTTTCTACTTTCATCTTCTAATCTGCAAAACGTTCTCCATACAAAAATTTATATTCACAAAAACAGTTCATTCACCATTGTTCAGATCAAATACCCACCATAATGCATGATAGATTGAAAATATTATCGTCAAACTTCCAAGGCCTGAATAATAAACGTAAACGTATAGATTTGTTTCGCCATCTTAAAAGCAAAAACGCTAATATTTATTGTATCCAAGATACGCATTTCACAAAGGAAATAGAAAATAGAGTAAGAGATGAATGGGGATCAAAATATTGTTTTTTTCAGCTCTTACAAAAGTAATGCCAGAGGGACAGCCATACTTCTTAATAATAACTTTGATTTTGCCATTGAAGACTCTAGATATGATATAAATGGGAACTACGTAGCATTGAAAATGCAAAGTACGAATAAAATATTTACTTTGATAACAATATATGGACCAAACACTGATACTCCGGAATTCTATCACAAAATCATGTCGATCATTACTGACTTCCAATCAGATAGTTTTTCTATATGTGGAGATTGGAACTTTGTACAAGATCCAAAATTAGATTACTTTAATTATAAAAATATTAATAATACTAAAGCTAGAGAAACCTGGTTAGAATACATGGAAGAACATGATTTAATAGATCCATGGAGAGAACAGAACCCATAAAGTCAAAGATACACATGGAGACAGAAAAACCCTATCAAACAGGCAAGACTTGACTATTTTATCATATCAAAAAACCTCGAAAGCTCAATTAATGAAACTGGAATCGACTCGGCATATAGATCGGATCACTCTATAATTTAGATTGAACTAAATATAAGCGAAATAGAAAGGGAAAAAAGCTATTGGAAATTTAATAATTCCTTACTTTATGATAAAACTTATGTAGAGGAGATCAAATTACTGATTAATGAAACTAAAGAACAGTATAAATCATACATAGATGAAACAGGCAAATATGTCTTCAAAATCCTCTTGCTAATGATCAGAGGACATACAATAAAATACTCGTCATATAAAAAAAAAGAAAACCGGGAACTTAGACAAACACTTGAAGAAAGAATAGATGACCTTGAAATAAGAATAGATTCATCCAGTGATATTGATGCTAAAATAAAATTACAAGATCAATTAAAGAACGCAAATAAGGAATTAGAGACCATAAATAAAAAGGAAATAGATGGTATAATATTACGGTCCAAATCAAAATGGAAAGAAGAAGGAGAAAAGCCAACCAAATTCTTCCTTTCATTAGAAAATAGGAACTTTTTTAATAAAGCTATTTATAAACTAGAAAATAAACAAAAAGAAATTCTCACCAAAAAAGAAGATCTGATAACTGAAACTAGAACATTTTATCATAACCTGTACCAGAAAAAGTCATGCGAAAAGGTTAATCTCACAGAACTGTTCAAAGACATTAAAGTCCCAAAACTGACTAAAGATCAACAAGAAAATCTAGAAGGACAGCTCAAATATGAAGAAGTACTAATTGCTCAGAAAAAAATGAAAAACGAAAAAAGCCCCGGCTCATCTGGCTTTACTGTTGAATTTTTCAAATTCTTTTGGTCTAATATTCACGAATATCTCATAAGATCATTAAATTTAGCCTATGAAAAAGGAGAATTGTCCCTAACTCAAAAACAAGGTGTTATAACTTGCTTCCCCAAAAAAGGCAAACCTAAAAATTTGCTAAAAATTGGAGACCCATTTCTCTGCTTAATGTTGCATATAAAATCGGATCGTCAACTATTGCAAACAGAATAAAAAATGTCCTGCCCTCTGTAATAAATGAAGATCAAAAAGGATTTATGTCAAAGAGGTATATCGGGGAATGTACGCGTCTAATTTATGATATCATTGACTATACCGAATATATGAAAATACCAGGTATTCTACTCCTCATTGACTTTGAAAAAGCATTCGATTCCGTAGACTGGAATTTCATTCAAGAAGTCCTTAAATTCTTCAATTTTGGAACATCAATTACAAAGTGGATAAAAACATTCTTCAACAATATTCAATCATGCGTAGTAGTAAATGGCTTTCTCTCAAACTATTTTGACGTATCAAGAGGTTGTAGACAAGGAGATCCTATCTCCCCATATATATTCCTCTTATGTGCTGAAATTCTGGCCATAATGATCAGAAATAATAAACACATTAAAGGGATACAAATTGGAGATACAGAATACCTGATTTCCCAATACGCTGATGATACATCGCTTATATTAGATGGCACTGAAAAATGCCTGCAAGCCACATTAGAAACGCTTAGTCAATATGCCTCTTTTTCAGGCCTAAATATAAACATCAACAAATCACAGGTATTATGGATAGGTTCAGAAAAGAATTCCAAAATAACTTTTTGTAGAAGCTGGAATCTAGAGGAGTTATATTTACACACAATCTCGCGGAAATGGTCGAACGCAACTACAAAGATAAACTTAAGACTTTTAAAGTATCTATGAATCAATGGTTAGCTAGGGATCACACTCCCCACAACTTAACCATTTATTTGCAAGTTTACCCAACCCAAATGATCAAATAATAAGAGAAATCAAACAGCTATGTTATAAATTTATATGGAAAAACAAACCTGACAAAGTTAGCCGGGACACACTTACTACAAATTATGAACAAGGTGGAATACGAGCACCAGATATAGTAAGTCTCATACAATCACAAAAGATATCATGGATAAAAAGAATATCTAACACTGATTCAAAAATAAGTAAACTGTTACATATAATTACTCAATGCCAAACAAGCAGTTTTATACAAACTTGCGAATCACACATACTTGAATCTGTAATAACACCACGAACAAATAACTTTTGGAAAGACACTCATTGGGCACCTTTATGACAAAAAAAGCAGAAACAGTTTCGAGTGCCAGCGATGTCTTATCCCAACCTTTATGGTTAATTGAAAATATCAAGATAGGTGGTAAACCAGTTAATTATAAACATTACTCGCGTAAAGGAATCACATATATAAATGACATCGTAGATAACAACGGGAAGTTTTTAACCTCGGAACAAATAAAACAGATATTCGGATGCAAAACTAATTTCCTAGAAACACAAGGAATACTAGAAGCTATTAAATTTTATTGTAAATCTGTAAATGTCATCTTGCAAAAACAACTTCAACTACCTATTTTACCGTACTTCTTCCAAAATATTGTCGGCAATCCAAAAGGTTGTAGAGACATTATGACATACTCATACACAGAAAAATCACCAAAACACTAACATACCGAGAAAAATGGCAGAAAGAATTAAACGAACACATCGATGATAAAACATGGGAAACGATAGAACGCATAACATTTAAGTATTATTATAGTGTAACACATTCTTGGTTCCAATATAGCATATTGCACAGGTTCTTACCAACGAATGATCTACTAAAAAAAATGAGATACAAAGAAACTAATACTTGTACTTTCTGTAAAACCGAGAAAGAATCAATTATACATCTGTTACATGACTGTAAAGCTGTTAAAACTATATGGAAAGAAATAGAAAAATGGTTATTTGAAAAAAACGGATGTAATATAAGCTTCTCCAGAAAAAACATACTCCTAGGATATTGCGAAAAGCGAAACTATGTACTGAACTTGAAAATAATAGTCGTAAACTACAATATATTCAAAATGAAACAACAGGAAAAATTACCAAATTTGAAACATGTTAAAGAAGACATAAAGACCATGTACTACATTGACCGATTTAACTCCTATTCAAATTGCAAATATGACAGCTTCATGAAATTCTGGTCAATCTGTCACGATCTATTTTGAGCAATGTTGTACATCAAATATTCGATATACCTGTCCACTTTCTATATATATATATGTATATAAATGCTTGCTAAGAATACCTGTGTACATCATCAAGACCGATTTATATATCCATGTTAAATTGAACTGTTCCCTGTAATAAGTTTGCCATGTATGGAGTTCCAAAAATAAAAAATTATAAAAAAAAAATCATTAAATAGACATAAGTCATTTTGAGTGAGGAAACTTTCAAGTATTTTACCCCTAGAATTTAGGGTATTACTATCCCAGAGGGGATTGTGACCGTTGAAGTCACCCATGATAATAAAAGGTTTAGGTAATTGGTTAACAAGTTGATCAAGATCTTTTATAGTAAAATCTTGAGAAGGTGGAATATATAAAGAACAAAGAGTTAAAGTTTTAAATAATGATAAGCTGACAGCTACAGCTTGTAATTGTGTTTTTAATAGAATTAGTCAGTGGATAATTCCATCACGGATTAAAATGTATGCACCCCCCCTTTGCCCTATCAGCAGAAGGGGAGAAAGAATTATAAAAAGTGAATGGTCTCATTGCAACTTCATCAGATTCTTTAAAATGAGTTTCTTGAAGGCATATAGCTTTGGGATTGTACCTTTGGGGTAGCAAGCCCAATTCATTAAAATTGACCCTAAAGCCTCGACAATTCCACTGGAGAATCGCCATAGATGCGAGGATACAATATAATATTAAAAGTCTCATGGTGGATGTTTTACCGGGGAGAAGCGACGGTCATTTGACCGAACCCTTTGCCCCTTTTTGGGCGAGTTGTTAACATATGCTGTGTCTGATGCGTCCATAAGGACATCATCAGACTCAAGGTCAAGAGATCCATACTTGTTAAAGACCTCGACCACACTCCTCAGGCCTTTGGGAGTGCAGTTTGCTGTTCTGGATTGGAATTTGTGTTTTGAAGTTGATGGTTTTGAATTTGTATTTGCAGTTGGAGGTATTTTAGATCCTGTCGGCTTGACAGGCTCTTTAAGGGACAGAAGAGGGACTGTCATTGTATCTATTGTGGAAGAAGTTGAATTGCGGAGTTTGTATTGAGTTGGGGGATCACTCACTCACTGAATGTCTGTCTGAGTTGATACAGAGCATTTAGTGGCAGTTGCTTATGATACTATGGTTGAGTATGAGGGTTTAGGACCCTCAAGAACCAGGCGTTTTGCTTCAGGGAAAGAAATATTCTGTGTGAATTTAAGTTTTAGTATTTTAGACTCCTGTTGCCACCGTGGGCACTCCTTGGAGGAAGCCAGGTGTTCACCAGCACAGTTTGCGCATTTAGGCAACTCCTTGCATTTGTCTGGATGGCTTTCATCGTCGAGTTTGCCACACTGTGGATAAACACGCTCATCTGCTTTGCAGGAGTTGCTTCCATGGCCAAACTTCTGGCACCAGTAGCAACGGAGGGGGTTAGGGATATACAGTTCCGTGGGGAGTTTGTAATACCCTGCATACACCGTTTTTGGAGCCTGTGGAGTTGAAAATATTAAGAGATAGGTGCGCGTCTTGATGATTGTGTCCTCCTTCTTGATAGTGAACCGCTTGACAGCAGTCACTGCCTGGCTCTTCAGGTTGTCAAAGCTCCTGTTCGGAGGAATCATCGAAACAGCGATCCTTATCCCGGATGATGGCTTTGCTGCTGTTTAGTGATGTATGAGGAGAGACTTTAACACGTTTGTCAATAATTTTCTGCAAGGTGAGAAGTGATGTTGCCTGTTGTTTTGGTCTTACTTCCACAAGAAGGTACCCATTCCTAATCTTCTTTACATCCTTTACATCACCGGCTAGACCTTGAATGGTCTGGGCGGTGGCGAAAGGATTGAGACGGAGAGGTCCATCATCAGTGGATGATATAACCAGAAATCGAGGGAAGGTGCTTGAATTTTCATTAGAAGTTGAAGTTGAAGTTGAAGGTTTTGAGTAGGATGATTTTGAAAGTTTAGATGATTTTGATGATGTTGCCTCTTCCTCAGAAGAGGGACAATCATATGCTGACAAATTTCGCTTGTTTTTGACTGAACGAGTCATGTTCGGTTGGTAATTATTCATCAACCTGGATCCCCACCCACCACGAAGCACCAACAAGGGCAATGCTGTATGTCAGCGGGTTTCCTGCTGACTGCACCGGGGATACCAGGATGATATACTCCACTAAAACGTTGCCAATGTTTCCCTGGATTGGCCCATTGGCCATCGCTATCTTGGAAGCCGAGTAAAGTTGATGAATGTGTGCAAGAGAGCACTAAGAAAGAGTGCAGAGAGTAGGGATAGTACATTAGGAAGGAAAGCATTGTGGAAAGGTGGTGAAGGTATGCAAGAGAGCACCAAGAAAGTAAAGAAAATAATTGTAAAGAGAGGTAGCAGCGTAAGAAGGATAGCAAAGATGTGCGCAACCAAGTGCTTGGCATGACCAGCCATTTGACCAATCTGGCCACCTGTCTAGATGAAGTCGGGGCCGAAGCAGTGTATTGGTCAGTGGTAGCATTCTGCTACACATAACCCTCAACCACCAGGCATCCTTCCTCCACCCGTACAGGCCGCAGTCCACGGCAAACAGACTGCCCCCTTTTAGTCGCCTCTTACGACAAGCAGGAGGAACTGAGGGCCTTTTTCTAACCCGGGCAACCAACGGGGTAGCATTTGAGAAAGGGGGAGACATCTTTTTTTACGGGTAAAAACACTTTCTTGTTTTACTGTGAGAATAGCACGCAGTTCATTTGCATATATCAATAAGCGTATTTGCACTAAATTTCAACCTTGAAATTAATGTTGTCATGCTGTTTTGCACAAAATGAAGGAATAATGACATTGTATGATAAAGAAGTTATCATGCTCGTGTGTTTTGGGATGGTAAATATCCTGCATTAGGAATAAACACAATGTATTAAGCTCGCCAAGGCTCGCAAAATACAATGTTTACTCCTAATGCAGGATATTGACCATCCCAAAACACACTATCATGATAACCTCTATATATCAGATAAAGTGGAATGTCATCACATCTGGGCAGAGCCAAGTACGACGTGTCTCTTGCAGCAATACGTACATAACAGGATATTTGCTTTATACCTACCATATTACTTCTATATATGGTAATAGATATCAACATATCTTATCTTATATATTACAATTGTTACAATTTGTTTGATCAACAGTTCATTTATATTTCTGATTTTTACATGATGTCGTATTTGGTAGTCTTGTAGATAGACGTTTTGTAGATAATGTCTGAGGACGTTAAGTGATATTCATTTCGGACATTAATTAATAATTGTTGAAATCTACAGAGCAAATAGTTTAACTCACAGGCAACCAAAGCAGTTTCAGTCACATATTTGTTTACCTAATATTAATGTTCAATGTTCTATGGTCAAGGAGATTCAGGAAATACCAATTACTTTCAGTTTAGCTCTTCGTGTCTTCTGCAGGGTGATAAGCATGTGCATTTGAATGTAAGGGAAACAACGCTCGTCCAACTGATTTCACGAAGGCAAAAGAACGAGATTTCTAATTCACTATCGAATCTTGAAATATTATATTCGAAACGAAACAACTGAAAGCAATATCTGGTATCAATGTACAATGAGGGTAGATACACAGTACATGTGCATATATCAATGGGTGCATTCGGATACAGAATGATATTACATGATAAAGAAGTTATCATGCCCGTATATTTTGAGATGGTAAATACCCTGCACTAGGAATAAACACTATGTACCGTATTTCGCTCACCACTGTTTATTATCACAGATACCATCATCAGCATACATATCTTAATATTTTAAGCTTTATTCTCATGACTATTTAAAATCTAAGAGCTTAGTGTAATTCTAAGTAGGGGCGGGATAGCGCAGTGGTTAGCGCGTTCGGCTTCGGATCAAAAGGTCCGCTGTTCGAATCCCGCCAGGGGCACGGCAACTTTGTCTGAAGTAGAGAACTGTTCTACACGCAGTCAGGTTTGGGTGCAATGCTACACTGAATTTCAGTGCAGTACCACCCATGGTTCGCTAGTTCCAGCCGTTGCTCGCAGTTTTCACCGAAATGCATAGCCACATGGCGTTGCGGGCTTTCTCCCTGCCGTAATACTAGCAGCCGCGATATAAGTGAAATACTCTTGAAAGCGGCGTTAAACCCTAACTCACCTCACCTCACCTAATTCTAAGTACATGTATGTGTCATTAGAGTAAAATTTCCATATCATCACATTTCAATTCATCATTTCATTATTGTGTCAGGAGTGATCCATCTGGTCAGATTATCTAACATTTTCAAATACATGAGTCCCTTTATGGTTTTAATAAAAACAAATCACGTTTTGGCGATGCAATAGGAAAGTTGGACCTGTTACCGTTTTGACAAGTGGATAACTGTGTTTCTTTATTCTTATCAGCCTAAACAAAATATTGGTATGATTAATGAATCTGCATTGTATTGTCTTGCATGTCCATAACTAATCAACTCATATACGTATATGTTTTATGTTCTTCGATTGAAGAGGAGACGCCAGTCTACTTCACTGCTGCATCTGTTGCTGGAGCCGTTATTGGAACTTTTCTCGTGGTTGTCCTGGTCATTGTTGGAATTATTCTCTGTCTTGTCAGACAGGGGAGGTGAGAAAAGTGTTTATTCGTTTATCTGTTCAACTGTGATTGAAACATTTAACTTACTCTGGTAGGTTCATTATTTAGAAGAGAACTTTCTATCCGCCGTACCACTTTTTTGTTGAATTACCAACATTTTTGGTTTGATAACGGCGTTAGTACCAACACCGAAACGTCACAAATAACTGCCATGAAGATTATTTTTAATTCTTCAATTTACCAACTTCTAAATGCACTTCTAGAAGTCGCTTATTAGTTGCAGTGCATTGTCTATGATACATATTGCTGTCTAACCTCAAGCTATTCAGCAAGGATGTCAACGCCTAAAGTGAGCACTGTCAAACTTTCTGTAGTTCTTTGACCACAACTTCTTACTCTCCAGACTGCAGTGGGTCAAGAATCCTGGAGACAAGAAACAGGTTCAAGTGTCTCGTGACGTCACACAGACGAGCAACATTGCCTCACAATCATCCGATGTATCTGAGCATGCGCCCTCAAGCAGTCACGTGTACAACAACGACTATGATGTACTGGACTCTGGAACAAAGGCAACAGACAAAGATTATGACGTCATTGAACAAAAACACTATACAAATGTCTAAACTTCTGGTTACATTAGTTTAAACTTGAAGTTTATATTAATAGTTTGCCGTAAACCTCTAAACGTTCAACATCAACATTATGCCGGTTGTACAAACGTATGCCCAAGAAAACATAGAACGATGAGGCAATAATCCAAGCTTGTGTATTAGCTACCATTGATATCATTGATATTTACTGTTGATGACATTGTTATTTATCATTTGCAATTCCTATAAGAACTACAGAAGTAATATTATCAAACAAACGAGAAACATATAGACCTTTACTTATGTATGTTAATATACTTCTATAAGTCAATATTTTAGGTGACAAGTTAACGCATTTGCTTAAATGGACATAAGTAAAATTATATTTCCCAACATTCCAAAAAGTTCATCAAATCCTTTCGTCCTGTTTACTTTCATTTCAGACTAGTTTGATTGTGAAAAACTCATTACAGAGCTAATATGTATACTACCTAGTGACGTTATTTCACAGCCCCTATCAAACATCACGTCAGATATCTCATTGGATCGGAAATTGAATTATCTTTCATGTTGGTACCCTTAGATGGTGGTGCAAATATTCCTTGGTACCCTCAGACTAGTTTGATTGTGAAAACTCATTACAGATCTAATATGTATACTACCTATAGTGACATCATTTCGCATTTTACGGTATCACAGCCCCTATCAAACATAATGTAAAATACCTCATTTGATTGGAAATTGAATTATCTTTCATTTGGATACCCTAAGAAGATGGTGCAAATATTCCTTGGTACCCTCAGACTAGTTTGACTGTGAAAAACTCATTACAGAGCTGCTATGTTTACAACCTAGTGACGTTATTTCGCATTTTACGGTATCACAGCCCCTATCAAACATCACGTCAGATATCTCATGGGATCGGAAATTGAATTATCTTTCATTTGGGTACCCTTAGATGGTGGTGCAAATATTCCTTGGTACCCTCAGACTAGTTTGATTGTGAAAAACTCATTACAGAGCTAATATGTATACTACCTAGTGACGTTATTACGCATTTTACGGTATCACAGCCCCTATCAAACATAATGTAAAATACCTCATTTGATTGGAAATTGAATTATCTTTCATTTGGATACCCTAAGAAGATGGTGCAAATATTCCTTGGAACCTTCAGACATGTTTGATTGTGAAAAACTCATTACAGAGCTAATATGTATACTACCTAGTGACGTTATTACGCATTTTACGGTATCACAGCCCCTATCAAACATCATGTAAGATACCTCATGGGATCGGAAATTGAATTATCTTTCACTTGGGTACCCTAAGATCGTGGTACAAATATTCCTTGGTACCCTCAGACTAGTTTGATTGTGAAAACTCATTACAGATTTAATATGTTTACTACCTATAGTGACATCATTTCGCATTTTACGGTATCACAGCCCCTATCAAACATCATGTAATTTACATCATTGATTAGAAAATTTCATTATCTTTCACTTGGGTACCCTTAGATCGTGGTGCAAATATTCCTTGGTACCCTCAGACTAGTTTGATTGTGAAAACTCATTACAGAGCTAATATGTATACTACCTAGTGACGTTATTTGGCATTTTACGGTATCACAGCCCCTATCAAACATCATGTTAGATACCTCATTGGATCGGAAATTGAATTATCTTTCACTTGGGTACCCTTAGATCGTGGTACAAATATACCTTGGTACCCTCAGACTAGTTTGATTGTGAAAACTCATTACAGAGCTAATATGTATACTACCTAGTGACGTTATTTGGCATTTTACGGTATCACAGCCCCTATCAAACATCATGTTAGATACCTCATTGGATCGGAAATTGAATTATCATTCATTTGGGTACCCTTAGATGGTGGTGCAAATCTTCTTTTGTACCCATTTAAATATTCACTTTCCCTTTTGGCTTGATTTTACTAACCCCATCGCCCTTATTTCGTAATTTACGGTATACTATGATTTTTTGCGAATGAAACAGTATAGCTCATTGGATAGGAAATTGAATTTTCTTTAAAATGAGTATACTTCGGTTGTAATAGATTGTTCCATAGTGCTTTTTCAGATCATTGTTTTGAATAAGTAACTGGAAAAATCGAATGTCCAATGTCCAATAAAGAATAATTTACCAACTTCACACTGCCCAATCAAAGACGAGTTTTATAGATAACATGATATTAGGAGATGTATATGTACATGTATTATTGACATTGTATATTTTAATTCGAGTCTTCGCAGCAATGCTGATATGAGGCAGTAATCTTTTTGGATGTAAAGTACCAAACCAAACCAAGTGTATATATAAATGAACTAGGATCTAAATTGTTAACTAAAACGTGTAGATCCCCCCCTCCCCCCCCCCCCCCCCCCCCCCCCCCCCCCCCAAAACAAAAGTGTATCTCCTTACTTTCCCAGTTCACATGGCAAACATTCCCATTTACATCACAGAAACAACACAAGTTTTCCTTATTTGTTTTAGCAATCCTATTGTGTGTAAATATAACATCGCAAACAAATCTTAATTGGAAATATAATAACTTTGAAACTTGTAATCGATTTTCTAAACCTGAAATATGTTTCTTAAAGTAAAAACTACAGTTACTATGAATGGAAGGACTGCAGGAAATGTTGGATCAAACGAAACAGTAAACGGTTATCCTCTCAACTGTATGATTTATATATTCACTCAACTATCAACTTTCTTCCTCCTTGATGCTCTACTGGGAAGAAAGTGTTATTTTTGTCACAAAAATACTCGCTGTTGAAGAAACGACTTGTTTTAGACTCTCCTTAATATCCTCATTTCCGGCCAGATTCTCTCTTAAACACATTAACGGCATTCAGGATTAACACAAATTACTATAAACTCGGATGCTTTGTATTCTGTGGAATTGACATGATATACATGTATGCTTTGTTTACATGTATGATTTTGTAGCTTCCAGTTGGCCCCGTGACTCGTTCTATATACTGTGCGTTGAATTCTAGGTTTAGATCGTATCATCATTCAATAGAGATTACCAATTACGGTTAAATTGTTTTTGTAGTGAACGATTCACTTGGACGTATGAACCAAAATGATTCAGTTTAGATGGGTATAATTTTACAGTGTAAATGCATATATAACTGTTTCTATGCCACATACCGTATACCATATATGTTGTTTAAACATATCCACAGGTCACGTATTTGTAAATCTAGTGAGGGCAGAAACGATTTCAGTCATTTAATGAGTCAATTGATGTTTGAATAGTATATGTAGGGTATATATGTGGATGTTGGAATAACTTACTTCCTCGTTTAAAAAAGTACATAAAAGCACTCCGGAACAGCCAAACTCATCTACACTAGGCTTGATCACTCGTTTGGAGGCAGCGGTAAAACATGACAGTTTAATAGAACATTTAAACACTAGTACTAACAAGAACTATGTAAATTCAAAACAGATTGTAGTATTTGTAT
This sequence comes from Gibbula magus, assembly GCA_936450465.1. NCBI lineage: Eukaryota > Metazoa > Mollusca > Gastropoda > Trochida > Trochidae > Gibbula > Gibbula magus. The sequence continues at coordinate 76,352,873 of OW388292.1, read as the reverse complement.
TATACCCGAGTAGTTTCTTTACAAGCTTTAGCTTGCCTGAGACTCGATGAAACCGTCACTTGTATATGTATGTCAACATATTCATATCCTCTCTTTGTTGTTCTCAATAAACAGTGACGTCCTACTTACACGGACAGAATGACATTATCGTGTGTGTGGAAAGACATGTTAGTATATATGTAAAACATTATTATATTCGGTTGACACATCCTTTTCAGATATAAATAGTTCAAACTGAAAATTGGGCTTATAGGAGAAGTTCATTTGAATCATTTTCATATTTTAAGTAATATACACGTAGCTCAATGCAAATGTGCACATTCGCGTAGTACTGACGATATAGAGGAAATTTACCCGGCGCGTATTTCGGGTATTTCAGGTGCAGTTTATCCATTGAACTATAATGGTTAAACCACAAGTACTTTACAGAACTTAATTAAAACACGTTATGGTTTTGTTCACTCTATTTCTAACATGTATATTTTAACTCGTTTTAAAGGGACATTACGATGAAGTGAATTAGGGTACATGTATAATGACGCTGTCAAGTTGCATAGTTCACATTAACAACGTTGATATCATTGCAGGAAGAAAATTCAGATCATCTTTGTTTGACTAAGCATTGCAGTGAAACCTTCGAGTAACAAGATAACTAGGGCAGACAAACATGTGTAACCGTACATGTAGGGGGTAAAGGAGTAACCAAACACTGGCTACTGGTTGTGAGGGTTTACTCTGTCATGTGCGATAGAAGCACGGTCGAACTGACAAACATACACCTTGCAACACACAGTGCAATACAATATAAAATACATCAACATCCAACTTAAATACTTGAATGAAACTGGACGGATGTTCAATCTACATAAGTGTTATGTAGAGGACAACAGCAAGTGCTGCGAGTGCGAATGTACGTGCAAATCCATCATCTCGACTAAAACATGTATAACAGGTAAAGCAAATACAATAAATATTTGATATAAAGGTCGTTTCGAGACTGTCCTCATTCATAAATCTGAATTGAATGTCTTCTTCTTTGCGATTATACTGGAATACATTAGTATAATGAGATACTGTATCGTTACCACCTTTGTCTCTCTGGCGATTGGTATGGTTTTGAATGTTTACTTTGTTTTACATTTAAAGTTCTAGACAAGTGTCAGTCATTCGTTTGATAAGATGTAAGAAAGGAAAAGAAGATAGAGTTAAGAAACATCAGAAAATCTATGAGGATGCAGGATGGATGTTACACAAAACTGTTTACTCTTATATTGTTGAATGTTGGACATATTACATTGACGTTTTAAGAACTGTTTTATAAGGTAGTATGTACATTATGGTACGGTATTGTGAGCAGTATGCGTATAAAATATTGTATTTTATAGGTACATATAATCTGCAACATGGATGTTTAATATATATATTTTCTTATACGTGTGTGATAGTGTGCACTACTGGTATATGGAAATATATGTGTTATGTAAAGTTTTGAAAACATATGTACATATTCTATTGTATATCGAAGTCAACAAAACAAGCGGTAAACATATACAAACACTGTTGTGTGTTCTCTGTCGTATGAAAGAAAGTTAGCCAAGTCGTGGACTAAGTGTTGAATAAGAACTCGACATTACTTAACAATTGACTATCTCTGAATCTCTATCTCTCAAAGAAGTTATCTCTGAATAGTTTCGGAGCAAGTGTTTTCAAACTTAGGACTGCCCTATGTTTTGTATATCTCACACTATATATCAAATGTATTTATATTCATTCTGTAACCAATGGGAACTAATAAAAAAATAATAAAAAAAAAAAATAAAAAAAAAAGAACTCGACATTGAAGTGACGTTTACATTATGTTTCTAACAGAAACGGCACTCAAATATCCAAATGCAGATTGGAAACTTCACAGTAAACCTAAAAACACTGTGTAACGTAAGAAGAATATTCGATATCTGCTTTAGAATCCAGGATAATGGTTTTCTTGCGCATGACAAACTAACTAGGGTTGATGAAAGGTTGGCCTTCAGCTATACGTGATTGCATAACATAGTTACACTATACCGACATTCAATAGTACATAAAGAACACCACTAGTTTTGGAACGGCACAGATCTGATACATGCATATATGCCTTTATTTCATTGACAGTAGAAAGACGACACAAGTTTAACACACTTATAAGAATTTGAAAACATTTGCTAACCATGGCTAAGTGACCTCATTCAAAATGTGCCTCTATTCACATAGCGGTTTAAATGAGTACCTGGTAAGGGTTGTGTTGGAGGTGACCTTCAAGCAACATGTAATCTCTTATTTCAACATTGCGGCACTTATCTAATTAACCTTTTGCTATTAACTGTGTTATGTTATTTCATTTGTCATTTGCATATAATCTGAGCTCATGCATCATATTTCAATATTTTGGCTAAGCATTAACAATCATTGTTTTTTCATCACAATACATAAATTATGTATTCTAATTCATTTCTTATTTACAATAATCATGTGACGTTTTTTTCACAATGATACTGTTAATGTCATCATTGCATTGTTATCATTATATGTTTTAGTGTTCTCACAATGATTTGGCTATTGTCAACATTGTTTATTTTAATTATTATCTTGTCCATGTTGTCCCCTTGATGTGAAGTCACTGTTATCTGTATTAATACAGTATGTATTATTCATATGGTCGGTTCCATTTTACCTTCATCCTTTAGTGAAATTTAATTATGCAATATCTTATTATTACATTTTAAATATATTTCATTTTGCTAAAGTCGGGTAACTTAATTCGGGTAGTCTCTAAATATTCTACCTACTGGGTGTATGTACATATTGTTGGAGCTTGTCCCTAATAGACTAGTATGTACAACCAACAAACAGTCATACCTCATCCTTATTAGTTTCCATATTCGTATAGGCCAGGTGTCCTGTCATGGTTAATGATTTACCCTATACCGGTATTGTTAGTTTATAAATATCAATTATGTTGAGGGTTAAATGATTTCTCTCCAAACTGATATGCTAACATATGTATTCCTTCGGCCTTTGTATAATAATGTGACTCGTACCTTACGTCAAGGGGCAACATAACCTTCTGTGGTAGGATGTGATGATAACTTCTGGGGAGTATTATGGTAATACATGTAATTAAATTGGGTGATGTAAGCACTGATGTTGCTTCCAAAGTGTATGTATTTATTTATTATATTTTGTATATATCCTATATCTAGTATTTATCACATCAATCATACCATTTTAATCAATTTTTAATGGTTTATATTTCATAAATTCATTTAGGCTTATTGTATCTGGGCAGCCAAGGGAAACAGATCCATTGTGCCTAACTGTTATAGGTACATGTACCCCCTTGGCTGTGCAGACACAATTTGCACCATCATCATCATGTCTCTTATCTGAATACACTATCATGAAACTACTTCTTGTGTTGTGTCATCTTTGAGAACTGGAGTACTTGAACCTACACGCTTGCTCATACCCTTTTCAGTGAGACGAGATTGACAAACTAATTGGCGATTTCACCAAGTCTTACATTAGGTAGGTGAACTTAATCGACCCTGTCTCGTTTATAACCTGAAGATTATCATGTTTTGACTTTTGTTGCAATATGTTTAAAAATCAGACGCATTTTGTACTCTATTGAAAGCGGAGTAATTAAGGTTGAAACCTAACGCGTAGCATTTGATCACTCTGGAGTACCAATCAGAATCGAGTATCCAACAATGTCATGTAGAATATATCATATGAATACAAAATATTTCAAGAAATGTATTCGCCTAATCATTGAAAACAATGTGTTATTTAAAATCCTGTATGCATATTATATACCGAACTTTGTGAATATTCTATTTTTAAAAAAATGTCTATTACAATTTACGATGTTGCTGTTAGATATAATACAGACATTTGCAGCATTATTTTTAAATTTGTATTGAACCTTACATACATTTCTAGATCTCAAGTTTATATTATGTTGTAATAGTAGCGCGTTTATTATGACTTGAGAATGAAATAAATCTTCCGTGGTAACGACAGAACTTCGATACTGTAAATTACAATAAACGATCAGTGACCTTCTTGATTGTTATAATTTAAGACTGAAGTCAGACCCGGCTTCCTGTGGGAAATGAACTGATCCGGTAGTCCTCCTTCTATTAGTGTCCAAGCGTTTGTCTGCAATGAAAGCTTCCCTCTAATACCATGTCTACCTGACTGTGTTCAGGATTTCGATGCACTGCTTCTGTTATTGCCAATACATCCTCGACCGATTCATTTTCTTGATAAACTGAGAATTTAAAGGGGGATTCCCTGTCCAAAACTGAGACATGATTTGAGAGACTTACAGTGTCACCCTTGGCAAGCGATCTTATTCAAAATATTGCCTCTGTTCGCCCATATTAACATCCATATCATTTTGATAGATGTAGGATTACCTTTGAAAACCTTGACGGTTACACTTTAACACAACTGAGATTGGAGCCAAGCATTTTAGATGTCGGGATCGGACCAACGAAAAGGCATAATTATACCTTTAGAAGTTAAACAGGTTTTTCATTTGAATGGTATCATCAGCCATTTCAATTCTTCTAGGCCTATACTGTTTACATTTTATTGATAATAATATTTGATTGACCAATGTTTCTTACATCTATCACTTGAGCTTCATTTCAGCTGTACATCATCATAAAATCAAATTAGGTAACTCGAGTAATGACTGTGTACATCTCAGCAGGGCTAGGCTTTTTCTTGCACGAGGAGATTACAATAACTTCCTTTTAACTTTTAGTACGATAGAACTCAATGGTAGTTTTAGATAAAAAAAATGTCACTGTTAACATGGTTAGCTTCTTTATTGCCAGTCATTAAAGACTGAATGGTTAAAGTTTGTTGTCGACCAGAAGGAATGTCTCAATGTCCCCCTTAAATTGTCCAAGTAGTTTTTCTTTACATATAATACTCTTTAATGACGTAAAGCAAGATTTATCTATGTCAGTTTAACACTTGAAACATGTAAGGTACATTGCAGCGGTTAACGTAGTCTCACAATGTCCCTTCAAAAATCAGCCTGTAATGATATCAAGAAGCTTTTCACAGTAACGCATTTAGATTGTTAGATTATTAGACTGGGGTCTATGTGCAGTCAAGTGAATTACTATATTTTGGGTCTTGTTGACATATATTCACATTGGGGTACATGAAACCTATTGAAAAGAACATGTGAAGTACTTGAGAGCGTTTCTACAGTGAAGGGATGTATTTCAACGCGAGCATTTTGCAATCGGTTAACTCAATTATTCATATTCTCTTCAGACTTTTCATGACTGAATAGTCTCGGATGTTTGACACAATCATTAGGATTCAAGTTCAAAGAAGTCATTACCACGGAAACCGGTAATAAGATTATTTCTAAATCCTGACCTACATTTTCAGGAAATTGGTACGAGTCTGTATCTCCTCATTCTTTAACTCACGGAAATCTGACAGCCATGCTCACGCAAGTAGACTTTCAGGTCAGGCACTGAATAGCTCTCAAAGTTATTGGTTTCGCTTGGTTTATCAACGCCTGTTTGCACTATGGCAGCCATGTTGGATGATCATTGCTCGACAGCGTCAAGGGAGATAACTTACTAAAGGGAGATAACATCCTTATCGGAAAGGAAAAGGAAAGGTCACATCCGTAGATTTACCTAGAGAGGTGACTCGGAACAGATTAAATAATTGTTGAGCATGTCAGTTGATTCACAAGTTTCGGATTAAATCCCTCACTTCACATTCGATGTGCATTCGATCTTATGGTCGTGTTTTACTGGTAGTGTTTTTTCCTTAGATGTGAGATCCTCACTCAAGACTATGCAAACATGCTTCACGGAGCTTACATTTGGAAAAAAATGTGTGTCAAAAGGCAGAAAGGGTTCGTGTTTTGACTTCACTTGCTGCACTTCAGAAGCAAAGTCTAACCCTTGATGGCTACAAATTAAATCTCCAGCCTGTGCTAAACTGTTCTGCAATGGAGAGAAGGTGATTCATGCTATGTCTGTTTGTAGGTAACAGGGCTATATCCTGAGTAGTGTTCAGATCAAATTGACAAATATCCAAAATACTAAATGTTCATGTGTGAGCGGATTCAAATATGAATTCCTACCCTTCCCTACACTATCAATAGACCACAATGAATGGCTGACATGTTTTTTTTAATTCCTACAATATGTCAACAACACCTTCTTTTAACATAATTTCCATATTTCGTAAATGTGATATTTAAATCGAAACACTTGTGCAAAAGACCCTATTGAAGTGAACAGGCGTACAAAAAAAGCATGCCATATAAAGTAAAATTGTCACTACTTCTTTATGAAACACTATACATATACTTATCATTCACAACTGACTTTGAACAGGAGAAGTATTTTGTTTTTGACTCTTTTGAAAGTGTTGTAGCGTGTATTTTGGCTGCTAGTTTATCTAACACTTGATTTAAGTATGTAGTTCATATATATATATATATATATATATATATATATATATATATATATATATATATATATATATGTATATACTGATTCCTGAACTAGGTCTTTAACTTGAATTAGACTATATAGCATCACATTCAGTGATTCATCAGATACTCATGATATGAAAATTATTTCTCTTGTGTAATGTGGTAAATGAAAGTTTTCTCTAGCGATAAGTATCATAGATATGGTTTTCTATTTTAAAACACTAACATACTCAATGTCTCTTTAAGCTAAGAAGATACATTGTAAGCACATACTAAATATATGTGTTACCTACGAGGCAAGCATGTCAGGCTCCATATTTTTCAAACGATGCCCTAGGGCCAAATATCACTTCGTCTTGGTGACATGACGTCATAAACAATGCCATGACATCACGATTTGTCTGTGACGTTGCGTTCTATACGAGGCGAAGGCGAATTACCAGCTGATGGTTGAACATGGATTTTACTTCGGTAATAAATAGAATGTTATATTCGCGTCTATGTCATACTATGTTTACCATGAGTGCCTGAATATTAGCATTTCCCGAACGATAGCGAGGGATATACCGATAGTCATGCACGAGTGTCGTAAATAATAAATATATGTATATACGGGGAATGCATTAAAATAGTTTATTGTAATAGCGACGCAGTGCTTTATCTGATACCTAAAATCACCAAATTGAATATTGATGAATTAAATTGGCTTTTGTAGTAAGTCACCTCGGCATGGCATAACTTTTGAAAATACACTCACTCCATCGAGTTAACTCCGTATAGTTTCCATACACATATACTCGCTACAACATGCACAATGAGCATGGATTGAAGCGTCTGTGTGGTATCAAGTTGACACCGGTCAGGTGCGCCTTTGATATTCATTATCGAAGTTCATTCTTTACACAAGAACATATTTCACACATCACAGTACTCCCAAAATATGATTTGAGTTATTGTATATTGTTGATTTTTAATAATTCCTGTTTTGGTTTACTCTCCACGGAACGTGTCTATGACGTGACCATGGTATTGCGACACAATGATGACCACATACATTTTATTGGTATTATCAACATGATCTACCTGTGTAACTGTTGTCATTCATTTAAGTCATTGTCTCCCTTTGAATTGTATGTCCTATTCAAAGTATAAACATACGAATCAGAATTTATATATTCTTGAAATAATGAACAAGAATCTCTTTTACACTAGCAAAAGCCACTGAAGCCACTTACAACTGAAATCTATCTATAAACAAATTCGACACCATATATCACTACAGCATATATAGTTCAGTTCAGTTTGTTTATTCAGTAATGGGGCCACAGGCCCATTATACAATGCAATCATGACATATAACATGAAAAGAAGCGCCCATAAAATACAGTACAGAGTGAGCCGCGATGACATGGCTGTAGTAAATCAAATACAATCGTCATGGTGATAGAAACTTGTTCCGCAATTTTAAAGCAAGGAATGTATATTTTCCAAGATTGTTTATTATTATATTATTGTCAGATACCAACAGTTGTCTGAACTTTTCGTGAGATGGAAACTCCCAAAAATATTTTGGAATAAGATTTTCTCGGAGATCTTTGTAAAAGGAGCATTGTAAGATAAAGTGGAATTCAGTTTCTGTCACAGGAATAACACAGAGAGGACAAAGTCGCTGGTCTCTTGATAGTCCTAGTTTACGACCATGTTCAATCATAAGACAGTGGCTGGAGCATCGAAGATAACACAACGAAGTTCTGTATATTTTCACCGATATGTCAGTGAGATAACTCTCAAATTTAACAGTATTTTTAATTGATCTATACAGTGATAATTTGGAGAACTGATTTAGGTCATTAAACCATATCTGCTTATCTTACATCTTTGCTTAAAGGATTTGAGGAACATCTTAATATGTGTAGTGCCCTGGTTGGTCCATATTGAACCGAAGCCATATGAGAAAAGTAACTTCTTCACACTCAAAGCCCAACAATCAATGTCTTTGTCTGCAAGGCCCTGTTCGTACATATATACATGCCTTAAAATGGTATTACTATCCTGATACAGAAGTCGTATCCAATATTTGATGATTTTCATGTAGTGATTTACCTTTATGGAGTAACGTCCAAGTTCACCCCTCCCAACTAAATTTGGAGTTGTCCTGTTCAAGTGCAAAATGGTTTTATAAAATCTATCACAAAAGTTTTCAGTGTCATGAGATGCATAGAAGCCCCAAACTTCACTACCATAGGTCAGTATAGGCATAACTTTAACATAAAAAATGTGGAGTTGAACATGAAGAGGCAATTTGTAGAAATGTTCCATACTTGATTTGATACATTGCAGGGCTTTATTAGCTTGATATGTAAGTGTTTTTTGAGTCTTGTACCACGAACCAGAACTTGATAACTGAACGCCAAGGTATTTGTAAGAAGAAACTATTTCAAGTTGTTCACTTTTAAAATGAAATTGTTCATATTTTCTCAAGCGTCCCCCTTTCCGAAAGACAATAATCTTACTCTTTTCACTGTTTACCAAAAACTGCCATTTATCACAGTATGAACTCAGCTTGTCTAGTCGCTTTTGAGTGCCTTTAACTGTGCTATCAAGAATAGCGATATCATCTGCAAACAACAAGATGAATAACTGTATCATTCCAATGGATATGGACCACTGGTCATCTTCTCCTAAGAATTGTACAATGTCATTCAGGAAAAAGGAAAACAGGAATGGTGAAAGCTGGCAGCCCTGACGAACACCGAAGGCACAGTCGAAAAAATCAGTATTGCCATGTCGAAGACTGACACATGCTTTAACATGTTTATACATATTATTAATAACGTTATAGACTCTACCCTGAACATTACCAACCCATAGTTTGTATAACAATCCAGTACGGGAGACAGAGTCAAACGCAGCTTTGAAATCAATAAAAGCACAATACAGTCTGCCTTTATGTAATGCTAAATATTTCCTTCTCACAGCAGATATAATATAAATGTTATCTATGGTCTGAAAACCCTTTCTAAATCCGGCCTGCTCCGGGGAGATTTTATTTTCATGGGTTGCCCATTCTGTCAATCTGCTACAGATACTTTTTGAGAATATCTTTCCGCATACATCTAAGAGTGTGATTGGTCTGTAATTGCCAGGTTGGTCAACATTACCATTCTTATGAATTGGAATAATAACCCCCAGTGTCCATTCCGTAGGATATATGCCTGATGACAAAATCAGATTAAAGAGCAATTGTAACATCTCATAACTACAGCGTATATAGAACTTCCCGTTACATTGTGTCCGACAAGAAACAGGTTTTTGGGATTCCTTATTGCTATTGCATGGAGTGTTTATTATTTTTTATTATTTCGAGATTTTTGTCAGCAAGATTCAGCCGAAACGGATGAAGCAAATGCAACCAAATTTCAGATGCTGATAGCCGTTATTGTGGAATAGAACTGCGCAATTAAGGGTCCAGTTCGAATCGAAATGTTCCTTTTAAACATGGGAATCCGGGGCTTTTTCAAAATGAACTTGACTTGACTTAAAGAAACATAAATGGGAAAGGCCTTAATCTATGTGTAAAGCAGGGACACCTGACAACATTATCAATTCCCTTTAATAAATGACGGGTAGTTTATAATGTTTATGTTTATAGTTTATATATATATATATATAGACAGACTCTATACCCTATACATATACATTGTACAGAGGATTCAACTTCCTCGTTGCATTATTTCCGACAAAAGAAACAGGTTTGTGTGGATATGCACAGATATGTTCCTGAGACGACGTACAACACTGTAAAGAAGAGCTTCTACTACCCGGTTTGTCACTATAAACAAAGATGGCGACTGTTCTGCTACTGCTGGCCTCTACTGTTATCCATCTTGCTACAGGTAGATCAGATTATGTATTTATTACTGAGTACATATGTAAGACATTAGACATTTTTAGCCAAGAGTTTTGACGCAGATAATATATTGGTCACTATGTGCCGAACAATCAATCATAATGTTTGTGTGCATAATGTACACGAATACACACACAACTAAAATAAACACTTTTTGTGGATGTATTTACTTGAGAAAAGCTTTTGACAGTGTAAACCGGGAGTGTCTGTGCTATAAGTTTTGTAAAACTGGGATTTCAGGTAAGATTTATTTATTACATGTATTAAGTTATTATTTTTTAAGGCTTTATATGAATATGTGCAGAGTGCTATGAAAGTGAATGGATATATGACATCTACATTCAGTGTGATGAAGGGAGTGAAACAAGGCTGCATCTTGTCCCCTACTTTGTTCTCTATATTCATCAATGATCTGACTAAAGATATTAATGCGCTAAATTGTGGAATATATATAGATAATGTTTTTTTTATCAATTTTATATTTGCTGATGATATTGTGCTGATAGCCCCAAATGAAGAAGCTCTACATAATATGTTTGATGCTGTGAATAAGTGCCGTCTTAACTGGCAACTTCAGTTAAATGTTGATAAATCAAAAGTGATTTATTTTAGAAATAATAACACAACTACATCAACCTTCATGTTTAGTTGTAACACACAGCAAATATAAATTATGAAAAAATACAAATATCTGGGCATTTGGTTCAACGAACACCTGGACACAAACACAAACTACATATTGAACTGTTAAGATCCATCCACAATTGTATCGTTAAATCTCAAAGATTTTCGGATTTTCATTACTTTATATTTGCTACTTATCTTTAAGTTTAATGCCTTTAGCTGTATCTCGTAATGTTGTGCTGTATACATGCCTGTTGATTTTATGTTTCTGCAATGTTTGGAACTTCTTCTTTTCTGTGAATGTCAACCACTTCAGTTTGTAGGGAGAGGCATTTACAAAATCAATGTTTTGTTTTTTGTCTTTATCTGTAGAGTATACAACAAATGTACCCTCTACCTGTACAATGTATCCCCAATGTACCCTCTACCTGTACTATGTATCCTCAATGTACCTCCTCTACCTGTACCGTGTATCTCAAGTATATTCCCTCTACCTGTACCGTGTATCTCAAGTATATTCCCTCTACCTGTACCGTGTATCTCAAGTGTATTCCCTCTACCTGTACAGTGTATCCCCAGTGTACCCCTCTACCTGTACAGTTTATCACCAGTGTACCCCTCTACCTGAACAGTGTATCCCAAATTTACCCCTCTACCTGTACACTATATCCCTAATGCACCTCTCTTCCTGTACACTGTATCCCCAGTGTACCCCTTCTACCTGTACAGTTTATCCCCAGTGTACCCCTCTACCGGTACAGTGTATCCCCTGTGTATGTGAGAATAAGTATTTTCAGAAAAAAACGGCGTGTTTAATGTAGGTGTCATACGTTATATTGGTTCCAAAGCATTGTTTTCTCATTCAGTCGACAATGATTTTAAAATCTCCAGAATGTTATTATCACGTTTTCGTGAAACATGATTATAAAGTATGTTATCAAGACGTTTTTATCAAAACTATTTTAACTAAAATGATATGATATAGAAGCGTAAATATGTTACACATCAGTATAAGTGATAGTTACATTTGCACTACCATAGTTTCCGAGTTGTATCAGGTAATACATATAACAGGACAGTTTGTCCGAGAGGCCCCAGTCCGAGGGCTCGAGGACTGTCCTGCTATTTCCCGATGCAACGTTGAAACTATGGTAGTACCTGACTTACATCTCACTTATTCCGAATTAAATAACATGGAAACATGAAAAGTGTTTAAATAATGTAAAATACCATTACCTTTTTGTGGCCCATTCTCTAGTGAATGAATGAATTGCGTAGTACTACGGATGTTCATCCTGAACGATTTTAGCATGTGTTTCTCGAATGTCAAATTAGGCGCACAAACTAAATGTTCAATAATCGTGCATGTTCGTGCAATGTATGATCATACGGATAATTTGCGATGAAATTTCATAGTTTGTCAATTTCTAAAATTAATTAGATCATTTGTTTATTTTGTATATTTCCTTATTTGCATAGTATTTACTATGCTTCAAACTACTTTATTTATCATTTCAACCAAAACGTTACGGTTGTTGTGAATTTGTGGTAGAAAATATATTAGGTCATGTTTATTTGTTGGGTCTATTCTTTCTAGTTTTTTTTGGGCAGGAGTAAATGAATTAATTCAAGTATTTTATTCCCAACCCTATCGAGTATTACATCACATAAATTACGTTTTGATATTACTCAATCAAACGTTGAGCTTAATGTTTAGACCGACTGTTATAGACTATATTTTTAAAATCAACGTTTGTTAAACATGAGTACTATAGTCACTGTCAACAGCTGAGGTCTGTGTACATCTCATCCTAGCGTCTCTGGTGAACGTAGCCCTAAATAAACCTGCCTCAATGAGCACCGCCTATGCATCGAAGTACAAAGCTAGTACGGCTGTGGACGGGAACACTGATGCTAGTGGATATGGTGCTAATCAAATCTTCAGCACAGCAGAGAATCAATCCTTCGCCTGGTGGAAGGTGGATCTACAGAGAGAAGTACAGGACGCTACAGTGAGGATCTACTTCAGGACAGACTGTGAGTTGGATTATTCTGTCATTTGTAAATGGCCTCGATCATGGTACAGGGGCTGTCAGGATCGGCAACTAGACCACGGGGGAAACCCAAGGTCTATCTGCCCTTACTGACCGTCCCTTATAAACTGAGGGACGATGGCATTTTAGGCAAGAAATTCATGTAAGGTGGCATGAAATTTCAAAGATCGTGTATATGTATATAAAACAAAACCTACAAAGATAACATACAGCTAGTAAATAAAATAACCGTATATTATATTTTCTTTATAATTGATAACTTTGTAACTTCTTCATATGTGTGCATGTATATGATGCATGAAAGTCAATATGTACAAAGTAAAACATAATATGTATGACATGTGGTGTATAGGCTGTACAAGCGGTCGACAGTCGATAATACAGTTCTATTTATATTCATATATGTAGTGTATAGTCAGTGGGAGTGCGGACAACCGACAATCCGCATTCAGTCCTTGTAATGTACATAACGTATATATGGTGTATAGGCTGTGTGAGTGACCGACAGCTGACAGCCGACATCCGACAATCCGCATTCAGTCCTTGTAATGTACATGTATATGTGCCGGGTGTATAGGCTTCGAAAGTGACCGACAGCCGACAGCCGACAATCTGGTTCTATTCAGAGGAACACATGCATGTGTGGTGTATTTTCCCTGCGATAGCCGACAGCAGACATCCGACAGCCGAAAGCCGACAATCTAGTTCTATTTATTTAGTCTGTGCGAGTGGCCGAAAGTGTCAAAAACATTGTTTAAATATGTTACTTCACAACTGCCAAATGCATGTTTAATATACGAATAAGTGTTAAATAACGGTATTTGACATCAGTCACATCAGTGATTAATTACATCAGTCATGTTGAAAATATGACAGCATTTAAGCGTCGATAAATAACTTAATATGCAGACATTACAGACATAGAGAGTACAACAACGGGACAGAGTTTAATATTTTATTTATTACTCGCCAAACATGTACAAAATAAAATATCAGATTTAAGCTTGTAATCAGGGGTATTATACCGTTACAACTGCGTCATGAATATGAATATATATATATATGAAATTCATGTAAGGTGGCATGAAATTTCAAAGATCGTGTATATGTATATAAAACAAAACCTACAAAGATAACATACAGCTAGTAAATAAAATAACCGTATATTATATTTTCTTTATAATTGATAACTTTGTAACTTCTTCATATGTGTGCATGTATATGATGCATGAAAGTCAATATGTACAAAGTAAAACATAATATGTATGACATGTGGTGTATAGGCTGTACAAGCGGTCGACAGTCGATAATACAGTTCTATTTATATTCATATATGTAGTGTATAGTCAGTGGGAGAGCGGACACCCGACAATCCGCATTCAGTCCTTGCAATGTACATAACGTATATATGGTGTATAGGCTGTGTGAGTGACCGACAGCTGACAGCCGACATCCGACAATCCGCATTCAGTCCTTGTAATGTACATGTATATGTGCCGGGTGTATAGGCTTCGAAAGTGACCGACAGCCGACAGCCGACAATGCGGTTCTATTCAGAGGAACACATGCATGTGTGGTGTATTTTCCCTGCGATAGCCGACAGCAGACATCCGACAGCCGAAAGCCGACAATCTAGTTCTATTTATTTAGTCTGTGCGAGTGGCCGAAAGTGTCAAAAACATTGTTTAAATATGTTACTTCACAACTGCCAAATGCATGTTTTATATACGAATAAGTGTTAAATAACCGTATTTGACATCAGTCACATCAGTGATTAATTACATCAGTCATGTTGAAAATATGACAGCATTTAAGCGTCGATCAATAACTTAATATGCAGACATTACAGACATAGAGAGTACAACAACGGGACAGAGTTTAATATTTTATTTATTACTCGCCAAACATGTACAAAATAAAATATCAGATTTAAGCTTGTAATCAGGGGTATTATACCGTTACAACTGCGTCATGAATATGAGTATATATATATATGAATATATATATATATGAATATATATATATATATATATATATATATATATATATATATATATATATATATATATATATAAATAAAAATTAGTCGTTTCTCACGTGAAGTAAGGTTATATATAGAAAAGAGTAAACATCAGATGGGTTTGACTGGATCAATCTTCTTTAATACTTGTTACTTGAAAATACCGATATACTGGTCGAAATGAGCTCATCGTATTAAAGAAGATTGATCCAGTCAAACCCATCTGATGTTTACTCTTTTCTATATATATATATATATATATATATATATACATATATATATATATATATATATATATATATATATGATGATGACTGTCAATGCCTTCAGCTGCATGTGTACGAAAAATGTATTAGATGTATTGGAAAGAGTAACAGACATATATGATTTCAACAACTAACAGAACATGTGTAATGAAATAAAAATGGGGTGTAAACAATAGTAGGTCACACACTTTCACTTGGGGAGTCAATCGCTTCGAAGATGCATAATTATTTCGGAAATAAGTAAGAAAGTTCAACGCATTGACACAAATAGCCAGAATTCGAACTCGCCTACGGTAGTAACAACAAATTATTATTATTGCGAATAAATCACAAAATATATGGATTACATCGTTTAGGACATAACGCCTAGTTAACGGTCAGTTTACGACATGCCGCATAACGTTACCTATATTCGAGGTAAATATTACTATATGTGTTATTCGAATGACATACGTATCTCAAGATAGTTACACATTTAAATCACCTGGTATAATCAACTGATAATTATTCTTTCACCATGTACTCTTACATGTAGATTGATAGTATGTTCAATGGTTTATCACGTGACTGACAAAAAGTCATTTGTGTTATCATGCTCCTTCGTAGCTCAGTTGGTAAGAGTGTTGTTTCCCAAGCGAAGCGCCGAGAGAACAAAACCAAGTTTAATGATTATACAATGTGAATTTTCGCAATGGAGTGTATCCAATTTATCGACGAGTTCGTGGAATTAAGTTGGATTTAAATCAGTCAGTAATAGATAACAATACTAAACTCGGTTCCGTTTAATAACATATTTATGAAACTCGTGAAATGCATCGGTATCCAACTAAATATGTTATTAAATGGACGTCGTTTAGTATTCTCTATTTATTTTAATGCACACTATTATTTGTTTGATCATTGTATTATATAACAGTTATTAAAGTCATCAAATGATATCACTCAGGATGTGACCCTTGACCCTGCTCTCAAATATTTCTTCATGCTACTCATTTCATATTTCGACGAGAGCAGGGCACTTATCTGAGAGTGCTCCGAGCACGCGAAAGGAGCTCACTAAAAGTCTCTTAGTAACATATATACTCACCTTTATGTCGTCATTGTATCACATGCATGGTACTTAACAAAGGGATGACGTCACCAGAGGTATATAATTATGGTGTTTGTGATAGTTAACTGATGTTTTTCACATGAACCCCCAACCCCCAGGCGAAGCAATTGTTGGATAACTCGAACCACAGTGTAAATATTACAAATGATAATGTTACTTCTAGTGAGAAGTTATTTTAATGATTCATATGTAATATAGATCCAAGGGAGAATATAATCAATTGGTTTACAACTGAACTAACACAGACAAACATCCATCCATCCTTTAACAGACACCTGGAGACGTAACGGAGTGAAGCTGTATACATCCAATATTTCATTCCCCGTCTCAAACCCTACAAGTCAAGGTCAACTGTGTCACACTGTTACCGGTGAGAAGAAGGGATATGATATACCTGATGTTTACAGTGTAACATGTCCCGCTAGATGGCGCTACCTCCTACTCTACACAGACACAGCCAATAATGAACATGGGCCTGTTCTGGATTTCGGAGAAATTGAGGTTCTTGGTGAGATACCATTAATTTTGACGCACATATCAGATATGCATACCTCTAACTAAACATGAGATTAATTAAAAAAAATTCAAAGAAAAAATTACTAACGTATTTATTTGATATAAATCTATTGGTTATGTTATATCGTTTGCATATATATTTTTCCTTGTAATAAAAACATAAATTCACCAGCACAAGGAAACCATGTTTTTTCTATATCACGTTTAAAGATAATTCGGCATATATAAGGTGTATGAAATTGGCTCTTGTTCTGTTTATACTTGGACGATGAATTTTACCACGTTTATAAATGGATTGTGATCTTACAAGTACTGATTATTCATGGCGATTCTGAACACAATCGTTTGAAAACTATCTGCTCTAAATTTTACACAAACACAACCATTGTAAATGATAGGGCTGATTCTAAGAGTTGTACAACGTGAACGATTTGTGCAACGACATATATTGTTGAATAACATGTTTCAGAACATGTATATAAGGAACAACCATCCCAAGTTACATATGTTTTCAAAACGTACTTAAATCAACATGTTTCACCTTTGCATGTCTAAAAAAAAAAGAAGAAACAAATGTCTTATCACGCATAAACTGATTTTATTCTGCATTCAGCATGTTCTCTTGGAACCTATGGTGAGGACTGTACCAAGACCTGCAGCTCCAGGAACTGTGTTACCATGACAACGTGTGAGAGAGATGGGAACTGTTCTGATGGTTGTCAATCTGGATGGACGGGAGTGGACTGTACACAAGGTAGGTTGTCAGATTTAATAGATGGGATCAAAACACGATAGCTATTTTGTTAAACTTGCAACGTCTAATCCAAGAATTGATGTCTATAAATGGTTACTTACACTGTATATTAACTAATACGCTATACTATTGCTTCAATCAGAACTTACACAATGAAAGTTAGTATCAATACTAATCATATTTGGTGGTTTTGATGGACATACATTATAAATCTTTTAACAAACGTTTTCTTGATTTAAACAAACACTATTTACACCTCCTTTGAATATCATCACATTCACAACGTGGTGTGGTTATCAGGTTAATATCAGAGATAGTTATCTTTTGAATACCGACCTCCAAGCTACCGAGAGGTCGGTTATCAAGAGGTTGGTTATCAGATGCAAAGTACTGAAGATAGTATAAGAAATAATTTGAACTATCCTCCAATCTCTCTTTTATGAAGAGTATTATCTGTAGGTGTTGTGGTTACATTTTCATATCGCAATTGCTTTTTATATCAACAACAAATTAGAATACTGCAATATGTGTCTTTAAAAGTGTATGTTGTAATTTTTAATACTTTCCCCACTTCAGATATTGCATATTACCTTGTACTTCCGATAAGAGATTTGAAAGATTTGAATCCTTGTCCTTTACGAAGTAATAGTGTTAATAACACGCAGACAGGATAACACGTGAGAATGTGACGTAATCATATTTCCTTTCATCGGAGATTCGGCACGTTTTTCTTGTCACAATGTTTTTTCTAAGTTTTTTGCCATTTTGCAACATCTTTACCTACGGTATGTCTTTCTATTAGTTATAATACCAAGCGAAGAGTGTGAATAATCATTGGTTCACTTACCATATCAACGAACTTTTCATCGTTCTTCACTTTGAAATGTTCACCCCTCCCGCATCCCAGCACGTTTTTCGGCCCACATTTGCTTCGGTTTTAGCTTATTGGGGCCTTCTTGCATCATGTTTCACATCTTTGACTTCATTTTGTGTCCCTATTCCACTGATTTTTGGCCATTTTAGGCCCGGTTAACATTCTCGCTATCTTCCATTTTTTCCGCTTTGTTGCATATTCCTACGCCGAAGCACATGTTATTTTCTCTCACTTTTTTGACTGAGTAAAGCTCGTTTGGCTTTGGGATATCTTCATCTATGGTTATTCAATGTTTGCAACCCCTCTTTGGGTTTTTTTATAACTGAAATATTGTTTGTTTTCCCCTTTTTTCAACGCACTTTTCATTGGCTGTTTGGCTTTTCTTGGGGTAGCTGTTTTAGTGTGTATTATAGCATGCTTGTGCATTCGTTTGCTTTTGCTTATACTCAATTTTCAATTGAAAATTTATATTTCATGTTTAATAATTTAAATTTAATTCCAATTTACCACTTACTCTTAAATACTGCTTGTATTATTGGTTGTTTACTTCTCTTGCTTTGCTTGAGTGTTTGTAGTAATTGGTAAATATTTTACATTAACAATTGTAAACATACTTGTTGTTGTAAGTTGGTGTTTACTTTCCTGGATCAATGCCCCTTTATTGAGGAAGTTTTTTTGTTCTGTTTTTTTACAGTACAAATTTCTATGAGAGTTTACTGCTCATGTTGTAGATCTCAAAGTCTGCTAAATACCCTCACCCTCTGTGTCCAGACTGTGTGGGGTCACAGTACGACGACCCGTCTAAGTGTATCTACTGTCGGCCTCTCTCTGCTGCGCAAGCAGAGGACAATGTCTGACAAGTCTGCTCCTTCTCCTCGGGACGATGTCTCCGTTCCTGGGGTTTCTGACAGTGTGCCAGTGTCAGTGAACTCTACTTTCTGCTACCAACTTTTTTCTGCTACGGTTTTTTCTGCTACGCAGAAGAAAGTTAGGCATGGACGCACCTTGGAGGAGGTGGGACAGGGCGTCAACTCGGATGCCCCTGTTATAGACCCAAACCTCCTAATGTCTCTTGTCTCTTGTGTTTGAGGCAGGGGCTGCGCAGGACGCTCCAGTGCCTGTGCCGCCTCAGAGAAGCAACAAGCTCCTGTGCGCCGACCCTTGGAGACAGTTGTCAGAGACACTTCTGGAAAGCAGCGCCATGTGGAGTGCTCCTCCACGGTGCACTTCAGGGATGTTCATATGGACTGTACCTACCACCGCTCTTATGAGGACACGCGCGCTATTGATATCCTCCGTTTCGGTGATGCCAACAGGGATTTACCTACCGGGACAATCACCGTTGCCACTCTCATTCTTCTCGGTGCTCTCCCAGGTGCTCAGGATCACCTCCGCACCCATCCATCAAGGAAGCGATGGAGAATCTTGATGAGGACTTTGCCAAACTTTCCATCAACCCATCGATTCATCTTGCAAAGAACAGCAGCAGCAAGTATAAGGTGTACTCGTTGAAGCTGTACGAGTCGGGTGCTGTGCAGGATGATCAGGTGCTCTCGGACGCTTCACAGGCTCTGTACAAGGTACAGGACATCAAGCTCAGGAATATTGACACTGAGATGAAGCGGACACTCATCCCGTTGTCGGCCCTTGTCTCCTCGTTGACTCAAGATCTTACTGAGGACAACCCTTCTCGCCTGGATCACCAGGCTACGATAGTCAAGTGGCAGACTTACGTTTGCGTGGACATCTTGGACCACTTGCTGTCGGCCATAGCGATGACTGCCGTGATCCGCCGCTCTGGTTTACTTAAGCCCTGTCAGTGGGAGGAAGAGTTCCGATTAAGGAGGTGTTTAAAGACCAGTTAGACGAGGCACAGGCGGACTTTACATTTCAGGCCTATAAGTTGGTCAACCACACCTTTCCCACCAACATCAGGAAAGATTCCTGTGTATACACAGGGCGAAGGAAGTCTGTCCGTGGGGCCTACCAGAATAAGCACTGCGGCAACAAAGAGGTTGCTTTGACTCCGGTCGAGGGCGTTACCAGGCCAACAATCAGGCTTCCCGTGGACGTGCTCTACAACTCTCGGGAAGAAGGGCAAGACCCCGTACAAGCCCAGACGTTGAAGGTCTATGAACACACGACTGGAAACTCCCGCCTCCAGTCGTCCCTGTTACAGGTACACCCGTAGGCGGGAGACTTGGGGTCTTCTGGCCCAACTGGACAGTACTAGAGGAACCCTTTGTTACCAAAATTTTTCAGACCGGCTACTAGTTGGACAAGTGTACGATAGAGCCTGTGTCACATCCCTAGAGCACCCCAGGTCTCTACTCTCCCATCTTCCTCGTCCCCAAGAAGAACTCGGAGAAGTTGCGGATGATACACAACCTGGTGGTGTTCAACAAGCTCTACCTGGCAGAGCCTCCACACTTGAACCAGCTGCGTTTCAAGCTAGTCTGCGACGACTGGCTGGTAAGTCTGATCTACAGGACGCCTATCTACACATCCCGATCTACAGGCCTCACAGGAAATACCGGAGGCTTGTATTCCCAAATACTCATTACCAATGGAAGGTCCTACCGTTTGGAATTTCCACGGCCCTGTGGCTCTTTACCCGCATCACGACACCGACGCCGGGTTTCTACATCTCCTGGGGATCGAGTTTGATCCTTACATCGACGACTGCCTGATGAGTCATGCTGCTCCTCTCGTGCTATGCAAACAGTCGCAGTTCGTTCGCGATCTACTTAACCAACTAGGGTGGATTGTTAATGAGGAGAAGTCCCATCTGATCACGTCTCAACGCCTCAGGTTGATCAGGGTTTCTTTCCTCACGGACCTGGACCTGGTGAAGGTCCCTCCAGACAGGTGGTCCACAATTCAGAGCTTTGCGAAGAGAGGCCTGCAGAGGTTTCTCGCCCCGTTCATTCAGCTGGACGATCTGCAGGTGAAGTTCCCTCTCCCAGCAGGTCTCCATCCCTATCTGCGCTGGTGGACGACCCGGTCGAATGTTTGCGAAGGAGTCTCCTTGACAGACTTCCCTCCAGACTTCCAACTGTTTGTGGATCTGGAGGACAGGACGGCAGCAGGGCTGTGGTCAGACGTGCAAAGCCAGTGGCACAACAACAATTTGGAGTTTCAGGCAGTGATCTTAGTGGTCACTCGCTGGTTACCGGTTCTTTCGAAACTCTCGCCTTCTAGTAGCTAGGACAATTCCATAGTCGTGTGGTTGGTGAAGAACCAGAGCACGACGTGCTCAAAGAGGCTCCTAGATCAGACCTTTCAGGTGTTCGAACTGCTAGACACAAACCACTTAAAGGTACGTCACATCCCAGTGTGTCAGAACGTGCTGGCAGACGCTCTGTCTCGACCAGACAAGCCATCTCCGACAGAGTGGATGCTACACCCAGAAGCGTTCGACCTTCTGTGTGTGAGTCTGCATCGACCTCTGATCAATTTGTTTGCAACCAAATACAGCGCGTGCCTGCAAGTGTATGTGTCTCCCCTGTCTGATCCAGCAGCGTGGCCAGTGGACGCCCTTTTGGTATGCGAGAAGCTGGTTCCCCATGCTTCACGGGCTTGTCTCCAGCGATCCAGCTCCGTTACCTCACTGGCGTCGACTGTTATTACATCCAAACAGTCGTCTGCCTCACCCAGACCCAGAGCAGTTTCATCTGTCCGCCTGGGCCATTTGCAGAAAGTCTTAAAATCGAAGAGGTATTCATCACGTATAGCTAGTGCCATTTCACAGGCTCACAGGGTGTCCACTAGGTCTCTTTATGATGACATGTGTTTGTCATTTAACGCCAAAAACTGCGTTTCTCATCTCTTTAGCCACAGTTGCTAGAGTGAGTGGGATCCACGCTCTTGATGTGACGAGAGTGCGTTTTGAAACGTCTCGTCATGGGGCTGTTCATTTCGGGTTGCTCTGGAACTTCATGACAAAGAACCAGCTTCCAGGGCAACCGGACAGAAAGTTTACTATTCCTCCTCTTTCTTCTATAGTGCATGACTCGTGAAGGAGGAGCTCTCTCTGTGTCCTGTGAGAGTACTCCAAGAGTACATTCGACGCTCGGCGAGTAGGCGGAGGATTCGCAAAAGGTTGTTCATACCTTTTTCAGCTGCAGCCAATGGTGAAGTCAACAGAAACACCATTGCGCTGTGGCTTTGCCAAACGATTTTGGAGGCGTATGATGCTTAGGGTTTAACTCATCCGGCGGCTTATAACCCCCATGAAATCCGCGCTCTGGCCTCTACGATGGCGTTGCACAGAACTATTTCTGTTCCCCAAATCATGGAGGAGTTCGCCAGGTGTTCGCCAGCCATTATTTGCGTGATCTGGCAGTAGAAGATGTGCAAAGATTGCTATCCTTTAGACCTTTGGTCGTGGCTCAACAGTTAACCCGACCACGGCTGCACTAGGTAACTATGTTTTACCATGGTCTCATGTTAGCCTTAAGGTCTTCCTTGCTGCGTCACGATGTTCCTATAAGTGCTTTGACTTATGTCATTCTTCTACTTAACAGAGGTTTGTGTCATTTGTCTTGCCTCCTCTGGTGGGTGGGTCCTCGTCGAGACCTGCCCGCCATCCTCTACTGTCGGATCAACATGCAATATCTGAAGTGGGGTAAGTATTAAAAATTTATTAAGATTTAAATATTTTAGATATTTAAAAATACTTACCCCACTTCTAGGATTCAGCCCGCCAGGCGAGGACCGCCTCCTCCCCAAAGACGTTCTCTTCTCGGACCATAGTCAGGAAATATGATTACGTCACGTTCTCACGTGATGGATTGGTCTCACCTTCCGGCGAGATTCGTAGTATCATGTCTGCATGTATTTACACTATTACTTCGTAAAAGACAAAGATTCAACTCTTTCCAATCTCTTATCGGAAATACAAGGTAATATGTACTAACTGAATTGGTTTAAGTATTTTTAAATATCTAAAATATTTAGATTTTAATAATTAAGATAACATTGAGATGAAGTTATTTTCTAAATTGACGGGTAAAAGACAGTATAATACTCACTTGTTTTCGATTAATTCAATATTTCAAAGACATGAGATGAATTTGATTATGGCACGATACAAGAACACCTTTCGGCAGTAGTTTGAATGACTTAATTGACGACTGTTTTATTTTTTAACTAAAATATCATTATAAAAAGTAGACAGGGGTAAGAAATTAAATTTACACAACATGACCCCTACCATGCTCAAAAGATTGTAAATATGTGCAGGACGAAGAAAGTTTATTGATTTGCACACAGAGTATGTGTTATATGTCGATGAAGTTTATCAAAATTATTTTGGGGGAATTTCAAAATTTAAATTTAAGATTTTAATAAAAAGATTCAAATCATGTAGAGGTATTCTTTGACTGATATACTGTTTTGGACTAATTTCACAAACTAGTCCGTTTTTTAATACGATGTTGAAAACTCGAGATATTTGACTTTGAAAATTATACATATGATTAATACAACAGAGCTATATACCGGTACTTTCTTTTGCCCGTCAGTGTATCTCAGTAGGTATGTAATTACAGCAAGTCATTTGGCTGCAAATATATACAATGAAGTGTAAATGGTTAAAATATATAATTCCTTATAACCTAAATATACATAAAATGTCTTCTTGAATTAACAAGAAGATGTTTATTTCATACCGGCAGCATGTCCCCGGAACTTGTACGGACCCAGCTGCAGCATGACGTGTGGTAACTGTAGCTCTGATGATGCCTGCCATCACGTGACCGGAAACTGTCCTAGCGGCTGTAAATCTGGATGGAGAACTCAGAAGTGTAACGAAAGTAAACTTATTAGAATTTAACAACTCTTTATTTTTCGTTCGCCTGAATGTCATGTTCAAACAATTCTGATTCGATTACACGGGAAACAATTCACTTATTGTATTAAAGGAGGCCTATTTTAAACGAATACTTGTACACAGTTTATCTAATTCCAAGGACAAACTGAAGAAAATGTCGTAAGAATATTCTTTCACTCTTAGTGAATGTGAAATAGATTGGGATAACTGGCGTTATAGTGTCATTTGACTGTTTCCACAATTTAGAAGGTTGTTAAAAACAGTTCAGAAATTGTATAGCTGACACATGCCTTTTTCGTTTAAGTATGCATGGATGGTACCTACGGCCCTGACTGTACAGAGAAGTGTGGTCAGTGTGATGGTGTCTGTGACAGAGTAAACGGGTTATGCTATGCTGGATGTCTGGACGGATACAATGGAGCGTGGTGCAATGTGACGAGGCCAACAGGTAGATCATGTTTTCAAAAATAGTTCATGATATTAAATGGACACAATTGTTAACGTAATACGTATTAAAAGCATATAACGGATAAAGTGGACTGTCATCACAGAGCCAAGTACGACGCGTCTCTTGCAGCAATACGTAAATAACAGGATATTTGCTTTATCTCTACCACATTACTTCTATATATGATAATAAATATCAACCAATCTTAACTTAAATATTACAATTGTTTCAATTTGTTTGATCCACAGTTCATTTATATATTCTGATGTTTACAAAATGTCTTATTTGGTAGTCTTGCTTGGGACAACCGGTCATTCATACAAAATTGAAGAACGTATTTAAATCAAAATAATTTGTCAGTGAAATCTTATATACGTCGCCACTGTCTATCTAGCAATTTATGTATATGAACATAGTTCAAGTCACTTGGTTTAAATCTCATTTGTGACATTAATGCTGTTAAACTGAGTCAGATTATTAACTGTTCGTTGTTTACATTTAAGTCAAAATACATTTTATAGAGTATACATATATACCACAGAAGTAAGTTTTGTTCATTGATGTTATTGAGTTGTATGTTAGTATGCATAGACGTTTTGTGGATAATGTCTGAGGACGTAACGTGATATTTATTTCAGACATTAATTAATGTTCATCGATTGTTGAAATCTACAGAGCAAATGGTTTTACTCACAGGCAACCAAAGCAGTTTCAGTCACATATTTGTTTACCTAATATTAATGTTCAATGTTCAATGGTAAAGGAGATTCGGGAAATACCAATTACTTTCGGTTTAGCTCTTCGTGTCTTCTGCAGGGTGATTTTCATGTGCATTTGAATGTAAGGGAAGTAACTCTCGTCCAACTGATTCCACGAAGGCGAAATAACGTGATTTCTAATTCGCTATCGAATCTTGAAATATTATATTCGAAACGAAAACAACTGAAATCAATTTCTGGTATCAATGAACAATGAGGGTAGATACATTGTTCATTTGCATATATTAATGGGTGCATTGGAATAAAATGAATACAGAATGATATTACATGATAAAGAAGTTATCAGGCCCGTATTATATATTATGTATTATTATATTACCCTGCATTGGCAATAAACACTATGTACCGTATTTCGCTCACCTCTGTTAAGTATCACAGATACCGTCATAAACATACACATTTTAATATTTTAAGCTTTATGCTCATGACTATTTAAAATCTAAGAGCTTAGTGTAATTGTAAGTACATGTATGTGTCATTTGAGTAAAATTTCGGTATCATCACATTTCAATTCATCATTTCATTATTGTGTCAGGAGTGATTCATCTGGTCAGATTATTCTAACATTTTCAAATACAAGTGTCCCTTTATGGTTTTATTAAAAAATCATGTTTTGTCGATGCAATAGGAAAGTAGGAACTGTTACCGTTTCGACAAGTGAATAACAGTGTTTCTTTATTCATATCATGATCAATGATTCTGCATTGTCTTGCATGTCCATAACTAATCAACTCATATACGTTTATGTTTTATGTTCTTCAATTGAAGAGGAGACGCCAGTCTACTTCACTGTTGCATCTGTTGTTGGAGCCGTTATTGGAACTGTTCTTGTGGTTATCTTGGTCATTGTTGTAATTTGTCTCTGTCTTGTCAGACAGGGGAGGTGAGAACTTTTGTTTATGCGTTTATCTGTTCAACTGTGATTGAAACATTTAGCCTACTCTGGTAGGTTTATTATTTAGAAAAGAACTTTATGTCCGCCGTACCACTTTTTTTGGTTGAATTAACAACTTTTTTGACTTGATAACGGCGTTAGTATCAACACCGAAACGTCACAAATATCTGCCATAAATAAAGTTTTTAATTCTTCAGTTTACCAACATCTAAAAGCACTTCTAGAAGTCGCTTATTAGTTGCAGTGCATTGTCTATGATACATTTAGCTGTCTAACCTCAAGCTATTCAGCAAGGATGTCAACCCCTAAAGTGAGCACTGTCAAACTTTATGTAGTTCTTTGACCACAACTTCTTACTCTCCAGACTGCAGTGGGTCAAGAATCCTGGAGACAAGAAACAGGTTCAAGTGTCTCGTGACGTCACACAGATGAACAACATTGCCTCACAATCATCTGATGTATCTGAGCATGCGCCCTCAAGCAGTCACATGAACAACAATGACTATGACGTACTGGACTCTGGAGCAAAGGCAGCAGACAAAGATTATGACGTCATTGAACAAAAACACTATACAAATGTCTAAAATTCTGGTTACATAAGTTTAAACTTGAAGTTTATGTTAATAGTTTGCGTCAACCTCTCAACGTTCAACATCATCATTATGCCGTCTGTACAAACGCATGCCCGAGAAAACATAGAACGATGAGGCAAGAATCCAAGCTTGTGTATTAGTTACCATTGATATCATTGACATTTACTGTTGTTGTCATTGTTATTTATCATTTACAATTCCTATAAGAACTACGGAAGTAATATTATCAAACAAACGAGAAACATGAAGACCTTTACTTATGTATGTTGATATACTTCTGTAAGTCAATGTTTTAGGTGACAAGTTAATGCATTTGCTTAAATGGACATAAGTAAAATTATATTTCCCAACTTTCCAAAAAAGTTCATCAAATCCTTCTGTCCTGTTTTGTACATATGTTTACTTTCATTTAATGAGAGAGGATAACGTTGGTGATTGTTTGGGTTCGAATCCAAAACGGTTCGAGACACAGGGAAAAAATGATACAATGATTCATATTGATTACAATAATTTAAAAATATTGTATGTTTGTGTTATAATAATTAACTTTTAAGTGTCTATTTCCGGACTAAGTAGGTATACACATCTGTGATCAGACGCCTCTTACAGAATATACTATCTTATTATTTTAAATAGTTTCCGTTAAAATAATGTTGTTGGTTTTGATATATTTCTTATTCATACATGCGTTCTCATTATAAGTTCCATATAAACAATAAATATTTTTCAAGGTCATTATGATACAAACTGTTGGAAATTCTGCAGCATGACCTAGTTACAGTATTACTTGTTGAAATAATCGTGGAGGAGGGTGGATCATTTACTTTAAAAACCAGAAGGTAGGCTATAGGTTGTATTTAAAACGGATAAATATATTCCTTTTAATAACTCACAGTTTGTGTCTAACATTGTTGATGAAATGAAAGGTTGAATGTTGCTCTTGTTTCGTGTTAACCGATGATGGTAGTTTTTGGGAACTTTTATTCTTCTTCTACTCATCAATGTTACTTTTATATTCGAGTCAAATAGCTACAAAACCGTTAGGAATGGTAAGCAATGTTACAAGGAAACATTATTAATAATATTTAACTGACGAACAAAAGAAATGCAACTCTATTTCTTTTCCAAATAAAGACAACAGAAGACATATTTTTAAACACAATGATTGATTAATTAATTCTGATACAGGACAATCATGTGTTTAAGTGGATAAACCAATATTTTTCAGCATATTCACCCAACAAATGTATTCTCAATAGTTGAACTGATTCGATCAACAAAGGTAAACATAAACTAACCCTATAAGTATACAAATCAGCGGGTAAAAGAACCTAAGTAAGTAAGTCACATTAAGACAGATTATTTTGCACAATTCTCTGCCAAGTGCATGTTTCGTGTTATGGTGTAATCAAATATCGCATGTACGATATATATACATATATATATATATATATATCAGAAACATTGAGTTGGTCTCTGTACAGTCAAATATATTCAAAAGTTAAAAAAAGTTAATCCCTGAAGATTACAATGAAACTAGTAGGAGTCTATTGGTGTTGTGTGTTTTTTAACTTTTGAATATATATATATATATATATATATATATATATATATATATATATATATATATATGGAAAAAATAATGGATTTAGAAGTAGAAATCATCCATTTTAATGGCGAGCGCTTTCAGCTACACAGCCTCTTCAGGCAATATATGTCTTACATGTAAAAATATTCTTGTCGGGTCTACTGTACAGATTACTGAAACTCAAGTGTTTTCTGTTCGTCAAAATCTCAACTGTAACAGCAAAAATGTTGTATATGTCATCATATGTACTGGTTGTAATGAAAAATACATTGGGAAGACAGAACTAAAGTTGAAATTACGAATGAACTTACACAGATCCCACATAAATCAGCCCAAAAACCGTACTATTCCATTAAGTAAACATTTAGCTGAATGTGGAAACGGGCATTTTTCTGTCTTCCCAATGTATAAATTAAATTTTGATAATAACAAGCTTTTAGAAACAAAAGAAAGCAGATTTATCCAAATGTTTTCACCAAAGTTAAACGCTAAAACTTGATGTGTCCATGTCTTTACCTTAGATTGTGACGTAACAATGTAATGACGTCATAATGTACACGACGACGTTGCCTGACAACGTATTATCCGTTATGTATGACCTGAAGAGGCTGTGTAGCTGAAAGCGCTCGCCATTAAAATGGATGATTTCTACTTCTAAATCCATTATTTTTTCCATATTTACTACCTGAGAGTTAGACAATCTTCCGATTGTGAACTTTATGTGTATATATATATATATATATATATATATATATATATATATATATATATATATATATATATATATATTGTATATGTCATTAATCATATGAAGACAATATATGTAGCGTTTTAATTACAACTTAATTACGAATTGTAAGCTACGTAATTAAAGTCCAGTGTTAGGTAGAAAACGTTTACATCCATCAGCAATATGAATTCTACATTTCAATAAAAAAAAATCAAAGTAGAAAATGAAGTAACATGGCATTAGAAGGTCAATTAATAAGAAATATCTCTGGAGTTCACCGATGCCTTTACAAAGACAGGAACAGAACACATTAGTTTACTCTGCACAGTCGATATTTACTTATACACTAGCAGGTATATACAATTTAGTAAACCAATTGAAGTCAACAATATAGTATGTTAAACGGTTGTATTAAAAGTATTTGATATCAACATATAATGCAACGGTTTTAACTGCATTTAACCACAACATTGTATTGACAATATGAAATGTCATTAGCCTTAATATATTCACCAATTCTATTCAAACGTGTTTAAGCAAATGAATAACACATACAACAGATTACAACGCGTTACATGAAAGCACCAGCTCTAAAGGTGTGCAAGGGAAGTGATATTGAAATGATTCGTGTTAACAACTTTCAATAGTTGGAATGCAGTATAAACTTAATACAAATTTTTAAACAGTGAAACTGAAATTTGTTTTGGCGTGAGATCTTGTAACCTTTTGGCAGTTAGTCAACCTTACAAATTACAATTTTGCAGAATGATACCAAGTAAGTTAGTATGTAGTTCTTCTTTTGAATAATTTCATATTCAATTACGACACAAAAGAAACTTTCTGCGGCACTTTGATATTGAAGAGGTAAACATAAAACATAAAATTGCATGAATTTCGTAAAAGTCATATGGCACACTTTTGAGTGTGATAATTTCTTTATTACCCATTCTATGGGTATGCTTAAAAATAATCAGGAAACGGCCCAATTCTCTTTCAATGGCAAGCTACAGTGAAGTCATCGTTCGGGAAGTCGCGGTGAAACAATGGTTGCTAAGCAAACGTAATATGTGCACATAACCATTTGGTTAATACAACTTAATAATGACAATAGTAAGGTGCACTACAGCCCGTCAAAAGTAACAAAACCGTCGCCATGTTAGCAAATGCTTTGGGGAAAGTGTCAATGAAGACCACGAGGAAAACATAGTTACAAAGACGAGATTATAGGCATATATAAAGGTCAATGATACAATCGTGTGTAGAATATCACTCACTTAGGAAACACTTTTCGCTTACATCAATTTACACGATACAGATGGTAACATTTTATGCTAAAATATCTCCGATCTGAGATACTAACACCAATTATAAATAATTATAGCAATGTCCGTAATATTCATTACTTTGAATACAAGTTTTAACTGGTCAGTTAAGGGTCCAATGGAATGGTATCTTCGTAATATATAGAGACTATTTCATTATTTTTGCCGAATATCATTTCTATCTCATCGAGTAGAGTGAGAAAGTGATATTTTCACGAGTGACGCAGCCACGAGTGAAAATGTCACTTTCTCACTCTAAGAGACTTTATATTTAATCTGCATAAAAACAATGACATTGAAAGGTTAGAGCGGTCTTGGTTGTCATAATCTGAACAACTCCCCGCTACAGTTCACGGTTAATGCAGTGAGAAGATAATTTGACTGAAATAAGTCGATAAAAAACAGGACAATGTTTTACTGCAGTGAAAATATGACTCTCTACTGCTTATGTGCAAATATTGAGATTATATTTTCTTCGTATAATCACATATTTCATTGCTAGTTATGAAATAAACAGTCATATACACATGCTGAAATGGTTGGGAGACCAAAACCGTATTACAAATGTCATTTAGAAAAGTGGACCAATGACTTCGCTATGTTTGTGCTCATGATTAAACAAACCTAAATTGAAACCAATTCCTAACGAAGTGTTCGTCAATGGACAATCAATAATTGAGACTTATAAACAATATGTTAATGAAATGTGATGATACAGGCATACTTAATAGGTTAAACGATATTATGTATACGCATATTCTGCCGCTGTTAAGACAATCTTTCAGAAAAAAGATCTGAACATTTACAGTCGTACCTTTTTATTAAACTGTTAGAATTAGCATATAGTCATATTTGCTCGAAATCGGTACCACTTTCAATAGTTTAAAAAAATGGCCATTGTTATCAAAAGACGGTTTGCATGTAGTAGTGGATCGGTGTTATTGTGCGTATCCTAAATAATTAAATGTACTGATTGGTCCAGATAAGTTGATGTGTGGTAGCTAATAAAGAAATGTCTTATGCAATAAATGAACCAAAGAAATGATCTTTTTCTAAAATATTATCACACATATCCTTCTGAAGTAGAACTTACCCAATGGTTTTCCTCAAATAATACGTTTGTTATCAATATCCTGGCAGAATATGTTTTAGGCATGGAATAGAACCAAATAATGATGCTTCTACAACTAACTGAATAAACTGCTTATAATGACTTTAAACCTTCCTCTTTACCATCGGCCATTTGATATTTGAAACCGATGTTAATGTTCAGTGAATATAAGACTATGGTAATATGGTACAACATGTACAAGTTTGTCGTTTAAGATTTTGCCACACAATTCAGTTTCAATTCAGTTCATCAATCAGTTCAAACCATCGTTTAAAATACAACAGAATCATCTTTGGTACAATTTGATAATGTTAACATGTTAACAAATTAGTTCATTATTTGCAGGACATTTAGGAGTTAATACATAAATATATACTTTTCTATGATAAAAACAAATTAAACACTCAGTACTAACAGTACAATTTAAAGGATTTATTTCTGTAAACAACAGCATTTGGCATTTTAGCATGTGACCATATGTTATGTAAACACATACGATATCACGACTGCTATTAATGTTATAATAGAACATAAAGTCATTAATTCCTAACATCTGTTTGAAGAAGGGATAATACATTGTAGGTAATGTCAGGTAGAGATGTCTTGTTGAGTCTGGCCGTTTATCAGGTCAGTCAGTTCATACCAAAATGACCTAAACTTAAGAATTTATAGACGTTTCCCTTTCCTCTTAGGTGGCTTCGAAATAAGAAACCCATTATTTTCAATGGTTTTCATTTCAATTATCCTATCTATGACTTTCTTGAAGTCACGCCAACACTGACAAGTATGACTAACAACCTTTATTTAGATCCTTTTGATAAAAGAAAAGCGTTGATGTTCTTTATCTGTCCATAGAAATGTCATTAATCCCCACACCGTCAGCACATTAAATCTATAAATAAGAATTAAAAATGTACAACAGAATATTTGCATCAACATCAACGTATTTTTTAAGTATTATTCTATCTTTCATTTGACATCAACGAAAATGTTACCGTTAAGTACACACTGGTTACAGGTTGTAACAAAACAGAAATACAACAGATCAATTATCTCAGCATACAGATGTGTATACACTGACGGGCATAACACACTTTCAACAAGTCAATGAGAATTTTGAAATATTCAAACAAATCATTTAGGCATTTGTAAGAAATTAAAATTGGAGAATTGAACTGTTGGATTTATCATACGATATAGACAAATGAGCATGGGGTCAAAATGTAGATTTAATGAGTGTTGGTGGCACGTGGTCCTGTGCATAGCTCAGTCGACCGCTATCAGTTAAGTTCAGCAACAACGGGCGTGGCCCTCTGGATGGGTGGGTTTCCCGCCTCATTTCCGAATGAAAACTGAGAGTTTGAAGGGTGATTCCCTGGCCCCACACTGAGACATGAGTTGAGAGGCTCGTGGTGTCACCTTGGGCAAGGGACTTTATTCGAAATGTGCCTCTGTTCACTCAGCAGTACAATTGAGTACCTGTTTTGGAAGTGAAGGCAATGTGACAGATAGCCTAGGAGCGGCGTAATTGGCAGCCCAGGTTGCATACTCCAAAGGGAGTTGAGAATGAAAAAGGAACGATGTTGGTAATAATGTGTGTAGCGCTTTGAGCATGGCCCTTTGTGTTCTGGAGTTCAGCGCGATATAAGTATCCTCATTATTTATTTTTTATGAAAATTGTATCGATATTGAGAGCTTCACAATGCAGCAAATTGAGTCACTAATACCGAGTGTGAACACCTCTCGCATTGATTGAAGCAAACACGCGTCTTCGGGCTGACGTAGTCAAGCGTCTAATGACGTCAGCTCGGACACTTGTCAATTTCATCTATGAGAGCATGAGTCATTTGGTGTCGGTTGATTGGAGGGTTTTATCGATTCCGAATTCGCCTGTCAAGGTGGTCCCACAAATGTTCAATCGGTGAGAGGTCTGGAGATCGAGTTGACCATGGCATGACGTTGACGTTGTTGACGTTGAGGAAGTTATGAACCATCCTAACAACATGTGGTAGAGAATTATCGTGTTGGAAGGGGACTCCGTGTTGTTGGCATTGCAGAACTGGTCTCACTACCTGATCGATGTAGCATTGGGCCGTCCGATTGCCATTCGCAACAACAAGAATGGTCGCCACAAAAGCCGCCCAACACCACAACACTTCTGGATACAGCAATTGGCCGTTCTTTCACCTGTCAGCCTGTAAACCCTCATTTTCCATCATCTTTTGATGTAGCAAAACTACTTTCATCAGAAAAAAAGAACTCGACGACGTCAAGTCACGTATTTGCCAACGTCGTACGTGAATGACCAGCGTAGCCTCAGTTGCCGATGTCTGATGGTCGGAATGCTCTGATACCAAAGGCACGGAGTCTTCTAGCAACTGTCCTTTGAATGAGGGGGTGACCCAATGCCCTTGCCGCTGATGACATCATCGTCAGGAAGCGTTTCCTGAGGTGCAACGTCCTCAGGTACTTGTCTTCCTGCACTGCCGTTATCCGGGATCTGCCTGTCCGTGGTCTGTCTGAGGTCTGCCCAATTTGTTGAAAGCATTGGCGAAGACTCCGGACAGTTACAGTCGTGTTGCCGAACGTTCTTCCAACGAGACCAGTTTTAGCCTCGAATTGCAGCATTTCAATGGCCCTTTCTCTCTCTGCTGTCATTAACAGTTTAATTCTGTTGTGTTTTTCTAGCACTGCAGGTGTCCTTCTTGTGTATGCCGAGGTTTCTGTACCCTTCCCGCACGTGCATCCCCCGAAAGTGTTAAATCATGAGCTTTTCGCAAAATAACTAATAACTAATAAATAAAAGTTGTCTGATGTTGCGTTTTGTCGTAATTGTACACCAGATATGATCCCATGCTCTTTATACTACTAACCAAATAAAAGTTCCTTTTATATTTGTTATTTTAACTAAGTTAATGAACACATTATTAGGGAAAGTTTGTTATGCTCGTCAATGTATATACTGATTTATGATTCAAGTTTCATATAGTAATTAGTTTGAGGCAATTTGTCTTCATATGGTACGTCATAGACATTTTTCACAGATGTATTCTCGGAGTCTGTTAAAGCATTGTCGTTACTATTCATGTCACGCCTGCTTGATAGCGCAGGCTCAGAGTCTCTAGGTGGTGGGGTCGGTGCTGTCGCAATGCTGTTCCCTTGTATGCCGTCACCTGACATCAGGACTGGTTTGTTGCCTTCAGGACCCTTCACCCACTTCAGTCTGGGGAAACAGAGTTTAATGAACTGAAAACATCTTGCCCCGAGGTTCTGAAGCGATCATGTACCTAACACATATTTTATTTTTCCTTGCTTAATTTATCAATTTATTAATTTAACTGAAATTTTTCATTGAACTATGAGTCGGGAACAATAATTCGTAGTTTTTCATAATAATTACATTTAGGTATTTTACACCAACAGCAAAGACCGTTCATGATCGTAAAAGTCAGGTTTTTGTTGAAGAAGTAGATCAGTTTTAGGCTCAGAGAGAAATAAACAACAGTTTGCTCACCGCCCCTGTCTGATGAGACAGAACAGTATTCCAGCCCCAAACAGAACAACCACCAGAAACGTTCCAACAACAGCACCAACAACTGACGTCACAGATGATCTGGCTTGCTCACTTGTTTTGGTGCCTAAGAGAAAGAACAAATGGGACAGTCATAACATTTAGAATGTAACAAAAAGCAAATTCCTTTTTGAATATGTGACAGTTTTTTTCATTTTTCATTTACAATATGCACGATGTCATACCCATTGGTCACCTTTAAAAGTTGACTGAATTGGAAGTAGATTATATCATTATAGTTTTGAGCCGGAATATACATGAGTTGTTTAAACAATAGCTTAGGTTGATGTAAACATGTTAAGAGTTCCCCTTGTTTGCAACATACAGTAAGCATAAGTAGTATGCACCATACACTATCAGGACTCGAATGTTATTAGGGGCAATATGTGTATCTGCTTCGTTGGTAAAGCAGAAACCTCGATTTATTATGTACCGTATTCATCTTAATAAACGCCCTCTCCTAGTAAACGCCCCCCTAAGCCATTTTGGACTCGCGGAAAATGACCCCTAATAAACGCTCCTCTTTTGTATCGACTTATCTTACTGATGTTTCATTGAAGAAGAGTTTTCAATCTTGCTATCAACCTCTTATGTCCAGTAAAGTGTAAGGAACATGGTATTTCAAGTCCCCAAACGACTGTCGAATGTCTGTAACGATCAGTCACTACACATGTTATGCAACCGCCATGTTTTAAGAAACAGGAAAATGTCTTGCTCAACTCTCTTGGACGATTTCCTACAAGTACAGATGACACTAACACACTGACCGCGAATTTGTCATGAACGTTATTTTGTTCACGTGTAGTTGTTAATGTGATATAAATAAACAATATCATGACCCGGAAATAGTGTTTACATAATCGTTCTGCACCATGTGCTTATCAGCTGATTGTGTTTATGCTGCCGTTCATTGGTGGTTATATTTAGATTCCTAGCAAACTAAAGTGTCATTGGATAAGAGTAATGACGGACAAGATGGCGGATTCAATTACTCAATGTATCTTCGTGAGTTTTAATTAGTTGCAATTGCCATTGCAAATTGTGTATCAGTTCTGGTTGAAATTTGATACAAATAATAAACTGCGACATTTAACCCTTCTTTACATTTATTTGATACACTTATTTTGATTAAAACTCTGAAATAAAATCGATGTTTCTTTTTCTTTTGGACATCAACAGACATCAACGTCCCCTTTTTACGATTTTTGTAAGTCATTTTAATAAACGCCCCATTTTTCAATTTTTTTAAACGCCCAGGGCTTCTATTACGGCGAATACGGTACATGTTATAAGAATATGGCAATTAAAACCAATACAATCCACACATCACGTGCTCTTTAGTTCAGTTTTAATAAGGGGTGCCACTCTAGATATAACGAACAAACATGGAACATTCTCCTTCATTTTTCATCCAATGACGATAGCAATTATCTAACATACACATATTTAAGTAACTCACGACTGGTACAGTCCACTCCTGTCCATCCCGGCTCACAACCGTCAGGACACTGTCCAGTCTGAGGGACACACATACGTGGTGACGTCATACAGTGACGTGAACTGCAGGACTTCTCACAGTTGACTCCGTAGTTTACACCAGGAGAACAGGCTGTTGATGAAGTAAACAGGTTTTTCAAACCTCAAATTGGAAACAAGTATTTCTTAACGCAATCAATCATTGTTTTATTTCATCGCAGTTGTTTGTTCACTCATGTCTTAAGCACTAAAACTACACCTTACTTTGTCTGCAATCTGTACCATTGTACCCAGTCTGACATCCCCCCACACACTGACCAGTCACGTGATCACAACCATTGGAAGGGTTAATACACTTCCGGTCATTGCAGGACAAGCTGCAGGCAGATCCATAGGTGCCAGACTCACATGCTGTTACAAGGAGAGGGTATACTATTCTTAATGTACTTTTAATCTTGGAGAAACATTGAAACAATTCAAATATTTTTAAGGGATGTTTAAGCTTATGAGATTGGGGAATTTTCATTTGGTCTAATTGGGATCACAATATCTGTAATAGTACAACTTATGTACCTTTCAAAATCACAACGTCAGAGTCACCAGTCATAATCATTGACTTCACCAAAAGCTTACTAATTCGGTCAGGTAATACTTATTTATGTAAAAAAAAACTCAGCCACTGAAGGCATCCGAAACATATTTTTCAAATATTCATCTTACCTTGTTTACAATCTGTTCCATTGTACCCAGCCTGACATCCACCCACACACTGACCAGTCACGTGATCACACTCAGGTGAAGAGACAAGACATTGTCGGTCACCACAGGACAAGCTGCAGCCAGATCCATAGAATCCAGATTCGCATTCTGCAAAAGAAGATTAAATTCAAGAAATAGATCCACTTTGATGAAACATTTGTCATTTTCTAGGTTCCTTATTATAAAATGCATATCGAAACTTGGCGGGATGAGTTCTGATAACTCAACTTCTAATTGTGTAATACATGTACGCTTCCGGTCAGATACCCACACCATTTTAAGCAAGTGAAACATACCAGGAGAATATTTAATGTCTAAGACAAGTGAGTTATATCGCTGGACTGTCATTTTCTAGTTTCCTTATTTTGAAATGCATACCCAAACTTGGCGGGATGAGTTCTTATAACTTGTGTGAAGCAGCTGGGGTCACATGGTTTTGAAACCACATCTATGTTGCAATTCTTGCTACTTCAATTCATTTAATCGATCACAGGGAAATATCAAACACTATCCAGTGACTATTTGACTGACCGTGGTAAAATGAATTAATAAGATTACGCAATATAATCCCGTTTCATGAACTTGGCTTTCACAAGGAACTATAAAATACTATTTTATGCTTTGATGTAGTTCATGGTGAAAGAGATTGCTGTCATTTCAATTTGAATTGCAAAATTCAATCCACGAGCTCTTAAATATCGAACTTCACCTGTACATGAAATGTAATCACTCTCACCAAAAACTTCCACTTCTCCAAAGTCCAGAACAGCTCCCTGTCCATCGTTGTTACTGTCGGTGTACAGAAGGAGATGGCGCCATCTACCGGTACATGTGACAGTATATGTAGAGTTTATATCCCCTCCATTGGGACGTCCCCTAACAGTGTGGCACAACTGGTCACTTGTTCCTTGACCAGAGAATGGACTTGTGGACGTGTACAGCTGAACTCCATTACGTCTCGGAGCGTCTGTAAACACAAGACCAGTTTAATCAGGAACCTGGCAATGGTGTCACATAACTGATGCGATCGGAGGCATTCGCAGACATTTGTAGATATTCTTAAAACATCAGGCAAACCGGCATTGAACGCCTTGACCTAGAATGGCTGTGAATCTGTTATGAACCCTTCACATACGTTCGGAAGAACTGTCAAGAAAAGTCATGAGTTCAGTGTAGGTCGTACCGGATTCGTACACATATTTCCCTGTTGTCGTAGCCTATTCCTGACGTCAGCGGCAAACTATTGACGTTCATGCAGCATTCCTGACAGTATATGTACGATTCCAACCAAATGTCTCTTTTATTCCTAACGCTATCGTACTTATATAGTAACTGAACAGTGGAGAGACACCATTTGAATTAAACACATGCAACAATTTACGAATCCTGAAACTTATTCATTTACAGCGATTAGTGGGATTCGTGATCGTAGAGTTTGAGAACCTTTTGTAAAAGTGTCGAATTGGGTATTGAGGGCATCACATGACCTCCCAATGGCTATTCTTAATTACATTACTTGGTTTCTTTAAATTTACGTTCAACTTCAGTTTATCTTGAATTCAATCTCAACATGACTGATAGACACTTCGACTACTGACACTTTGCATAGGTACTAGCGATAACTGTTTCCATCCAGTAATTTGATCATTAATTTGATCACTGTACATGTTATATAATTATGTTTCCATGTATTTTTATAAATGAATTTATAAATGAAAATGTATGCTCACTCAGACATGAAACAAATTCACTAACAGGCAATAAAGAATTATCATAGTTTACTCTTAAGGCCATATTGCTCACTATTACCTGCATACAGTTATAATCAACTCGTCTATCTCGTTAGTCTATGGTATAGTTCCATTATATCAATGGGTAACACTAGGTTGTAACCACAGTCAAACCTGGCTGATTTGTTTGAGTATTTGGATATCTGGTTTATGGGCCGTCTAAGTTTTGGGGGGGGGGGGGGGGGGGGGGGGGGGGGGGGGGGGGTAAACCGATTTAAGACAACCAAAAGCCATTTTGAAAAAACTCTAATCCATGTGTTTTTAACATTTCGCGTATAAAGATATGCATTTCGCAAAATAATAAGATTGATATATTGATGATATAAACTATTCATTTGTAAGGAGTTATCAGCAATGAAAACGAAGCATTCTATTTTACAAACATCATAAAGATTCAGAACGTTATGTTTATCTAACTGAGATTCATTCTTTACAAGATATATTCTTATAAACTGAGTATTAAGATAATTGCAGACTTGAATTTGCATAAAAGAGCACCAAATATTATTACAAGTATAAGAAGAGTCCTACAATTGACAGTCACAGTAAAAATAAATTTATAAAAAATTAAGGTAGGGTTGTTACATTTTACCGCATATTCTGTTATAATTTACCGAACTTTTTAGTAACATTTTACCGCACCCCCTTATTACAATTTACCGCACTAACATTTATTACATCTTACCGCATTTGTATTACAATTTACCGCAGTATTACATCTTACCGCGTTTTTATTACAATGTACGGCAGTTATATAGAGGATACTAAACGACCTTCTATTTAAAACCATTTTTATTAAACGAGTTAATGATTTTGTATAAAACGAGCGAAAGCGAGTTTGATACCAATCATTCACGAGTTTAATAAAAATGGTATTAAAAAGAAGGAAGTTTAGTATTCTGTTTATTACTCGCCCACCAATAATCCAGCAAAATAGCCGACATGGCTCTCAAAACTATGATTCCCGCAAGCCCGATGCCATTGTGACGACGTTACCCCCATTGTGACGTCATAACCGCAAGCTATTGTGACGTCATACGTGCGGTGGTATTACACTAGTTTAATATTGCCGTATAAATATTACACTGCAGTATCTTACACGGGCGAGTAATAATACATATTACCGCGTTTATTACATCTTACGTCGTAACGCCCCAAGCTTCACCTTTACAATCTCAAACATAATCCTTTGTAGTTTTACAAGTCACTTGACAAGTGACCTCGGGATTCGCTTAAATTCAGAAGGTAAAATTAAATAGTTTTATTATATGACAAGCAATGACATACTGGGATTTATCAGTGAAATGAACTGTCTATCAAGCTACAGTAAAAATAACTTACATTGTCACTGCGAACAGTGACTGACATAATTTGACGTCATAAAACAATGGTTTCATTGGCTTATGACGTCACAGTGTTGTTGTGGTGACGGGCTGTTCCCAGCGGCCGTTCGGGGAGAAAACGACCCTTTTCGGACGAAATTAGAAGGATAACCTCATATACTAAATAGACTATCCGTCAATTCTTGACAAATACCATGTTTATGTCATCTGGTGAGGTAGAAACGTTATATATTTTCACGACTGACACAGCCACGAGTGAAAATATATAACATTTCTACCTCACAAGATAAACATGGTATTAGTCAAGAAAAGACAGATATCTCTATATATTTACAATAATGTTGATAATCATAAAAATAATAATGTAACATCTGGCTTGTTCTATGCAATGCAGTTTTGTCTACAAGACCTAAAATATAAACGAATATACGACAATTAAAAACTGAAAATATAATGTCCTCTTTCATCATCTTCAACTCACAGTTTGTCCTGAAGTAGATCCTCACTGTAGCGTCCCGTACTTCTCTCTGTAGATCCACCGTCCACCAGGCCGAGGTCTGACCTGTTTCGGTGAGAATGATGATCCCTGGATCGACGCTGTTAGCAAGAGTGTTCCCGTCCACAGCTGTACTAGCATTGTAACCAGGCGCCAATACAACTGCTCTGGTCGGCTTCCCCAGGGCTAAGTTCACCATAGTTCCTGCGAACAGATAATTAAAACAACAATTTTGAAAGGACGAACTGGTCGAATTGTAAAGAATCTGAAGATCGAAAGCGTTTCCAATTTTTCCAAAGGATGCATGTTTACATCATAACATTAACTTGCTTACATTAAACTGCATTACCTCCCTACAGAGATCACTAAACTCAACTCTCACCACGTATTCTCTCTTCAGTCAAAGGGTATCTCGGTTACTGCTTTATATCCATGTTATCCAATGTTATATCACGTCTAACATTGACTGACGGCGGTGGTCTGAACGTTTGATTGGATCTTTCTCAATTGGTTATACAAAGTCAGACACCATACATCGAGGATGACACATAAAACGAGAAAACGTTTATCCAACGTTTTGTTTTCAAAAATAGCATGATAACTTGCCATAGCCAAATTGTTGCCTTTACACCTGTGCACAACAAATGTTGAATGCAACCGATATTAGTAAAAAAAGAACCTAATGGTTTAATAGTCGATTATTATCCTCTAAGTAGCTCATTATCATGAAACAGATATTAATCTCATTAGCATGTGTTTGTATTAATAATGAATATAAAATGTATGGATATGCAACTTCTTTATTCTGCACAGGGGCTGTTTGGACATGGTCTTTAATGAAGTAAGTAACATGGGTGATTATATGCATGATATATAGCGTGGAGGTATGATGGCTGAGAGGGGGCAATTTGATTTCGCGTTAACTTTCCAACACGAAATCGCGAAACAGCGACACAAAATCGCGAAACACGTTAACACGAAATCAAATGGCCCCTCTCAGCCATCATATGGAAGTCATATAGGATTGTGTCTGTAGTCTTGCATTATATATAATGTGCATTGGCGCTGTATAAACAGTATGTATGTATGTATGTACACATGTATGTATGTGTGTATGTATGTATGTATGTATGTGTGTGTATGTATGTATGTATGTATGTAAGTATGTATGTATGTATGTGCGTGCATGCGTGCGTACGTGCGTGCTTGCGTATATGTTATAGGTATATATGTATTGTACACTCACACTTATATATTTCCCCAGACAAGGATGTCAACAGATCTATTGATCATAAGCGGGGTATGTATTGATACTGTTAGGACAGTGCTTAGCTAGTACGGTATTGAATTGGATAGTTTAATTAAACTAATCACAATTAATTAATTTAAGTTAACTATATTACTTGCAAATTTGTATTTGCTTCTTTTGAATTGGCCAAATTCATTGAACATGGATATTGCACATAATCCTTATCTTATCAAGCAAATGCTAGTATCTGTATCGAAAAGTCACACTCATAACAATAAAGAAGTTGACTATCCATATAACTTGTTCTCATTTATCATACCAGCCTCTAAAATGCCTCTGAAATAAATCTTTATCTTGTTTGTAAGATCTATAAGTTGTCGAGAATAAATATTATTTTCGCTTTTACAATGAACTATAGTTTGGCAGGAAAGTAAGTGACACCCCTTTTTCGTACAATAACTACAAAACCAGGAAAACTAGCAAACTTTGCCAATCATAGTTTTAATGGGATTCTAAATTTGAACATTTTATGAGACGAAATACAAATTCTGTTTATTTAACCTGATCTATCAATCTGAGGTAAACACGCGAGTTTTGCGGAGGGTGGTGTCCATAGCCGCAAATTACTATTACGTCATAGCAACTAGGACAGAGGACGGTTTTGTTTGACACCTCTAGGTCAACTTTAGCATCATATTAGGTACAACCATAAAACTAAGATTGGCAAACGATGAGTTTGCTAGTTTTCTGTGGTTTTCTTGTTATTGTACGAAAAAGGGATGTCGATTACTTCCCTGCCAAACTATTATGTTGTCTCTTCATAACATACAATGTGTACTTTCCTTTGTATTTTCCCTTTTCTGTATACAACACACATTCACACATTTGCACAGTTCTACAAAATCGAACACTCAATAATAGTTCACAATTCATTTTAAAATCAGTTCAAGTCCCCTTCAAAACCCCGACCATTGTTATTCAGAATATCATCAAAGCAAGTGTAAACTCCTTACAAGTTTAACAATGTAAATTGTCCCAGTGACATAATTCTGAACCGGTGACGGGAATAGAAAGAAAATATATGGAAATATTTCATAGAAAAATATCAACAGGTGTGAGTCACAGTGAGTAGCTAAATGTTATTTATAGCAGTTGGAGACTCATGTTTACATACATGTATGTTAATGTTTAAGGTATGTTTGTCATTAATTGTCATCATAACATGAATCATTTCC
Organism: Gibbula magus; assembly: GCA_936450465.1. Classification (NCBI taxonomy): domain Eukaryota; kingdom Metazoa; phylum Mollusca; class Gastropoda; order Trochida; family Trochidae; genus Gibbula; species Gibbula magus. Next base: position 76,309,000 of record OW388292.1, on the reverse strand, counting down.
TCATCTTACTATTGTAAGGTGTTGAAGATTACATAATACTAAGACACGTATTATGAGAAACTATATATATATATATAAAGAAGTTGGAAATCCATTAAGACTTTAGAAATACTTGCCATTTAGAAAGTGAAGAAATATAACATGGTTATATTTGGGATAGCACTACCTTCAATAGTACAAATTCTTGTACTTTTTCGGGCCGAGTCCCATGCGGGATTCGAGCCCACGCCCTCAGAGTAAAGCAACTATCGCCAGCATTGACTGTACCAACAGCTTTTACCACAAGGGGATGTGGGTTCGAATCCCGCATAGGACTCGGTCCAAAAAAGTACAAGAATTTGTACTATTGAAGGTAGTGTTATCCCAAATATAACCATGCCATTAAGACTTGTCTATATTTTCTAATAGAATAGTAGCTGTGTCCACAAGTAAGATAATTGACACACAAATTGGTACATTGTGATTTGGGTGGCTTAATTAAACAATGAAAATTAATCAAATCAAGTCAACCATGTCGGCTGCAAATGTGTATTTGTTGCTTTTGTCTTCGGATTTTTTTATATTATATAATGGCTAGGAGACATATTTACCTGGTTTTTGAGACTTAATCTGTATAAAGTGGACCATATATTCTCTTTACTATTTTTTCAATAAATATAAATGTGTGCCTTTGATAAAGTAGAACATTAATTGTTAACTTTACTGTGGCGTTATGCATACAACAACTATTTATACATTTTCGTACCTCTATAATAAGGAGCATTCAAGTTATAGTTCACAATACATTTTAAAACCAGGGAAGTCCCCTTCAAAACCCAGATCACTACTATTCAGAATACCATAAACGGAATTGTAAAAACCCATACAAGTGTATCAATGTTAAACATTCCAGCATTCACACTTGTGAACTGCTGGCGGGACCAGTGAAGAAAGCTTTCGAACTTTATAGTACATATCAATAGAAGTTTTTGGGGCAAAATGCCAAGTAACTAACTTAATGTATGCTGTAATACACAATTTAAAACTGGCTTTAAATATCTCTCGAAAGATATTCATAAAAATGTAGGCAATCACAGTTGGCGATCCATGTTTTAAGATTCCTTAATATGAAAAGTATTCTCAAATAATTATAAATTATAAAGCCATATGTGCTGTATTTCATAACACTAGTTTTTCCTCTACCGCCATAGTTTTGAGAAGAAAATATTAGAATGAAAATGTAAAATACCTGAATTTTAATTTAAATAAATCATTGCTAAACTCACCACATGTACATGATATAAAAAAACACGTTGCTTTTAACACTTATAAAGAAGTTGAAAATACACGAAGACTTGTCTACGTATTCAGGTAAAATATTGTTTGTATACACAAATAGGATGGTTTGTAGGTAATTGTAAAACGAAGGAAGTCAAATTTACCTGAAGATAGATGTAACACAGAACAAGTCAGAAGTAAGAAAACAGCCGCCATGCTTAGTCTCTTGTTGTGATGCACAGGTACCATCATATAGTATGTTCTGTCTGTGTACAGGTGTGAACATTCCTTCTTCACCCTACCTATACGAAGCATTGATCCTAGTGCTATTGAATTACACAATGACATGACACGTTTTGGTATGTTTGCGCGATGCATAAATATAAAGTGAAATAGGATATGACGTCACAATAAAACGTTTACAACAACTCGGCCAAATAACACTTTTGTGGCATATTCACGTGACGTGTTACCTTAACTATAGTCTATGTATGGACATTGATTGTAATCCACATCGTATCTTAAAGGTGTTGCAGCACGTTCTTCTTACTGAAATAAAGTGCTTCGCCCGAGAGTTTATTTCAATAACTACCGTAGTGAGGGTGATTAAACGCCTTACACCACGTGGTCATACTTATTTATTATGCGTGAAGCTTATTTGGTGTGATTAAAAACATCAACACAAGTTTAGTTTCACTGTTTCTTATTAAATAACCTGACCTAGGTCAGTTATTTTTCCGCCCCATCATACAGTATATCTAAACGCAACACTCAGCGACCACATGGTATCAACAAGCGGAAGCGCACTGGATGCTCGTGCAAGATTGTCAACACATTCACTTATGTGAACCTATTTGAAAACGGATTACGAGGGACAAGGACCCGTCAGTGCTATCTTTGATGGTAGATCTACAGAGTGGAACAAGGTCGCGGCCAAGTCACATGGAAATGTTAAAAAGCAAATATGTAATTTGAAAACGGTTCACTTCAATTAAATGCTTCAAATGTGTGTTTTCTCTTTCCAAAAGTCCGTTTTGCCATATTTTATTTCATATTATTATATTTCATTTATATTATCAGAATATTATCCAAAGTATGTTGAGAGGCAATGTCCAAGAACAGTGGACATTTCAACTGTATTTGTTGAGGTAGGGTATGTTGGTTATGCACAAACTGAAAGTAGTTATTTCGAGGTAGTTTTAAAATTCAGAAACCAACTGACATTGGGAATTTTCGAATATTGACTAGAGGCGAAGCCGAGAGGCAATATTCGAAAATTCCCAATGTGTAATTTTCGAGGGAAGATACCAAGTTCGAGGCGAAGCCGAGAACATACGGTATCTGCTCGAGAGTTTTAAAAAATGTTTGGCAAAGATGTAATCGCCTTCAAATAACTACCTCGGACCCGTACATAACCAAGACAACCTACCTGAACACAGCAGATAACCGAGGTTAGAGTCGGTTATCCAGAACAGACTCTTCAGAACAAAGGACATAACTTTCCCTTGTGGTGTAAATCGTGTAATGAGATGTTTTACCATCTAACATAACACTATATTTATTTTATAACTAAATATAACATTTGAGAAAACAACATATGCAAAAAACGTGCTACAGCGCCTTTAAACAACCTGTATTTATCATAATAATGTGTTCTTTATCCATATGATATCAAAACAGTGATGCACAATCCGTTGCAAATATGACGGAAATAGTAGACAAGAAAAATGTTTATTTACATTTATATACACATAACGATTGGTATGCATTGTGATATTGTAAACCACGTCGTATAAAAAACCACTTGAAAATATCAAAATGTAAGGGTATTGCCCATCAAAGTAAACGTTTTCAAAGTAGAACACGACTGAATCGTTCAGCTTGTTTCTCTTTTGCTGATATGGATCTACAATAAACAAATAGTGATAAAACCGAAAAGCATTGGAGATTCATTATCGTCTCCACATAAAGTTGCTTTTTGTATTATTTTCAGTATTTTGCAGTTAATCAATATGTTCGCAAACATTCAATGTTTCAACACTTTTACATTTCAGCATATACACGTGGTTCCATTACAAATAAACAATAAGTCCATTATCTTGATATACACCTGATTAAGTAACATGGCTATGGCGATAGTTGCCTTACTCTGAGGGCGTTGGTTCGAATTCCGCATGGAACTCGGCCCGAAAAAAGTAAAAGAATGTGTACTATTGAAGGTAGTGTTTTCCCAAATATAACCATGTTATATTTGAATGGCTCGGGGTAATAAGTCCACAACCCACACATTATGAATTGTTGAGATAATCCTATTTTGTGTGTTGCAAATGGTCACTTTGCCATATTAGAATCAGTTATCTCCCCTAAACTCAATGATAGTCGAGTTGCATCAATCCCATATTTAGGATAAAGCACATACTGCCCCGAGCCATTAACTTCTTCACTATATAAATGACAAGTATTACTAACACCTGCTTATGCTTAGATACACAACACGGTGTCGTTATTTGGAGGTACTTGAATTCATGTAACTGCACCACTGAGTCCGATACCAACCTGATAGCATAAACTGCCCGCACGATATCAGATATCACACCCGAGGAAGGTACATTACTTACAAATGTATTTGTATGGCTGGAATCGAACCATTGAACTACGGATTTATAAACTAGCAGCTTATCAACTGCACCACTGCGACAGTGACTTCAGTCATATTAGTTTTAGAGGGGGGAATATTGTTACTGTTAAGACTATGATTTTAAAGTAATTTTACGAGGATTTTGCATTTGGTTTTATGGGGGAAAATGTTATGATAGGTATTGGTATACATTTGTGTTTTACTTCTGTAGTTGAATTATGATTTGATTGGAGAATACATCTTTTAAAAAAGAAACCGCTTTTTAACCGGCATAGTAATTGCTTATAATTATGGAAATAGGACAGTTGTATTACCTAGCTTGTATGTATGCATGCATGTATGCATGCATGCACGTATGTGTATATGTAAATGTTTGTATAATGTACGTATTGTACGTACGTATTTACGTATTGGTTAAGGTACGAAAACGAGCTCTTTGTGTGTGGAGAAAGAATGAGGAGGTATAGGTGGGGGCAGATAGAACGAGTGCAAAGCATGTTTGAACACCTGAATTATCCCTTACATATAGTGGACTAGTCCATATTCATACGCCACATATAGGTTTAAACGCGTGCATAGCACGTGCGATCCACACACGTGTAATGAATCCTGAAGATGATGGACACGGACAGCGACGGAATGTTTCTTATTCAAAATCGATTTATTGATGCTGAAGACATACAAGGTAATGAAACCGTTAATGATGCACGGTAACATTCACCAGAAATGTTTGATGAAGAAGTAATTCAACAAAAGATTAAAGATGCCGTTCCATCAAATACTAAATACAAAAACGAATGGGCTGTTTCAAGCTTTCGAAGTGGCAGAACAACAGGCTTCTACTGTCTATTGCAGATAATATACCTCGTTATTGCTTAAAAACACCCATACTCGACATTGAACAGAGCTTTGCAATGCTTCATATTTGAAGTCAGAAAAGAAGACAGTACAAAAATACAAATCTCAGAGTCTGTATGGTACGATTTGCGGAATCAAGAGCTATCTCCGGTTGATGGGAAAGTCCATCAATATCTTTGAAGATGAGATATTTAAAGAAACTATCAATGCATTAGACGCGGCCATGAAGGAATTATCGGCAATTGGATATGGACCAGCCTCTCGACAACAGAGCGAACTTATCACAATCGATGAGGAAGAAATGATGTGGCAATAGGGCATACTGGGGGATTCAAACCCAGACCAGTTACGAGACACGCTGCTCTACTTGAATAGTCTGCAGTTTGCGCTGAGAGGTGGTCAGGAACATCGAAGGCTTCGCAGGTATCCCAAGCCCCAAATCCCCGGACCATTCATTGACGGCTCAACTGGACCTCATGTACTGTGAAGATGTATCGAAAGCGAACTCTGGAGGAGTGAAGTCAAAGAAGGCAGAACCAAAAATAGTAAAAGGTTCTGACAATCCAGACAACAAGGATATGTGCCACGTGCGCCTGTGGGAGAAGTATAAGTCATTAGGCCCAAAAAATAAAAACAAATGTTTCTGGTCTTGACAGGCTGACAAAAATGATGCGATGACGCGATTTATTATTTTTTTTGAATGATGAGATAAATTCCATTTTGTACAAACCTCTCACCAGTTAAAAAAAACAAATTTAGACAATTATTTATATAAATAAAGCACAAACCTCTTAAATATGTGTTTCTATTCCTAATGGTCAATCATCTCTGCCCTACACTCCATTTTCAATATCCAATGGCTAAAGAATTAGAGTTATCTGCCTTTTTCTTATGTTAAAACCTAGAAAAAAAGACCGGGTTTGAAACTGATGCGGGTGGAAACCAGAAACAAATTCTTTCTTTTTTTTGGCCTGATGGTGAGTTATTTGGTACTTATGAAATCGCGAAGCAAATTTCCATTTTGATTGAAAACTTTGATTAATGGCATAGACAGAAAGACACTTTTATTCAGTATATAATGCAATGACTTATATTACAATGGTGATACATTTGTTTCTTACAAAAATAATTTGTCATATTGAAAAATTGTTCGTAAAATATGTGGAAACTGACAATTTCACAGATAGCTGTAATTAAAGGTATCATGATATCAAGTTTAAATGTTTCTAAGTTTAACAGATATAATGAATCTAGCAATATTAGTCAAAACAGTTACATTTTATGCTGGACATAAGCCTTATGAAATCTTCTTTACATGGATTATTAGAATCATCGTCAATTAAATATTTAATTCAATATAGCTGTAATCATCAAACAAGACTGGGGGTATATAGCGGTCAGCACGTCCGTGTGTCCGTCCGTGCGTCCTTCCGTCCCAATGCTTTTGTTCCACTCCACGCGAAAACAGAAATTGTCATCTCTGTAATTCCCGATCGATAGCAGACGAGTTCCACTATTTATTTAAATGTTCAGCTTTTACCAATGTAAGAACCATGTATATACCAGAATATTTATGTACCTTTCCAAATATCCATAAAATGAAATCATTACTATGTACAAAAAAACTCTCAGTACTAAAAGGATTATCCAAATTTATCGCTATTGTAAATGCTAAAATGAAAAGAATTATGTAAACTGACCTTCACATATTGTATCTAATTCATTGTTATATATTATATATGTGCTCTTGTACCACCGTCGGTGGATATACAGAGAATAAAGAATTGAAATTGAAAATCATAACTCTGACACAAGTTGTTCAAATTTTGTTTACGAAACATGATATGTACAATCACCGTCATGTGGTCATCTGCCTTTTGCATGTTTCCTACCCTCATTTGTATAATTTGTGCAAATTTTCTCCGTTTTTCGACTTGTTCATTCACACGATTTGTTCCACTCATAACTCAAACACTACTTGTTCAAATGTTCCGAAACATGGTACTTATAATCGCTATGATGCGTACATCTGTCTTTTGTATGTTTCATACCCTCATTTGCATAATTTATGCAAACATTTCTCCATTTTTTAACTTTTGCTTCTAAATCACTCTTACAAGTGTATCTATGAAGACATATTTACTATGAAAACACAAATACTCTGCTTTCAAAGTACTTCTGTGGTTTGTTCATACAGAAGACTAAACATTGATGTCTATCTGCTTTTTAAAAACTGTTCTTCTTTGACCAATGCTAAAAGCGGGGGTATATGAGTGAGCTATGCTAACTAATTCTCTCGATTTGACCGTACGACTTACTTAAATTCCTAAAAAATTCAAGGAACACAACAACACAACACATTAATATAATTTGTACAGTTTAATGCAAAATGGGGTTACATTATATTTATTCTAAATTATAAAGTATCCCTGTTTATTCACTCCGTAAAGCGGAAATTTGCAAGTGAGAATGGAGCCGAAGAATGAACTTAGAAGCGTCTCTGGGAGCTTAAAATAATTAATTGTGTATGTTTTACGTGAGTAAATGTAACATGTGGGGTTGGGATTAAGAGACCACGACCCTGTGTTCAAATGGGTGTCGAGTTTGAATTTTTGGGACAATGAATTTTGACAGTTGAAAATTATTTCGATTTGAGTCGAGAGAAATACGTTGCCAACCTTTGCTCACTTCGTTCGCGCATAGGGAAAACTGGTCGTTCATATATGTTGCGCAACATATTTTCACTAAAGTTCACCTTTTAAGAGATGATGATTTTATCGCAGTAATGATGTCAAACCTGAAAGTGTTTTACAGGGACTACTTTAAGGAAGCTCTTTTGAAGAAATTCTTCTTCAGACAATACTATGCCTGAAAGATATGTATGATGTGTACCAGTATTTCCACTCAGATCACTGTGCACTGTGCGTCACCAGCATTGGTATTTGTCATTGGATACATGTATGTGGCAAATGTTGATAGTTATTATAATGCAACATGTGTAAGCGGGTAAATAAAACAAGTGTACCATACATACTTTGTACTATCATCTGGTCTGTAACAGCCATGTGAGAAAAATTTGAGTTAGAATATTTACAACTGTTTGCAATGTTGACAGGAAGCTGGTGATAATGATTGTACTGAATGTTAAGAGTTAGATAATGAGGAGCCTGTCAACCTATCAAGGTTTTAGTGGCTTGGTAACAATACAGAGATTGCCAAATTGAAGTTTCTGCCAACATCTGTCTCATTTTATAATTGTTGTTAAAATAATAACAAAACATAATGTTTGTACATCAAGTGTTTATTAAACTATATTTGAAAGTCATATATCCTCTTTGTACATGATTCATTTATAAGATAAATAGTTGCGTTTGTAAAATTTCCGGGATTCATTGCTATTCAACACCCGCCAATTTAGTTTAACGACGGCGTAAGCCGGAGGTTTTAAACGCTGAAATTTGCGGGTGTTGAATAGCAATGAATCCTGGAAGTTTTACAAACGCAACTATTTATCGATATTGTAACATGAGCCTTAGTTATCAGATGTTTTGAAACGAACTCTCTTTGTGCGTACCTATCTCTGAGTGGAAAGGATTTTGCGACTGTTCCGTTTTTGTAAGAGGTGTGGTCAGGTCAAAACAAATGTAAATACTTGGCGTAATATGTACCTTAGCAACAATGTACACATAAGCTCAAACAGTGTCACTCAACTATGTTCACTTCACAATATTCACGTATCCTTTTAGATGGCGATAAACATTTATCTACGACATCAACACAGTAAAAGACCTAGGAACAAACATCTTAAACTTGCCCTAACCCATTGTGACTATGACGCTAGCATTGTGACGTCAAAACGGTTGATCACTATGACGTCATGCCATGGCAACGGCATTCGGTAAACACAACCGCATGGAAGAAGGCTGCAAACTTGGACAAATCTTACTAGTTGAAAACATTTTAGTTACTTGAAACTAATTAATGTTGAGAGTTATTTGTTACCTATACTGCTATACACAAGTTAGAAAATGACAATGCTACCTGTCAAATTTGAATAAGGGGCACATATTTAGAGAAATAGAAAATTAAAAATTTGAGTCGGGCCGGATCTTGTGAACATGATGTATATGTTCGAGGTGATTCGCCCCAAGTAATTTGCGGGTATTCATTGTCATTCAACATAGGCATATCAGCCAATCAGAATCAAGGATACAATTTTCAGTGAAGTAGAAATTTGCACAAAGCACAGTGTACCTGTGATCATAAAACACTTAAGCATGCTCCTGCTAGGAGTTATTTCATTAGTATCAGATCAATGGTTGAATGATATTGATTCATAGGTTCTGGAAACAATTCAGTTTGACAGTTTTAACAATAACAAGTCTAGTGCATGAGTTAAACCTGTGTCGCCTGTGTGGGAACAGTGAAACATGAAAGCAGCGGCTGACAGTGACAAATAAATCCCAAATTACATTATCATCATCCCTGCCAAGCACTACAAAAGTTCTCGTAATAATGAGATGATTGTAAGCCCAATTTGATTAACTAAAACTCACAAGTTGACGATACAAGTCAATCATAGTTTGAAATGACAAGAACGCAAATTTCTCATTAAGCATTTTTTGGGATTATGCAACTTCTAAATTTGCACAACATGAAACATACATATATTATTTCGGAGGAGAGTTTTGTTTCTGTTACAGTCATGGGATATTTTAGTATTTAAAAGTTTTACCAAGACCTATACAAGTCTTTCAATATGCACCCGTTTACTGGCAATTTTTCTGTTATCACAGTCTCACAGTTCATTAGTCTAGTCAGTTCCATATTCCTTACATCAATTAAACATGTCTACTAAAACGTAAAATAAATCTAGCTAATTATTGCGTATTTGTACGAAAAAAGCTATCGCAATAGTTATTGCAATGGTGAGTTACAATAGTCTATCGCTATCGCAATAGTAACTGGCAATAGACTATCGCTATCGCAATAGTCTCTTTTGGGTCAATATTCACCCCTACTTGTTATGTGTTGTAATCGTCATCTCTGAGGTGGCTCCGACATATATAACTGAATCGACTTGAGGGTTCCCACATTTCGCGGACAGATCTCTCTCGTCTAATAGCGTGTATCCATTTCAGTTGCCGATCTTTGTCCTTCGGCAAGATATGCGCGTCAGGGTTACTGCACTGAGGCACAATACAAGTAGTTTCGGGTTTCGAGTTTGTGTACTAAGTGTGATAAACTGGTTTGACGAGTTGCTATTCACAAAATAAAGGAAGCGCTTTGACAAGGGGGGTAACTGACTTCTGTCTCCCATTGAATGTCCGTGTTAACGACTGACAGAGTGGGACATTGATAAAGTTATATAAATAAAGTTATATACATCCACCAACATAAGACGGGAGACAGGAAAGGACCTGTCCACTTAGAACTGGTCAACCGGTCAGTCAGGGTCTCTACGTGGAGTGCGTATGATAACCCCCTGTGGATATTCTCTGTTGTGGATAACTCTGAATAAGGTATGTTTTTATACCCTGTACCCACATTTTATTTTTAAAAGTTTTCCAAGGATGGGATCCTATACGAAGCTGGTGCGCTTTGAAAAACAGGGCTTTGATCTTCTCGACAGCTTCCTAACACTTGTTTGTCCTAGGGTTGATTCTGCCTGCATTTGGGGTTTCTGGTTTCTGTCATTGCCATAGGCAATCGAAGTATTACAACATAATTTATTCAATGAGTATATATATGTTTTGGGAGATATTTTGGGTTGTTCTTATGTTGATTCTGATTTGTTGATTGTTACATAGGTGAAGAAGACAAATATTTGATGGATGATCAACTCCTTTATTAACAATAGCGACGTTTAGTATAGATCCTTATATCGTTATCAAGCAAGTTAATGCTTGATAACGGTATAAGGATCTATACCGAAACGTCGCTATTGTTAATAAAGAAGTTGATCATACAAAATATATTTGTCTTCTTCATCACACCAACTTCTAGAATTGCTCTCAAACAGTTGTTACATCGGTATTTCTGGTTCCTACCGTTACCATGGTCAATCTAAGTAAAACATAATTCATTCAATGAATACATTTATATAGGGGAACTTTTAGGTTTGTACGGAAGCATCCAAGTGCCACAGTCAAATTTTGTTTTCTCATAATTAGGAGATACTTACTCCTAATTAGGACATAAGTTACTCCTAATTAGGACTTAGTTATCACCTAATTAGGAGATACTAAGTCATAATTAGGACATACATATATCCTAATTAGGACAAAAATATCTCCTAATTAGGACTTGATTATCACCAAATTAGGAGAAACTATCTCCCAATTAGGAGGAACTATCTCCTAATTAGGAGATACTATGTCCTAATTAGGAGATAACTAAGTCATAATTAGGAGATAACTAAGTCATAATTAGGAAATAGTATCTCCTAATTAGGTGATAGTATATCCTAATTAGGACATAACTATCGCCTAATAAGGACATAACTAAGTCCTTATTAGGAAATAAATAAGTCCTAATTAGGAGTAAGTATCTAATGATTACACATTAAACATACAAATAAGGGCTGCCTGCTGTAAACAATTCTGAGACAGTTTGAAAAGATCTATCCATTGCTTGTAAATCGGGATTCTGTCATTCATCTGGTGAAGGGACAAGAATTACACACACATGTCATCTTGTATAATAATGAAGTTGTTTTGTTAATTGATAGTCACAATACCTACTTCCAAATACAAAGTTATTGTAGTGTGACTTAATACTTTAAACATCAAATGATTTTTAAACAGGTTTGTCATCGAACATCAGAACATACATAGAAACTCATATTATAATGATAATATTAAAAAAAATATTTCATAATATTCGAAACCGTAATCCATTCATAGTGTACATGTATGTATATAACGCTAATACTAACATTTTCAAATATATAACGGATAGTAAAATTTTCCCAAGTATATAAATTTCAAATCAAATTGCATTTACACTGAAAACCGAATTCATAATATTTCACATGCATATATGTATATGTAAAGTATATGACTAATAAAATGTTGAATAAAGGTGAACAACCGGGTGAAGAATAGTCGGAGGAAAACACTAATTTAATCCAGGATCTCATTGTCAGTTTCAAGCAATACACGTAAGATTTAATTGAATCTCTTTTTCCTCGTTGATTACCGTATTCCCTCTAACAACCGCAGGACTGTTATTATCGGCGCTTATTAGAGAGTGTTAAAGGTACATCCATTGTGTTGTTTGGGGTCAAATATAGCAAACGTTATATATGGTCTTATTTCATCGAGTAGTACCAACTGTTACCGAAAACTATCATTTTAATGATACTCGACTTAGTATATTGACGATATGAAGGTAAAAGTATCAATTTCTGATCGAAAACCGGACAATGCACAGCGTGTGGCGCGCGCCAATGAGTCAAACGTAATTTTGGAATCTTATTTAAACCTGACAAAATAACAAATTTGAGTTGATAATGTTCAATAGGTCATATAACTACTGTGCATGTAAATAGGTAATGCACTTTCGGTTTCTGCACATGCATAATGATGTTACTCGGTTTTAATTGGAAACTAGTAATTATGATATGTTTGGCTATTGGGGATGAATATGCAAGCTGAGTGAATTTGTTTGCATTGTAAACAGCACATATGATGTGTTGGAACATATTAAAGCCAAATAAATGTTTATGAAACACAATGGATGCACCTTTAAGAGACCCAGTGCTTATTGAAGAAAATTTCCGACCCGGCGCTTATTTGAAATTGTTAGAGTTCCAGCGCTTAATAACATTTACATGTTGTTCAAACCCTGCACTTATCAGAGACTTTAGAGACCCGGCCCTTATTAAAAGATTATTTCAGACCCTGCACTTATTATAGACTGTAAGTGACCCAGCACTTATGAAAGATAAGTTCAGACCTTGCACTTATTATAGACTGTAAGAGACCCGGCACTTATTAAAAATTAGTTCAGATCCTGTACTTATTAGAGATTGATAGAGATTCGGCGCTTATTAAAGATTAGTTCAGATCCAGCACTTATTATACACTGTAAGTGACCCGGCACTTATGAAAGATAAGTTCAGACCTTGCACTTATTATAGACTGTAAGAGACCCGGCACTTTTTAAACATTATTTCAGATCCTGTACTTATTAGAGATTGATAGAGACCCGACGCTTATTAAAGATTATTGAGATCAGGCGCTTATTATACCATTTTTGCCACGGCGCTTATTATAACATTTTTGCCACGGCGCTTATTATAACATTTTGATACGGTGCTTATTATACCATTTTTTTGCCACGCCGGTAATTATACCTTTGTTTTGCCACGGCGGTTATTATACCATTTTTGCCACGGCTTTTATTATACCATTTTGTCACGGCGCTTATTTTACCATTTTTGACTCGGCGGTTATTATACAATTTTTGACACGGCGCTTATTATACCAATAACGGTTTTAGTAGCGTATATTAATTCGCCCGAGGTTCGGACAATTTTAACTTCGGACAGTACCACCTAGTTACCCGGCATGAGTCAATAGTGTATATTTAAGGGATCAATATGCCATTTGTATAAAGCATGCTTGCCAATATCGGCATTTGATACGATGATTGTTCCTATTTTAATTTATGGTTCAGAAGTATGGGGATTTGAGAAACTTGATCTTAAAGAAAATATCCACATCAAATTCTTAAAATTTGCCTCGGGTTTACGAAAATCAACACCAAATTTTATGGTTTATGGCGAATTTGGTAGATCACCAATTTATATAAAGATTTGCTGTCTTTTTGGCACAAACTAACATGTGCTGAAACATTAAAACTATCCAATGTGTTGTATCATATCAGCCTTAACAAATACAAAGAAAATATCATATCAGACCCATGGATTCATTTTATCAAAACTTTATTAGATAGAATTGGCTTATCAAATGTATTTGTAAATCCGTTGGTATGCTCTACGTCTTTCCTAGTTCTGAAAGCTGGACAAATTCTAACTGATCAATTTATTCAACAATGGCGAGAAAACATCAGATCAAGCCCAAAAGGACTCTATTATCAACACTATAAACAATCACTTGCTTTTGAAAATTATCTTCTTTTACCAAGAAATATCTATATGCCGATTTTGAAATTCAGAACACTAAACCTAAACTTACCAATTGAAACTGGAAGATGGCATAGCATACCAAGAGATGAAAGAACTTGCAAAATCTGTAACTTGAATGAAATAGGTGACGAATTACACTATATACTTACATGTCCAACGTTATATGAAAAACGAAAGTTATATTTACCCATTATGCAGAGTTTAAACGCTATATGTAACCTTACCCATGCTCTAACTCCATCAACTAAACGAAATATGAAATTTTTGTCAAACTTCGTTATCCATCTTAACAATCTGTTATCCAATGTTTAATCACTAAATGATATTTTACACTTAAGTTATGTAACCAACTGTATGTGATCGGTTAATTAATTAATTATATATGTAATCAATAATCGTCTGCCATAAGACGCATGCCTTTATTATGAAAATATGTATCTATGTATGCTCTTGTACCACTAAGGTGGTTTTTTGAGTAATAAAAAATCGTTGAAAAATCGTTGAAAAATCGTTGAAATCGTTGATAAATTCTTAGCAATATGCCGCATGAAGAATAACTAAGACTACATGACGTCACAATCACATTCGTAGGCGTCGACGTAAAACCTAATCGGATGTAAGGGCGAAAGTTCGCATTCTCTAACTTAATTTAACTATCTTATGGGAAACTGTCTTCATGTATGATCATTTAAGTTCCGACTATGACGCATTCACTGTGTACTGTGAGCGGACTTCATAATTCTCTGTGTTTTCAATCAGTAATGGCTAAACAAATGTGTTCATGAAGTTTGTATTCATACAAACTGGTAAAGCAAACAGAAGGATGGAAACTCTAAAAAAAAGTCACGCCTTTACGTTTTCGTTGGTACACGAATTGTCAGTACAAAGTTTTCTTGGACATGTGCTATCACAGAACAAGCTGAAATACAAGTAAAGCAGGTTTTAGACCCATATCATCAACAATAACTCTATAAAGCTATGCAAACAGTTCTGACTAACGCAACACAATAGACAGTGATGTTCCAAGCCTATAAGCAAGTACAAAAGATATTGTTCAGCTGTAGTGGCTCCTCCCGTCTGGAACGGAATTTGAGTCGGGTCTTTTCAATATACATTGATCACCCACCCGAAGTCTTTATCACACAGCACGTAGAATGTTTTATTCATGCATTGTGTTGTTCGCTCCATAGCATTGTCAGCACTTACATTCAGCCTTGAGTGGTAGACGTCTATCACATTGCGCTGGACGCGATTTAGATTTAGTCTCAGAAATATGTTTTTCTTACCAGCAACATTTTACAAACAATTCAAATAATTTAGTTATACCATATGGAGCCCTAAATATGCCTGAATTTCAGAGCTAGAGCTGAGTAATCTAGACTTGCTATAATTTTGTAGACTGGACTTGTCGTTAATTGAATATTATGCTCTAGGTCTGGATGACAGACTAGACACGATTCTGTGGAGACAATTATGATGACAATAGTGACAGTTTTTAGTGTTTGAATGCCATTTTCTGGACAACATCTTCTACGCGTTGTTTCGAAGTTTATGCTTACTCCTTCACCAAGTGGAATGTAAGGAAATAACGAAATAGGATGCATATATATATATATAGGACACACATAATAAGACGTCTCAATCAGGGAGAATAAAGGGGCAGTTGCACGTTTGTTCGCTCAAATAAGTTGAAATGTATTTGAAAAATAATGTCACCAATAGTAACACATCCTTCTCTTTTCGGAAAATCGAGTTAAAAAATGCGGGTACATGGTTCGGTAAAGCCAAGGGAATCGTTTTTGTAATTCGAAATGATAAAATGTGTTCACAATAAAATGGCCGCCATGCAATTTCTGCTTTATATACTCAACACCATTATTACTACTACACATACGGATAACTAATTTGTGTTATAAGATGTTTACCTCTAAAGTAATATAAATGAAATAAACTATCATTATAAAAGGAAAATTTGAAAACAATATAATTGGCAAAAAAACTTGCTACAGCCTCTTTAAAATGCATGGGGGGGGGGGGGGGGGGGGGGGGGGGATGTTCGCTCCTTCTTGGTGAACTTCAAAAATGAAATATTATTAATGTCATTTTTATTTACTTCATGATATTCTACATCATCAACATACTTTTAAGAATCAAATGAAATAAAGAAAATGTGACTTTAAAAGGTCCATCTAAAAATTGCTTAAACAGCATAAATTGCCGAAATTTGACTATTCGGGTTTATTTTGTGTCAAAGCTTAAAAAAACCCACACTACCATATATACGTTTTCATCGATTTTGGTAGGGAAACATGAACTCTGTAACATATCTAAAGTTTTTAGCAGTGTTTTTCTTCATTTCCCCCATAGACTCCCATGTTAAAATTGTACTTCATCCCACCATCTTACAGGCGTCATATCTCGAAAAAAAACACACTACCCCCTATTTTTTAATTCTGATTTTAATTCATATATAAAAAATATAAGTTATAAAAAAGTTTAATACTATAAATATGAGGAGCGAACATCCTTAAAGAAGTTGTTATCCCGAAAATCTTCCAATTTTCTGTTTTGTTCCTGTTTATGTCAAGCGTATCAGGAGTTGTTTAATTATCAGAATGAAGGACACACAAGGATCAAACTGTCCAGTAACTACATGTAGTTAGCTTGATATCACAGTCTTGTCATCAGGGAAACTTTTTATCCTTCTATTTCAATCAGTCAAATTTTTACTCACTTTGATGAACATCGTGTTTTAGATTTTATAAAGGAAATTAATATCTTTGATAAACTATAACTTTTATATATTTTATATCAGCTTTTAACCAAATTATGATAATTTGCTGGTGTTTTTAAGGGCCTTCGTGTCGTTCTTGTATGCTTTTGCTATTATTTTAAATATCTAATTTAATCTAATTTCTCGCCGCTAATGGCTGCAATATTGCCCAAGTGCCGTTAAACAATAACTCACTCACTCACTCACAGTCTTGTCTCCAACGGACTCGGGCGGGATAGCGACGGCTTCAAGCGACCGGCTTCGGATCAAGAGGTCCGGGTTCGAATCCCGCCAGGGGCACGGCAACTTTGTTTGCTGCGGAGAACTGTTCTACATGCAGTAAGGTTTGGGCGCAATGTTTCACTAAATTTTAGCGCCGTACCGCCCATGGTTCGCTAGTTCCAGCCGATGCTCGCAGGTTTCACCGCAATGCATAGCCACGTGGTGTTGCTGGCTTTCTCCCTGCCATAATACTTGCAGCCGCGATATAAGTGAAATATTTAAAACGGCGTTCAACTCACCTCACCTACAATGTATATTGTCCACTTCGTCTAATGTGTAGACGACTGACTGTGCGCTAATTGTTACGGACCCACTGGGTAAAAAACGAAATATTGCGAAATATTATTGATTTTAAGTGATTGATTTTTATAGGGACATGATTTGTAAAGCGGTACTTGCAATTTCATTCATCAGAGTGCATCATTTGTATGATAGGTAAAATCAAATAAGCAGTGACTGTTGACCGGTGTATGTCAACATTTTCAAAAGTTATACATACAAATATTTCATTCAAGCAAATTTACGATTATTCTTCGGCATTGCCTAATTAACAAATTCGGTCATTATCACTAATCATTCTCTTCCCACGGGGTTACTCTCTTCAGAATTCCGACCCTCCCCTCTGTGACATTAGGCCATTTAAATTTATCTCGGTTCCAGCAAAATCCCCAAGCGGGGAAAATGGTTAATGTAAACTCTATCCCTGCTTCTTATCCAATAAATACACCTTTCGACGGCTTGGTCAATCGAGTGACTTCCAAGGTCATACATGTAGCATTTGCCTATAAAGGGTCTTTCTAATTTGCATATGTCCTTCAAATATGTCTGATGCAAATAACACAAAGAAACTATTTCGGATTTTGTCTCTGAATTGGTCGTCTTTATTTATCAGCATGTTTATGACCAATTATTTTCACAAAAGCAAAAAGCATATGTATAGTTTTATTTATCATGTGCCTCTATATATAGTCTCTCATAATCAATTTTGTGTGTGGTTCGAATACTTTTATTTACTAGTGTATTTTATTGATCGCGAGGCGAGACTAATGAAATATCTGTCTGTCTGTCTGTTGCGACGTTTCGCCCGATATCAACGGGGTTCGACGCGCTAATAACTCGGTTGATTGGTCACAAGTGACAGACGTCGAGGACAACCCTGTAGCAACCGGCGTCAGCGACGATAAAAGTAAGTATGTGTTTGTGTAGAAGAATTAAGTCACATTTGTAATTTTTATTGAAGCGTTGACATAAGCTCTAAGCTTGCTTGCCAATCCATTTTAATGAATAAAAGATCTTTAAACCAATTTCAAAACTATTCTTTATAGCAACAGTGAATTATTTAATAATACTAACTTACATATTGTCGATTTAGTTTCTTATTGACTAAAGCAAACGATCCCAACACTTCAGAAAACACATTCATCGAACATACTCTGTCACTGTTATGTGAATTTGTTTTTTTTGTTGTTACAATGTATGTTATGCGTAATAAAGTATAAATACAGTCCACGTCACGGGGAGCGATATGTATATGATCATTCATATAGGGAAAATAGCAATGTTTATCAATCACTGTAACATCTGGACATATTTTGTTTAAATCACTAATTTATGAACGGGACAATGTCAACTTGACATGACCATCATCCTTGGAACATGACACCTCAAAACAACCATCTACTCCAATTTCCTTTACAATTACTAGTTACATTCACCCCCAGAAGTCTGTCCTTGTGCAATCAACCGAGTGACACATGTGGCGTGTACAACCGAAATGCTTTTCAAGGTCAATGGGGCATAACTCAAATATCCCCTTTTAAAACTCAGTTTTCTCTCTTTAAAGTTGAAGTCTGCCTAAACTTAAGAAGTAACACATTTAAATTTTGGACATAAGGGACTTCATATATAAATAAAGATATTAGATCCCCTAGGCAAAACATTGACATCTATGATATTGCATATATAATGTCAATTGTACATTCACTATTTGTTACAAAAGAAACTTTAAACCAATGGTCCCAAATGTACACTTGAACTTATATTCTCAAACTTATACGGCGTGTACAAGTTGTCTTTATAATGATAGCTAACGTGTGAAGTTGCGTCGAACAGAACAAAAGTTATTTGACATGCAAGAAATAGACGTTGACATGTATCACCAGTTGACAGTTGGTATGAACACGGATGTGCCCAGCAGGACTAATAGTTGCGTATGATCAAATATTTGTTTTCATCAACCCCTGGGGCAACAGTAAAACCCCGGTGTTGCATCAACTGTTTAGTACATTTAATCATGGTGACACCTGTCATTTATAACTTCAGAAAGCTCTCATTATTGATAACAACCACATTATAATAGGCTGTGTTTGTTGTAGGTTCATGCACATCACGTCACTATATACAAAAATAGAGCCACTGGCTCTGTAGCTCATCAGGCTTTATATACTAATTCACACTTTAAACACATTTTAAATGCACTTTATATGGAGACCTTACCCGTCTGACCTATCTTTGAGGCCAGAGATAAAATCCCCTACAAATAAAGACACACTTGAAGATTTAATTAATTACCTTTGTTTCCTTTAAATTACCTCCCTTTAAAGAGCACATCAAATCTCAAGATGAATAGCTTTTCAGATCATGACGTCTGTGACCTATATTTGGGGTCGCAGGATCACAAAATCTACAATTTAGAAGCCTCATTGGCCAACGAGTCTGCATGCGACTTTTCAGCTCTCTAGACCTTTTGGAACTGGAGAAAAAGATGAAAATTGGTTTTTAAGGTTGTGATCCTTGTGACCCTATTTGGGGTCAGGGGGTCACGAAATCTACAATTTATAATTCCTATTAGCCAAGGAGTCTGCACACAACTTTTCAGCTCTCTAGACCTTTGGGAACTGGAGAAGAAGATGAAAATAGGTTTTGGGATTGTGACCCCTGTGACCCCTGTGACCCCATTTGAGGTCACGGGGTCATGAAATCTACAATTTAGAATCCCCATTAGCCAAGGAGTCTGCACACACAATTTCAGCTCCCTGAACAAGTGGTTCTGAAGATGAAAATGCGAAAAGTTTACAGACGGACGGATGGACGGACGGACGGACGCCGGACACAATGTCATAAGCCCATCGGGCCTTTCAGGCCAGGTGAGCTAATGATATGTTATATAAATATCAGGAGAAAAGGACGTAAGGACTAAATCCTGCGTACCAATGTTCTTGGCGTTTACAGTGTATAAAACACTCACTCACTGCGTTGTTTGTGGTAAGGCTATCTTTTTAATAATCCGTATTGCACTAAAGAAGTCTCTGGCATTAATGTTATCTGCTTAGATGAATTCGAGAAATGTATTGACTTGGCCATATTTATATAAATGTGCTACTTGAATGATTTTCAGTAAGATGTCATCTTGCTTATTAGTTAACATGTGTATGTGTTTATTTCGAGAGATTAAATAATGAAGGAGTTGAGTAATGAATGTCAAGACATAGGGGCAAGAACGGGCCAAGAAACTTCGTATTGTAAGTGATAAAGAAACTACAATCCATATCACACGTTGTATAACCCATTGCATTCTAAAAGCCATCTAGGAACCATTTTACCCGTTTGCCCGTTTTCCTAGCCTAACAATATTGATACAAGCAATGAGCCTTCGTAGGGTGTGTATTTAGATCCAAGGTTTATTGCCTTTCCAGGTTATTTAAATATAAGTTCTGATACACTGAGACACGCATACAAATTCTTCCCGAAAATCTTCCATTTTCTTTTTTGTTCCTGTTTATGTCAAGCGTATCAGGGGTTGTTTAATTCTAAGAACGAAGGACACACACGGATCAAACTGTCCAGTAACTATGTAGCTTGATACCACAGTCTTGTCTCCAACCGACTCGGGCGGGATAGCGCAGTGATTCACGCGACCGTCTTCGGGTCAAGAGGTCTGGGTTCGAATCACGCCAGGGGCTCGGCAACTTTGTCTGCAGTATAACTGTTCTACATGCAGGAAGGTTTGAGTGTAATGCTACACTGAAGTTCAGCGCAATACCACCCATGGTTCGCTAGTTCCAGCCGATGCTCACAGGTTTCACCGCAGTGCATACATGTAGTCACCGTGGTGCTGCTTCTCCCTACCATAATACTAGCAGCCGCGATATAAGTGAAATATTGAAAGCGGTATTAAAGTCAACTCATCTTAACTCTATTGTCCATATGTGTAGACGACTGGCTGTGCGCTTATTGTAATGGACCCACAGTGTAAAAAACTTAAATACTGCTACCGGAGAAAGTAGATTTTGAGTGATTCTTATAGGGACATGACTTGTAAAGCGGTACTCACAATTTCATTCATCAGAGTACATAATTTGTATGATAGATAAAATCAAATAAGCAGCGACTGTTGACCGGTGTATGTCAACATTTTCAAAAGCTATGCATACACATAATTCATTCAAGCAAATTTACGATTATTCTTTAGCGAACGAAATCGTCAAATTCAATGAAATTGCCTAATGAACAAATTCGGTCATTATCACTAATCATTATCTTCCCACACTCTCTTCAGATGTCCGACCCTCCCCTCTGTTACATTAGGCCATATAAATCTATCTCGGTTCCAGGAAAAACCATTAAGCGGGGAAAATGGTTAATGTAAACTGTATCCCTTCTTCTTATCCAATAAATACACAGCTTTCAACAGTTTGTTCAATCGAGTGACTTCAAAGATTATAGCATTTCAATATAAAGGGTCTTTTTAATTTGCATATATCCTTCAAATATGTCTGATGCAAATAACACAAAGAAAGTATTTCGGATTTTGTCACTGAATTGGCGTCTTTATTTATCAGCATGTTTATGACCAACTGTTTTCACAAAATTAAATAACAAAGAAAACACATACAACGTTTATGTTTCCAAACATAGCATTTGACGTGTCATTGTCAAATGTCTCGTTTACAACGTCGTCGCCGGTCAGGACACTCCCTTTCAAGACGAGAAAGTTCTCAAAGAACAGAGGTTAGGATCGGACATTTGAAGAAAATAAGCAGTGTGGAAAGAGAATGCACTTTAATAAGCTTTTAAAGCAAGGAGAAGTGTTTACATATAACTGAATTCAAAAGAATCCCAAAATTATTTCCAAATATAGTCCGGTATAATTGTCAATTATTATTTTGATTCCTTAATCCTAAAGTTACATTGTAGTTTCACCAAAAACACATGATTAATTTTGAAGAAAACTGTTGATTCAGTAAGTAAAGTTTTGGGTTTGTTATTTAATTATGCACTGAAATCGTCTACTTATCCAGATGTCTGGAAAGTAGCACATGTTTTACCTTTATTCAAAAAGGGAGACCATTCAATTGCATCAAATTATAGACCAATATCTCTCATAAGTTGTGTTGGAAAAGTGTTTGAGAGAGTTGTCTATAAACATATGTACACTTATTTTCACTGTAATAATTTACTTTATAAGTATCAATCTGGTTTTCAGAGAGGGCATTCTACGGTACATCAATTGATTGAATTGTATAATCAGGTATGTTTATCGTTAGATAATAAGAAAACATTGTGTATGGTGTTTTGTGATGTTTCCAAAGCCTTCGACCGTGTCTGGCATAGAGGGCTTATGTGTAAATTGGAAATGTATGGTTTAAATGGTTGTGTGCTCCGATGGTTATCAAGTTATGTAAGCAATCGGCGCCAATCTGTATTTGTGAGTGGAGCATTATCCAAGCCTGTATATTTAACAGCTGGGGTTCCCCAAGGATCAGTGTTGGGCCCCTTTCTTTTCATTGTATTTATAAATGACATTGCTGATGAACTTAATTGTTTAACGCGATTATTTGCCGATGATACGTCGCTTGGTTATTCATCAGTTGACCATAGACTGCTTGAGGCCACTTTAAATTCAAACCTGCAGAAGCTCAGCTCTTGGGGAAAGCGTTGGTTGGTTAAATACAATCCAAATAAAACAGAAGCTATCATTTTCACCCTAAAGAAACAAATTGATAACATAACTTTGTATCTTGATGGATCTGAAATCACAAATGTGAATGAACATAAACATTTAGGTGTTACGTTATCAGCCGATGGAAAATGGAATAAGCACATTGAGAAATTAGTAGTATCGATATCTAAGATGATCAATTCCATGCGTAAGCTAAAATTCATATTAAGCAGGACAAGTTTGAATAAAATTTATATCATGTTTATTTCGAATATGCCAGCGAGGTTTGGGATGGATGTAACTCTGAACAGTCGTTGCGACTGGAACAACTACAACTAGAAGCAGCCCGTATTGTTACTGGACTACCAAAATACACCTCAATTAAGCATCTCTATTTTGAAACTGGGTGGGAAAAATTAGCAGAACGCAGAGAAAGGAGAAAGTTAACTCTATATCATAAAATGCAGTCTGGCCATGCACCCTCATATCTTATAGATTTACTCCCTGAGACTGTTGGTAACTCTACTACTTATGAACTGAGAAACTCGGATAATTTTGTAATTCCACCACATAGATTGAAACATTCGTGTCAATCATTTATTCCCTCAACTACAGTATTATGGAATAATATTCCATTAGAAAAGAGAGCTTTACCATCGACAGAAAAGTTTAAATCATATTTGAAGAAACCTATTATTCAGGCACCTTCTTATTTTACTACGGGTATTCGCACATTGCATATTCAGCATACTCGTTTAAGATACCACGTAAGTGAACTGAAATACGATTTATTTAATGTTGGCATTAAGGCTTAATCTTAAAGTTACATTGTAGTTTCACCAAAAACACATGATTAACTGTGGTCGAAAATTCATTAACCTCACAATGTTATTAATAAATTCGGAAACTGTCCATGTGGTTATGTTTTAATACATAAATTTATCACTTCAAAACCGCATTCACTTCCCACAGAGGTTACTCCCTTCAGATTTTCGATCCTAACCTCTGTTCTTTATCAGTCTGATTAAAATCGACCTTGTTCCGAGGAATAAAATTTGCAAAATAATATATCTACCGGGATACGAACAGGTTCTGTAGATTCCTCGCCACGATTGATATGAGTTCGTATCCCGGGTGATGCACTATTTTGCATTTTTTATTCCACGGAAAACCGTCGATTTTAATCAGACTGGTTCTTTATTGCCTGAAATCGAGAGCAGAACAATCCCAAGCGGAGGAAAGCGAAATCTCATACTGTATCCCTGCTTCTTAACCAAGATTCATTTATTAACATCAATTGCCACCAACGGTGGTACAAGAGCAATACAATTATACAAACATATATACATAAATTTATCAAGACAGCAGAGAGAGACACATATACACATACAGATCCATGTAAATACATATTCTCTTTTATGTATATAACATATTTACATAAAATATATACTCAACAAACTTTTTTATTTTATTTTAGCAGTTCTTAAATATAATATTTATTTATTTTGCAAGTTTCTTTAGTACTCTAATATCGTTATTTGCCATTAGTTTTTTTTAATTTAATCAGGTTAACCAATGAAAACTCATATTTAAATGGCCATGTCGAATGAGTAATTTCAAAGATTTGAAGCGTAAAACAACAGAGGTTAAGATCGGTAAGAGAATGTATACACCGTTGTTATGCCGGGAGTATAGCATTCATTGATTTAATTTTAACATTCTTACAGCAATTCATTTGAAGTTTGTATACCTGTTGTTGCTTGAATATCTCCCAAGTGTAATTTGTAGCATATACTTAAATAAAAATAATAAAATTAATAAAACAAATAAGTAGGATTTGTTTTAACAAATTTAATTATATAATATATTTGATCATCAAAGAAACATACAGCTTTTGAAAATATTGAAATTAAATCAAATACTGGACTTACTCTTGTCTATTAAATTTATTTGCAATTTTATGTATAATTTTATGTGTCATGTACCTGTATATAGTCTCTCATAACCCATTTTTGAGTGGCTCGCTTAGTTTTATGTAATAGTGTATCTGTATCTTATTCTCGCGAGGCGAGACTTTAATAAAATATATGTCTGTCTGTCTATCTCTTGCGACGTTTCGCCCGATTGACACGCTAAAAACTATGACTCGGTTGATTGGTCACACGTGACAGACGCCGAGATCAACGTTAACCCTGTAGCGACCGGTCCTACACGTGCGGCAATTGGAAGCGCAGTCTGCCTCTTTGGTTGAGTCACGGCCGTTCAACTCTCGCCCAGGTGGATTCCTTTACTCAAAGACGTATATTACATCTAATTCCTCTATCGGTGGTATCGGGCGAACGTCGCAACAGACAAGAGTAAGTCCAGTATTTGATTTGGTTTCAATATTTTGATAATACAACTGGATGACTGAAAACATTCATAATTATACTATTGACATCATAAACTATTTGAATATTGGTGAATCTACATTTCAACGGTGGTTAATTATATCCTGAAAAATAAATTGGGTTTTGTTAATGAACAAGATAAACGTGTTCTTGTTAAATGTGTTTTCTTCGAAATATGCTGGTTGATTTTGTAAAAACAATCGATCATTAACATTGTGATAAATAAAGAAGACCAAATAAGAGACAAACGCAGCCTTCGAATCAGGCGATGTAGAACATAGGTTTCGGAACTCTGAAGGGACAAACCTCTGTGTGAAGAAAATGCATTTTGTTTGAAAGTATTGATTTTTGTTAACGAAGAAGACCCATGGTATTATGGTTTTCTTGAATAATTAATGTTGTTTATCAGTCGCTCTCAAATTATATATTGACATATCGACATATTGACATATTGTGTACTCTGTCTTCTTTAAATGTCGATAGTGATGATTCACTGAACATGTTATTAGTTCAATTATTGTTCTCTTCTCAAAGTTATTGTGTTTGCAAACAACAAACGCAGTTAATCTATTATCCGACTATTCTCGAAGCTTAAAGGGGCAGTAGAACATTTTTAGTAAATTTTACGTTTTAAAATTTATAATGATAGTTTATGTCATTTCAAACTTAGACGGTAAAACATCTTATTACACACACCAATTGTCCGTAGTGTTAATAACGGCGTCGCATTTAAAGCAAAAATTGCACTGCGGCCATTTTAATGTGAACACATTTTAATATTTCGAATTACAAAAACGATTCCCATTCCCATAGTGTTGCCAACGGACAACTTAACCATGGCGCATTTCAATTAACCTATCTTAAAGAAGAATGAAATCACTTGATATGTATATTTATATCGCGTACTTTTCCCCCCACTAGTTCACGTGTTGCACGAGCGTTGCATCACGTGCTGCACGAGCTTTGCTTTGTTCACGTGCTGCACGAGCTTTCCTTTGCATGAGCTGCAGGAAGATTCTACAAAGGCCCAGTGCCCCAATTGCTGTCAATCCGATAAATATTTTAAGAGAGCTATAGCACGTTTTTTTGCAAATTTCATTTTTTAAAATTTACCATTTATTATGGTAGTTTAAGTCATTTATATTCATTTTCGACGATAACACACCTAATTACTAACAATTATCCGTTGTGGAAATAACGGTGATACGCATAAAGACAAATTTCATGGGGGCAATTTTAATGTGAACACATTTTATTATTTTTAATTACATAACGAGTCCATGGCTTTACCGAACCATGTACACTCATTTTTAAACTTGATTTTCCAAAGAGAAAAGGGTGTTTTACAATTAGTGAAACAAATTTTCAAATACATTTAATCAACTTATTTTGGCGAAAAAAACGTGCTACTGACCCGTAATACGCTATACCATGCCATCAATTCACAGGATATTTAAAAATTTACTTTTGATAAGGTACACTACACTTTTATTTCAGTGAGTGTGTCAATAATGGTATTATTAACTTTAGTTATACTCCCAACTATACACCTCCGTATAATACTATAAGAAGGAATCATGGATTCAATAGGACGTTAAAGGGGCAGTAGCACGTTTTTTGCAAATTTTTTTGTTTTCAAATTTCTCATTTATAGTGATAGTTCATGTCATTTACATTTTCTTTAGAGGGTAAAACATCTTATTATACAAACCAATTATCCGTGGCATGGCGGCCATTTTATTGTGAACACATTTTGTTATTTTGAATGACAAAAACGATTCCCTTGGCTTCACGAAACCATTTACACTCATTTTTAACTCGCTTTTCCGAGTGAGAAAGGTGTTTTGCTATTGGTGACATTATTTTTCAAATACATTTCATCGACTTATTTAAGCGAAAAAAACGTGCTACTACCCCTTTAAAGGGTTAAATTAATCAGATGCGAATGAATGAATGAATGAATCAATTCATCAGCAGACGTTCGTTATTACCATGTCCTCAACGACCGGTAGCTCCCTGTTATCTTTATGATGTAACATTTTCAAAAATGTCATTTACATAGTGAACTCATTTACTATATGAACATTCTAAATAAAAATTAACTAATGAATAATTCATATACAATGAAATAAGTATGTTTTTATTCCAATTAAATACATAACTCAAGGTCGTGATAAATTTAAATTGCCTTGTATTATCAACTAATATCGTATTTCCTCGAAAACAACCCGGGTCTCGCATATTAGAACCCGGGCCTCGAATATAATCCAGGGGATAAGGGGATGCTGCGGTAAATACAACCCGGGTCTCGCATATTAGAACCCGGGCCTCGAATAGAATCCAGGAGATAATGGGGTGCTGCAGTAAATACAACCCGGGTCTCGCAAATTAGAACCCGGGCCTCGAATAGAATCCAGGGGATAAGGGGGTTCTGCGGTAAATACAAACGGGGTCTCGCATATCAGAACCCGGGCCTAGAATATAATCCAGGGGATAATGGGGAGCTGCGGTAAATACAACCCGGGTCTAGAATATAACTTTTTCAGTCAGTCGGTCACCCGGGCCTCGAATAGAACGCGGGGTGTAAGGGAGTGCTGAACGCGATAAAAATACGGTATACACGTAGTTGTTATCACAGTCTTAGAGTGATAGTGTTTTGAAGTTAGTAGTAAGTACACGATAGGTCGTCAAAGTTACACTAAAATAGATCAAAACTGATTATTGCATATTTATGCAAGTTTATGAATTTTGGCATAATGAAATAGACAGGAGGGTCAAGTTTTGAAAATTCAAAATTCATTAATTTTCGAATAAAAGTTCCCATATCTTCTACACGACAACAATTTCATCACAAATACTTTAAATTAGTATAGGAGGAAATATATGATGTACGTTTGACCCCGTTGATCACTAAATGAATATTTCTAAGAAGAAAATAAAAACTGTCGTGGTCTGGTCTATTCAAAGAGCTGCCAAAACTGTAACCGTTTACTATCAGGCATTAAATCAGATAATGTTAATGAGCACTCAACTGTAGTCATGTCTTCTCTAAATTCGATAGTTTCACAATAATTTTCAACATGCCGGGCGCATGCGCAGAACGATAGAAACATCGGCTGGTGGAGTTCCGGTCTGGCCGATTGTAATCGTTAGCGTAGAAACACTACAATATCGTGATGAATCTATTTAATGTAACTGTAGTAGACTCAATAACTTCAGAATAACAACAGTCAAATATGAGTTTATACACCTGAAACCCTGAATTTTACCAAATCCTTTTACAACGACGATTTATAATAACGACAAAGACGTGTTATTGTAGTACAGACAAAGGAGATGTGTTGACAGAAATGGCAGAGGCGGCGAGATTTGTTTACACAAAATAAAGTCGAATTTCTAACTACAGTCAGAACTCGATAATCCGAACACTTCCGTTTTTCATCAAAAACGTTCGGATAGTGAAACGTTCGGACTGCTGAAATGAACCAAACAAGATGGAGTTACTCCCCTTTGAATCTACATACAAAAGACAACGTATTTAGAATATCAAATGAGTTTTATTTCATACACATAACAACTGGGATACATATATTAATAAAACAATCATTGCACAAAATTCTAGACGTACATGTTAAAAACATTGAACTAACTCACTCAGGTTTGAAGAATATGCCGATTACAGATTGCGTACTCAATGGCTTGAACGACCCACGCATAGTGATCAACGTTTCTAAATTCTTCTCGTCACCAACACACTCAAAGTACGTAATCATGGAGTCCATGTGTGGTCTCATTTGAGAGGCAGTGGGGGAGGCGTCGCTTCGGGTTCATCATTAGACTCGTCTGGATTGCTCTCGTTAGTAGTCCGCTCGTAGTCCGCTCTCTTGTTTTTGTTCATCAACATTAATGTACAAATAAATGAAAAGTGATTGGTCTAGTTTTCGCATTTGATACTGTGCATCAAAGACATGCCTATTACATGATATTTGCACTAAAATACACAAGTAGGTTAACAAACGTTTGGTATGCAGCAACATATGTATGACTGAAAAATCCTGTTGAATATGCGGAAAAACAGTGAAAAATTACGTTCTTCTTTTAAAAGTAGTATAGACATTCCCGAATGTGTTTAACATGTATCTTGAAGGGATGGTGAGTGTATTAAGCGCGCCTTAATTAAAGTTGACTTAATCCACTTAAATTTAAAATTGCGTCATTTGCCGACGGCAGTATTCTCATGAATGTCGATAAATCGTTCAGTGACCCCGAGTTTTTAAAAAAGATTTTAGTTAAAAGACATAATAAACTTTATTTTAGAAAAAAATTAAATTAAATTCTAACATATATTATGTCTTTGTAAAATCTCTCCTTAATTTGGAAACAGTTTATTCACTGAAGTTTAAAAAAGGCAGATAAAATAAATGAAAAACTAACACAGAAGGTGTTCGAAACAGTTGCTATCCTATCTTCAACAGCCGGTAGCATAAACTTTCTTGAAGATGGTATTTACATGCATTATCCACAAAGGAGAACACAAGATAATAGAATATAGAACTATATATAGAATATAGGTAAGGACAGCTTTTCTCAGGGGAAAACTGTTTAATATAACCAAATTTGATGTGTGGTTTGAGGACATAAATACCGTGATGAATTTCCAAAATGAGAAGCGTGTGATTATTTTTTTTCGAAGTTATTACCCTTGATCCGTGTCTTCGACTCTATGTCAGGTATCTTCAAAGGGGACATGTACATTGTATTCTCAGAAACTATTTTAAATCAAATCAGTTGTGTGGCTTGAGGGTATCGACACCTTGATGGAATGAAAGTAAGAAGTGGCCAATTATTTATTCTTGAATTTTTGCTCTTGGTACAATTTCTTTGGTCTGGCGGGGGACGTTGATGACTATGTCTTCTAATTACTTGATAAATTACGTTGCATTATTCAAGCAAAGACATCAATTACACGTCAGTATTATAAAAAAAGTTTCTTAAAGGGGCAGTAGCACGTGTTTGCGCTGAAAAAAGGTCAATAAAATGCATTTGAAAAATAATGTCACCAATAGTAAAACACCCTTCTCTCTTCAGAAAATCAAGTTATAAATGAGTGTCCATGGTTCTGTAAAGCCTTGGGAATCGCTTGTTGTCATTCAAAATAATAAAATGTGTTCACAATAAAATGGCCGCCATGCATTTTTTGCTTTATACCCAACACCGTTATTACCACTACGGATAATCAGTTTGTGTAATAAGATGTGTTACCGTCTAAAGTACATATTAATCAGTGTCCATGGTTCTGTAAAGCCATGGGAATCGCTTTTTGTCATTCAAAATAATAAAATGTGTTCACAATAAAATGGCCGCCATGCATTTTTTGCTTTATACGCAACACCGTTATTACCACTACGGATAATCAGTTTGTGTAATAAGTTGTTTTACCGTCTAAAGTACATATTAAGCACATAAACTATCATTTTAAATCGGAAATTTTAAAAAATAGAATTTGAAAAAAAACGTGCTACTTTCCCTTTAAGGCAATAAGTTTTGTTTCCTCACTGTCAAAACTGTATCCTGAGTGCACTGTGTTCATATGATTTTAATAGTTTTAGTAAAAGCTGTACAAGCTATGGAAGTCAATATTTGTGTTATATCAGTGATTTAACGTTTTGTATCGTATATATTAACCTATAAACTAGTACGTTTTTGATTAAACGTAATTATTTATACTTACCTGTTGACTAGACCTACTTTGCCTTACCTCCCAGGGGTAATGCTATTTCAACCTTAATACAGACGAACTTGAAGAATGGATGAGGGGTGCGTAAAATCCCTTATCCAAGGGCCGGTAAGTCTAGATGGTCTCGTGACGTCACTACCTGTTCATATCACTCTCCGAAAGTCCCAAAGGCAAGACAGACCAAGTGGGGAGGATGGGAGGGCCTAGAGCGTAGGTCTAGTCAACAGGTAAGTATAAATAATTACGTTTAATCAAAAACGTACTATTATTTAAATACCTATCTGTTGACTAGACCTACTTTGCCTAGAATCCCACCGCAAGGAGGCGGGTCAGTAGATACATGGTAGTGACGAGACCAGCGACTAGCCCTGAGTGTAAGCTAACCTACGAGTCCTCCACCCTGTGGTGAGGACAAGGCACAGCCCGGGAGATACCATCTCTACCGCTAAGCGGATCGAAGAGACAACCCTGCCACTCAACTTCCGATCAACACACCGCCCCCCCAACCCCAACAGGGAGGGGGGGGGTTAAAATGAAGTTAAAGAAAAAAACCAACAGACACGAGAGCTAGTAATGTAAACCATGTTTATTTACAATAAGTCTCAAAAGCGTCCAAGAAGGATGACCCCTTTTTGGTCTGGTTGGGGGACCACCTTCGTCTGCGCGAAGACCTGTGGACCCAGCCTAGAGATGCCTTCAAGATCTGCTGTGGAGACATCTCGTAGGTAATGGTAGGCGAAAACCTCTGATGAACGCCAAAAACACCCTGCCATGACATCCGAAAACGCGATGTTGCAGTGATAAGCCATTGTGGCAGAAACACACTGGCTAAGTCCCCCTCAGGTGGACGAAGCCTGGACCTGAGACTAGGAGTCCCGCGCTCTACCGACTGAGCTAGCCCGAGACCGCGATGTTACAGTGGTAAGCCATCGTGGCTGACACTGCACGGATCTCATGCGGGTTGGAACGCGAAGGAGGAGGCAGGTCAGCGGCCTTGTACGCATCAATGATCTCAGGTACACCCCCAACACTCGCTTATCTAGCCCTTGGGCTCTCCTAGGCGAGTGAGGCAAGACCAGCCTCAACAGCTGCCGGGTTTTGTAACAGTTCCAGACTTGTTGCAAAATCCAAAACATGGGACGATGAACCAGTTCTTAATTAACAAACTGAAAGAATGCAAAGATTCAGAGGGGTGCCGAACAGGAGACACAACCCCCTGAAGACTGCCACGTTCCGTTGCCACTGCGCTTCCAGGAAGAAGTACCAGACCTACGAATGGCCGAAACATACTCCCGGAAGTCTGAAGACGAAAGAATGACACCCTCGTTACACAGGTCCTTGCACTTCATACAAGGCAAGACCTAACAGACTTCCTACCTCCGCAAATGTACAAAATGCAGAGTACGTAGTGACGCAAACACCGAGGTAGTAGAGTAACTAGGTGACTGATAGCCGAGTCACTGACGAGACCCTCGAGACACTACCAGGTGATTGACAACGAGTCACTGACGCATGTAAGCTAGGGGAGGTGAGTGAAACTCAAATCACTTAACAGGTGAGTGACAGACGAGCCACTGACACGAGTAAGCTAGACGATGTGAGTGACAGGAGATACAGCCGAGTCACTTAGTAGGTGAGTGACAGACGAGACACTGACGCGTGTAATCTAGACGAGGTGAGTGACAGTCGAGTCACTTAGTAGGCGAG
Source organism: Gibbula magus (assembly GCA_936450465.1). Lineage (NCBI taxonomy): Eukaryota > Metazoa > Mollusca > Gastropoda > Trochida > Trochidae > Gibbula > Gibbula magus. The sequence continues at coordinate 76,276,263 of OW388292.1, read as the reverse complement.
TGACAGACGAGCCACTAACGTGTGTAGTCTAGGCCAGGTGAGTGACAGGTGAGTGACGCTCAATTCACTTAACAGATGAGCGACAGGCGCGTCACTAACTTGCGTAAACTAGACGAAGTGAATGACACACGAGTGAGTGAGTGAGTTGGGGTTTAACGCCGCTTCCAAGAGTATTTCACTTATATCGCGGCTGCTAGTATTATGGCAGGGAGAAAGCCCGCAAAGCCATGTGGCTATGCCCTGCGGTGAAACCTGCGAGCAGCGGCTGGAACTAGCGAACCATGGTTGGTATTACGCTGAAAATCAGAGTAGCATTGCAGCCAAACCTAACTGCGTGTAGAACAGTTCTCTACTGCAGACAAAGTTGCCGTGCCCCTGGCGGGATTCGAACCCCGGACCTTTTGATCCGAAGCCGAACGTGCTAACCACTGCGCTATCCCGCCCCTGAATGACACACGAGTCAATGACGCGAAACACCTACATAAGGTAGTGTAAGAACTAATTCCTGACACTAAGAAGCAACACTTCCGATAGCTTAATTACTCCAAAAACACCAACACTCACTCGTCGCAACGAAAATCCTTCTCACACAAGTCCTTACACTTCCTAACCAGCAAGTGAGGATCCTTGATAGTGGACTTCCTACCTCCGCAATTCGTGCAGAAGGCAGAGTACATATTGAAGTAACAACGTGCGTGATAGTCAATCACTGACCCACGCGCGTAAGCTGATGAAGTGAGTGACAGGAGATTGACCCTCAATCAGTTAACACTAACGTGGGCGAGGTGAGTGACAGTAAGGTCACTTACTGACAGGCGCGTGGTGAATGACAGTCGATTCACGACGCGAAACGCAAAGTCTTAGAGTAGTGTAAGAACGAAGTTCTGACATAGGAGGAAAACAACCCTTCTGATAGCTAATTACTCCAAAAACACCCAGAGTGTAAACTCACGAAAACGTAGAACGAAAACGCTTAAGTGAAATCATGCAAGGCGAGACGAGAGAGACTACCGAAAGTGTTAAAGGCAGAGGCTCCGAACCCGATACCGGGACGAGAGAAGGAGGGAGCAGAGGGGGTGACCACGAGTCACTTCCTCCACTTCTTTTGCGGGGTACGACCTCCGGCGCCAGGCCGGGGGGACTTGGGGGACTGACCCGTGGATCCACGGCCACGACCTCCCCGCCGAAAGTCCGTTTTCGCTTTCTTGGGGGAAGGTTGGCCACTGCCCTGGCCTTGCCCCTGACGAAAACTGGTCTGCGGACGCTTTGGTGTCGTTTGCCTCTGCGTGACGAGCCGATTAGTGAGGTCTTGCTGTTGGGCCTCCTGTCGTGCTCTCAAAACCTCCGGGATACGACCACCAAACAGAGTTTCAGCGTGAGCAGGGGCATGTCGAAGGAAGTTCTTATGATCGGGGTTGAGACCTGACCGGTAGAGGAAATTGTCTCTGCGAAGCACTGTTATACTCGATGAAATTCGCGACGCTGACAACATGATCTGCGCAAGGTCCGCAGCCACATCACCAAACGCTTTGAACAACACCGGGTCCCCCGCCTCCATGCCCGCCTGCTTAGCACAAGCCAGCATCGCCTGACATGTGAAAGCCACGTTGTTCCCCAAGCCTAACACCGAACGCGCCTCCCTGTCAAGATGAGAGAACTGTGCCTCAGACACGCGGTGAAGCAGGTTGGTGGTAAACAACCGGGATGCCCCCTGATCAAGGGGAGGCGGAACAAGCTGAAAAGGGACCGGATACAAGGGCAGACGCCGTCTGCGCTTGTCCGGCACCACCAAAGGCGGAAGCAGACGATTGGGCATCGCAGCTGATACGACTTGCTCCATATCCTCGGTGGCCTCCAACAGGAGCCTATGAGGAGGAAGGGCAAGACGCGCGGGAGGTACCTCGCCATCAGGGCCAAAGGAAGCCCTCCTGGCCGCCGACGTGCGCGGACCCGTCACGCTGACTTGGCTAAGTGGAACGTCCGCGAACGAAGCCACTTCGGATAGCATAGCTATTGCGTCAACCACTGGAGGATCCTCCGACAATCCCGTACCCTCCGCCTCCGTTTCTATACTGATGAACGGAGGGTTCGACACGTCCACGTAGCGGATGTCACGTTCCGGTGAGTCCGGCGAGGAGTCCCGTAAGGGTGACATCACCGTGACACGCCGCGCAGGGGTGCGAGGGGTACGCGAAGGAGTCGCGGGTGCGGAGGCCCTAGCGGACGAGGAACGCGCACCCTGAGGTACGTCATCCGCATAGGGCTCACACGGTTGCGTAGTCGTAGTGTGAGTGGGTAAGTTCCGCTGACCCAAACGCGCATCGAGCAAGGAAGAGACCATATCCTTGACGGATGCCAGAAGGAGGGACGGATCGACCTTGTCGAACCTAGCCTTCTTGGACTTCTTCTTCTTGCTCTTGGGCGTAGTGGGTCCGCCCACCTTAAGTCTAAGCGGAGACAACCGTTTGTCCGGCGAAGGAGGGGACAACGGGTGAGTCCGCGAACGAGAACCGGAACACGACGGCGGAGGGGGGGAGCGTAACTTCGACCCCCCAGCGGGTTCGGACAGGTCCGATTCCCTGTCGAATTCATCCGCCCGTTCCGTGAGGACAATGTCTACATCCTCCACCGGAGACGGATGACGAATGGGAGACAACTCCCTACGTTGAGCTGACGACGTACGCTTCTGTGACGCAGCCCTATCGGCCACCGACTTGCGTATGGCGGAAACGTACGCGTGGAACTCCGATTCGGAGAGAGGAGCGCATTCGTCGCAACGGTAATCCTCTTCGCAAAGGTCCTTGCACTTTCTACATAACAAGTGCGGATCCTTAGAGGCGGACTTCCTGCCTCCGCAGTTCGTGCAGAAGGCGGAGTACATGGCGAACGGTAACGATAAAACGCGTAACGTAAGCGAAGGTAGAGACAGTCGAGTCACCTACACGGCGTATAGTAGCGTAGACGAGGTGAGTCACACACGTGAAACACCCAAGCGGCGGAGCAAAAGCACAACAACTCTGACGATATGCAATCAAGAGAGTTGAAACAAAAACTCTGAACTCGAAGAGCACAAAGTCAAAATCAAGTAACCACCCGCCAAGGTAAACAAAGACGAACAAGCCAAACCAAAAACTAGGCTAAACACTTACAAGATAAATCAATCTTTATTCACATAACATTCGTGCGTGAACCAAATCTTAAGTGACTGGCGTAGCGAGTCACTTGAACCAAAGTGAATCACCCTAAGGGTGAGTCACGTATAATCGACCTAAGTCGAACCAAACCCTAAGTGACTGGCGTAGCGAGTCACTTGAACCAACGTGAATCACCCTAAGGGTGAGTCACGTATAATCGACCTAAGTCGAACCAAACCCTAAGTGACTTGCGTAGCGAGTCAGTTGAACCAAAGTGAATCACCCTAAGGGTGAGTCACGTATAATGGACCTAAGTCGAACCAAACCCTAAGTGACTGGCGTAGCGAGTCACTTGAACCAAAGTGAATCACCCTAAGGGTGAGTCACGTAGAATCGACCTAAGGCGAAGCCAAAGGCGAATGGTAGGCGAAAGCTAGCAACGGGCAACGCGAGTCACTGACGAGGAGTGTATCCACTGCTCCTTAACCAAGCTAGTGACTCACCTAAGGCGAACAACTAGCGAGCCAGTGACAGGCGAGGCGAGAAGCCAAGCGAGACGCGAAGCACTTGAGTACGGACCGCAGGCGAATGACAAGCGACAAGCGAATGACAAGCGAGGCGAGTCACCCGCGTAGGAGAGATACCACTGCTCCTTTACCTTACGCAAGTCAAACCCACAGTTCCCTAAGGTACAGACCGATAAGCGTATGACAAAAACCCTAAGTGACTGGCGTAGCGAGTCACTTGAACCAAAGTGAATCACCCTAAGGGTGAGTCACGTAGAATCGACCTAAGGCGAAGCCAAAGGCGAATGGTAGGCGAAAGCTAGCAACGGGCAACGCGAGTCACTGACGAGGAGTGTATCCACTGCTCCTTAACCAAGCTAGTGACTCACCTAAGGCGAACAACTAGCGAGCCAGTGACAGGCGAGGCGAGAAGCCAAGCGAGACGCGAAGCACTTGAGTACGGACCGCAGGCGAATGACAAGCGACAAGCGAATGACAAGCGAGGCGAGTCACCCGCGTAGGAGAGATACCACTGCTCCTTTACCTTACGCAAGTCAAACCCACAGTTTCCTAAGGTACAGACCGATAAGCGTATGACAAGCGAAAGCGAATGACAAACGAAGCAAGCCAAACGAAATAGGAGAGATACCACTACTCCTCTACGATACGCAAGACAAACACTTAACAGTTAGCACTAGAGTACAACCGACAGGCGTATGACAAGCGAATTAGGAGTGATTCCACTAGCTCCTTTACCGTACGCAAGTCAACAACCCACAGTTAACACTAAAGTACAGACCGAAAGCGCGTGACAAGCGAAAGCGAATGGCCAGCGAAGCGAGTCAAACGATTAGGAGAGATGCCACTACTCCTCTACCAGACGCAAGACAAACACCTAACAGTCAGCACTCGGAACGAATGGCGAATGACCAAGCGAAAGCGGATGACAAGCAAGCGAGTCACCCGCGTAGGAGAGATACCACTGCTCCTTTACCCTACGCAAGTCAAACACCCAACAGTCAGGTGAGAGAAAACAAAGAATCACGAGCTGCACGTGCGGCGCATGCAATCCACCTACTCCGGATGGTCGCTAGCTAGCACATGTCAACAAGGCCCCTTGAAATCTAACACCTACTTGAAAAACAGATTGTAAACACAACCTGCACTAAAGAAGAACAACGTTGATGATATCTCTTGAACTAACAAGAGAAAAATAGCAAGTTAGCAACCCAAGTCGCTAAAACCCCAGTCACAGAACAAAACACGTCTGCCTTGCTCTGCAACTTTTAGGAGAGTGATATGAACAGGTAGTGACGTCACGAGACCATCTAGACTTACCGGCCCTTGGATAAGGGATTTTACGCACCCCTCATCCATTCTTCAAGTTCGTCTGTATTAAGGTTGAAATAGCATTACCCCTGGGAGGTAAGGCAAAGTAGGTCTAGTCAACAGATAGGTATTTAAATAATATGTTGCCTTGCTTTTAAATCTCTCTGTAAAATGGCTCCTGCCTATATGACCAGCCTCCTCGATGTCTACCAGCCCAATTAATCTCTAAGATCTGAGAACAAACGACTCCTTGTTGTTCCTCGTGTCCGCACCAATTGATTTTGAGAAAGATCATTATCCTAGTCAGTTGCGACTGTCTGGAATAGTCTCCCTGAAGAAATCAGACTCTGTCAATACTATTTTTCTTTCTGCTCTTTTAAGACACTTAAAAATGAAAGCAAATTTAGCCCGCTCGTATTTGTTAATGTATATGTTTTGATATGTTTTCACATGATTTATTTAACGATATTTGATGACCTAGTACTCCATGTAGAGAGACAGAAATCTTGAATAAGGCCTAAACAAATATTTAAAAAATGTTTCTGGTCTTTACAGACTGACAAAAATGATGCGATGACGTGATTTAAAAAAAAATTAAGACATTATTTTTTGGAATGAAGAGATAAACAAACAAAATGTATACAATAATATGTATATAAATAAAGCACAACCCTCTTAAATATGTGTTACTATTCCAAATAGTCAATAATCTCACCCCTACACTCCATCTCAACAGAAACGAGTGACAATTTCTATGTCCAATGTTTTCTGAGGCTAAAACATTATAGTTATCTGCCCCTTACTTTTGTTAAAACCTAGAAAAAAACACCTGAGGCGTGGGTTTGAAACTGATGCGGGCGGAAACCAGAAACAAATTGAGCATAATGTATAACTAGACGAGATAGCCTTGGAGAGTCAAAAAGGGCTTTTGGCTTGTTTATGACGTCCTGCAGTGAAGACGCGTAAACATATTTAAGTCCAAGAAGGTTATTAATGTCGACACATATTTGATTGATTCATTGTCTACACTTTATTGATTTAGAAGTTACACGCTAAGCATTCTGGCCAAAAACCATTTTGTTCGAGAGATTGCAACACTCCAAACGTACTTGAACAGACATACAGATAAAAGTATTATACTCTGATGTATAAAATCGGGGATACCTCTTAACCAATCATGTCCTTATAGCAATAATTCAAAATCGACTTTCTCTATCAGAATTATTTCGCTTCTTGCACTGTTGAAAATGTGTTCATGCTTCATTCGCGGTTGAGTGTATTTCTTAATCAATGTTCATCTTAAACGTCGTTAAATATGAAATTCTGACATGGAAAGAAAGTAAATAATGTAAATAAGTCACGGTAATACTGTAGAAATTCAGTACCAATGTGTAATGAGATCTGATTTCTTTGTGTGTTCAGCTCTTCTAGTCTTCAGCTCCATAGTCCATCTGAAAAGTTCTGTATAGTCGGAATTTATTATCTCCCTTGCCATCACGACCAGTCGGACAGTCTAGTTTTGTTCTCCACTCTGTGATACTTCGCTTCTGTACTGCGTCCTGGACTCTGGGAATAATTTCATTCCGAAGTAGGCCATTTTCCACATCAGTGAATTCAGTCATGTTTAGTGAGTTCAGTTGTAGATGCACTCGTTTTATCCAGTTTTGTTTCTTTCTTGTTGCCATCTGTTTTGTTCATTTAAAAATCTTCTGAGTACATCGGCTTGGAGTTAAACTATTAAGTCTGGTGTATAGTTGTTGTATTAGCAAAGGTTTTCCACACTGGTATAGCGCCGATGAATGGCTTCACTTCTTGTTGTCATATTGTTGAATGAATGTGCGCTAGCCTTTATCGACTTTTCAAATTTAAAGTTATAAAAATATTACTCTTAGAAATATGTTTTATCTGGATTGTGCAATAATTATTTTACAATAACATGTATGTGGAAACATGAATGTCCTCTCGAATGTCGTTACCACATAAATACCCGATAGAATTCGAACTTTTAGAAAAATACAGTTGGCTAAGTACTCCCGAAGCGACATATTCAGCGTCTCAAGATTAAATAAATAAACCATCTGTGACGAAGAGCATCTTGGAGACAACTACATTGTTATCTGAATCGAAACTTCATTAAATTTTACTGAGGCTGTACTGAGGAAATCGCTTAGTCAATTTGTTAAGAGACACAAACGAACATGGATAATGTACTTTGTGGTATATAAATAAAACAATCATGTGTTAACATATAGGGATAAGGATTATGTGCAGCGTGTATTGTTGTAAAAATAGTCATTACCATTGCCATCCCTCGCCTGAAGTTAGGGCTCGGGAGACACCGATACAAAAGACCGTATTCCCGGAGAGAAGCTTACAACTTACATTGTATACGAACCCATGAATGCTTTGTCAATCCTCATTGTAAAACTGATTCATTTATTTTAATATCTTTGCCGCCGTTTTCACACAAGTGTTAACATTTTGTATAAATGCATCCTACCTTGTTACAACCCCAAAGTCCACCTGATGAAGGAGTGACTATATACTCCAAACATCGAGTATCCACACAATATACATGTAGATGTTGTTATCCAATTCCACTTCTAAATTCCCCTCAAATGCTTGATATTCCTTTTAGAATAGTCGATGTATGCTTCTACTCGGCGCAGCTTCTGCACTGGTACAGAAAAGTTAAAGTCAAATCATCGAAAACATCGAAATACTGCATTAAGTAAATGTGAATCATTTCATGACCACAGAGAAATAATCTCGCGGTCGAGTTAGCGTGTACATTTCACCGGGCTGCACGTGCGTCACGGACTTTTCGTGATAAACGCTTACATCAATGCAATGTTTGCAAGTAAATAAAATCGACCTCTAACGTTGTAATTTATTTAACAATATAAAAAGAAAATTTCCAAGTGAATTATTAAAATATTTTCTGAAATGAAAATTTCAGGATAGCTATCGAAAATCAAAGAAAGTAATTGATAAAAAAAACAACAACAACAGAGAGCCCATCCTGTTCTATAATTGCATTTGTGTCCGCATGGCTCCAACAATACCCTGATTGTATAACCACAGTTACTCATCGCTATATGCATGTGTAGCACATGTCAGCCAATGAAACGTCAGGGTTTCAAATTTGATGAAAGTATATATCGGTCATGTCATCCAGATTCTGTCAATAATGCTGGATTAAAGGTACATCCATTGTGTTGTTGGGGGTCACATATTCCAATCGTTATAAATGGTGTTACTATACTGGAAAGTACTGACTGTTACCGAAAACTACCATTTGGATGACAGTCGATTCAGTATATTGACGAGGTAAAAGTAGTTATTTCTGATTGAAACTGGACAATGCATCGCGATTGACGCGCGCCAATGAGTCAAACGTAATTTTGGAATAATTATTGTATTTATAACAGACAAAAATGACAAATTTGAGTTGATGATGTTTAATAGGTCATATAACTACTCTGCATGTAAATGGGACGTGCAGTTTTGATTTCTACAAGTAATAATGATGTTACTCGATTTTAATTGGAAACTTGCAATTATGATATATTTGGCGTTTGGTGATGAATATGCAAGCTGAGTGAATTTATTTGTACTGTAAACAGCACATATTGTGTGTTGGAACGTATTAAGGCCAAATACAATTTTATGAAATAAAATTGATGCACCTTTAACATACATGTTTGTAAGGCAGTCATGTGTTAACAGATAATGGCTAATGTGCAGTGTGTTATGTTAGTAAGACAGTCATGTGTTAACAGATAATGGATAATGTGCAGTGTGTTATGTTAGTAAGACAGTCATGTGTTAACAGATAATGGATAATGTGCAATGTGTTATGCTAGTAAGACAGTCATGTGTTAACAGATAATGGATAACGTGCAGTGTGTTATGTTAGTAAGACAGTCATGTGTTAACAGATAATGGATAATGTGCAGTGTGTTATGTTAGTAAGACAGTCATGTGTTAACAGATATGGGTAATATGCAGTGTGTTCTGTTAGTAAGACAGTCATGTGTTAACAGATATGGGTAATATGCAGTGTGTTCGGTTAGTAAGACAGTCATGTGTTAACAGATATGGATAATGTGCAGTGTGTTCGGTTAGTAAGACAGTCATGTGTTAACAGATAATGGATAATGTGCAGTGTGTTATGTTAGTAAGACAGTCATGTGTTAACAGATATGGATAATGTGCAGTGTGTTCGGTTAGTAAGACAGTCATGTGTTAACAGATATGGATAATGTGCAGTGTGTTCTACATGTATAACAATATGTATTATACCCCCTGCTACGAAGTATCCGGGGGTATATAGTTGTCAACGTGTCCGGCCGTCTTTTGTTCCGCTCATAACTCATAAACTTTTGAATGTTTCATACTCTCATTTGCTCAAAATTTCTCCGCATTTCTTTCACACTTTTCTTTCCTCATAACTTAGACACCAATTGTTCAAATGTTATAATACTTGATACATATGATCACTTTGTGTATGTCTACCCGTTGTATGTGTCATACCCTCATTTGCATAATTTATGCAAATTTTCTAAGTATTTCGACTTCGTCTTTCACACGATTTGTTCACACTCTTAAGTCAGACACTAACTGTTCAAAGGTTTCGAAACTTGGTACAAATAATCATTATGTGTACATCTGCCTTTTGAATGTTACCTACCCTCATTTGCATATTCTATGCACATTTTCTATGAAGACATACTTACTATGAAAACAAGACTTAGTATACTCTGCTTTCAGAATACTGCTGTGGTCTGTTCACACAAGAGACTAAACACTGATGTCTTTTTGCTATTTTGAGATTTTTTTCTTTGACCAATGTTAAAGGGGCAGTAGCACGTTTTCTCAATGAAATAAGTCGATGAAATGTATTTGAAAAATAATGTCACAAACAGTAAAAAACCCTTCTCTCTTCAGAAAATCAAGTCAAAGTGTGTACATGGTTCTATAAAGCCATGGGAATCGTTTTCGTCATTCGAAATAATAAAATGTGTTCACAATAAAATGGTCGCCATGCAATTTTTGCTTTATACGCAACACCGTTAATTCGACTACGCATAATTGGTTTGTGTAATATATTTCACCATCTAAAGTAAATATAGATGACATAAACAATCATTATAAATGGATTTTTTTTTAAATTTGCAAAAAGATGTGCTACTGCCCCTTTAAAAGCGGGGGTACATGAGCAAGCTGTGCTCACTAATTCGCTTGTTGCTATATCTTGATTTGATAAAGATCACATAATTTGTATCTGACATTAATGTTTCACATAACCCTCAATTCGTTAACACTAATGAAGAATCTAGATCTTGGTTTTCCCATATTATCTGTTTTGTAACGCTTTCTCCAACGTTAGGTGTTTATACATTCCGTAGATCTGCAGGCTAGTGGTATTTAGGGTTAAGTATACCTGGAAGGGGTTCGCTCTTGACACCCAGATATCTATCAGACCTTTGGACAGATGAGGTCAGAGCTGCGGGCTCGACATGTCAGAATGAAGCGTTCCTTGATCCTCTGTCTGCAAAGGGACTCTCCAAACATAAACAGGGTATATTGAGTCCCTCTGTCTTACATATCTGCGTTTATACATGTGTGAGTACAAGTTTGTCACTGAAGTTTAGGCTTAAAGGGGGAAGTTCTATCACCGATTTATCGGCAGCGTCCGCCATCTTGGTTTCTCTGCATTTCGTGAATTGAAAACATACTATATGTAACCTAATTTTAAATTGTTATAATAATAAAACATATACACTGATAGAATATTCACATAGTAACACAGAACGTATCATAAAACTAATAACTAATAAAGTTTGCGAGATTTCGTTAGTTATTCGTACATACGTGTTTGAATTATGTTTGTTCTTTAAGATATCCTTTTTATATTTAACGTTTTAAAAAAATTGGAATCTCCGTCATTGCAATTCATTTAAAGGGTCAATACATACAAATGTTAAATATACATAACATATAAAGGTACAGTTTCAGTTGGTTAATTTCAGTTGGCAAGTTTCAGTTGGCAAGAATAATGAGCAGTATATTTCAGAAATTATTATGACATATGGACCAGAACTTTCTGAAATTATCATACTTGCATTCCGAGGAGGCGTTATAACCGTCAACAAGATACATTGTTTGGTATCTTCTTTAAAATGATGTCGTATTTAACCTCCTTGTTTAATTTTGCATTTATATATATTGAATACAATGAATGGTACAAAACATGCATGTAAAAGGGCAGTAGTACGTTTTCTCGCTGAAATAAGTCGATGAAATGTATTTGAAAAATAATGTCACCAATAGTAAAAAAAAACCTACTCTCTTCGGAAAATCAAGTTAAAAAATGAGTGTACATGGTTCTGTAAAACCATGGGAATAATTGTTTGTAGTTGATAAAAGTATACACAAAAATGGAACAAAAATGTTTTCAAGGGGTTTCACATAATGTATAGATGCAACAATTTTCAAATGGGGGCGGGGGCGCAACTGCACAATCTTATCAATATGTATAAACACTATGGAACAAAATACACTTTTGGGTAAAACATTTATTAAATCGTGACAATATATGCAAGAAACACTTGGAGTTATTTTGAAGAAAGAGTGAGTGATGTTAGTGGACCATGACAAACTGGATTCCATTTAACAAAGCACGACTGGGCATATTCTGCTCTATTCAAAACCTCTCATGCAGCATATATCTGACCCGATTATCAGCCACCTCCAACCTCCAACCCACTGTCCCCTCACCCTCCCTTCCCCTTCCCCTTCCCCTCCCCCTCCCCCTCCTCCTCTCCCCTCCTCGATCGTCTCCCCTGAATGCCTCCCCTCTCCCATACACATCCATCATCACCTTCAAGCAGGTTTTACTGAAAACTGAGAACAACCACCAGGAAGGTCACCATCCTAAAACGGTGAGTGCTTACTGTGATATTATAACAACTATATGTGGATGTTCGTGTTAGACACATGGAACTACATGTATCATCTAGACAAGCAAATGAAGCGGGACAAACAAGATATGTACCAGGCCTTTAACTTTCGCTCATTCTTTTATGATTTCTCTGAAAGTAGTCGTATTTGGTACAATCGTTCAACTGTCGCAGTAAGTACATGTCTGTTAAAAAGAATGGACCCAAGTAGCAGCCCTGGCACATGCTATATTTGTACATAAACAGTCGGAACTGAAGTGATGATATTGTCATAGTGGACGTTACGATCCAAATCTCTTCCAAATTCTATATTTTATATCATTGAGAAATTATTTAAACAGAGCACAGTCATATATTTTTAAACGTTCGCTCTTTATCAATTGAAAACATGTGTTCACTCGAGCGACGTTACTATCGTGTCAGGCATTCATACCAACGGTCAGTGATTATGTCACATTACACATTCGGGCATTCAGTATCTTGTATAACTAATATTGCGCTGACCATGCAATCCTGGTTATCTTTGTCCAGCGTCCAGCAGGTGACTGACCAAACCAGTTTTATCGGGTTATATGAATGTTATAATGTAATATTTCGCAGAGAGGTGTTCTCTCGGCAGTCTCGGATATACACAGATAGATTTGCCAAAGAAGCCTATCGTCACCGTTTGTGTCGGAGTCCATCTCCAACAGCAGAATGGTTAAACGTGCATCCATTGTGTTTCATAAAGTTTTATTTGACTTTAATACTTTCCGCTGTCTACAATACAAATATATTCACTCAGCTTGCATATTTATCCCCAATCGCCAAATATATGATAATTAATAGTTGGTTTGGTTTAAACATATTTTATTCATCATGAAAAGGATTAGGAACAAGTTCTCCAACTTAGAATACCCTCTCCTTGGTATATACATAGGTGACTTACATATTTTACAGACAGACAGACATACAGACAGACATATTGTTTATTAAAAGTCTCACCTCATATACAGGTAAATAAACATTTTAAGAAATATACAAAATGAGCCATCCTTAAAAGGATTACGAGACTATTTACACATAAAAATATACAAAATAAATAAGATATAAATATAATACTATAAAAAATACATATATCAATTATACAGTTGAATGCGTCGTTCTCTTAAAACATCATAGCAGGTCTTTTTCATCTTCAACAACATTCAAACAATTAAAACACACTCTCTCATCCACAGGCAAATTACTATAACGTCCAGTTTCTATAAGTAAGGGAGCAACACCGCATCTAAACATGGCTAACGCTCTTCTGTTTCCTCGTGGTATGCGTTCTGTAACATAGTGTTCAGCTCCATAGTTAGTCTTGAAGGTTCTGTAAACTCGAAGTTTGTTACCTCCCTTGCCGTCACGGCTGGTCGTACACTCTATTTTCTCTCTCCAATCTTCAAGCCACCTATTTTGTACTGCTTCCTGGACTCGGTGCACAATTTCTTTTGTCCGCAAGCCATTCTCGATATCAGCTAATTCAGTCAGGTTCAGTGATGTCAGCTGTAATCGCACACGTTTAATCCAATTTCGTTTCTTTTTTGTCGCCAACTGTCTGGTCCATTTAAAAATCTTGTACGTGAGTCTATCTGGGTTTAAGCTATTTAGTCTACTATACAATCTCATCACAGATCCCCAGAGTTTCACTGGTGGCGGCGTCCATCCCATATCACCCATCACCGCAGCATTAGGGGTAGCTTTTCTCACACACATATAGAACTTCATTGCTCTGTTCTGGAGAGTCCTTACATATGTAGAATTAGAGGTGCCCCAAATTGCTGCTCCATAGCCAACTGTCGATGACAGATAGATGACAGGTGGAGTCTACTAACGCCTACGGGGACAAACGCCTCTAGTCTTAAACAAACAACTTTATGCATCAGTGGTTTTGAGTTTTACAGCCTTCTCATCAAAGTGGAATGACCCGTTACTTTGTGCTCTAATACCTACAACCCGTACCTACTAATGCCTACAGTGAAAACAATTTTTAACAAAACGCAGGTTTTTATGTCACATTATATACATTTTACCATATCTTCATTATAGCAACATAGTATACATATTCAACACATTACATAGTGTCACACAGATACACATGCGGAGGATTTTACATAAATGACGATACTAATAATATATCACATTTCACATATTTATCTTTTTTGAATGCACAGAATATAAATGTGGAAATATAATTCAGATAAATATTTCAGAGATTATCTTAGAACAAAAACACTATTTTCAAATTACTTATTTTTCTGACATGTTTGATCGGACAGAAAAACTTACCAATTTTGACAATAACCATTTGATAATGGACATAACTGAGAATGCTTTACACAGTAAATTAAATTTCATGACACTTGTTCTAAAGCGTTTTGCTCTTTGCTCCCCTAATTCCTCAGCTTCTGTTATTACTTCTCTAGTGTAGGCGTTAGTGCACACTGATTGGAACAGTTCACTATTGTGCAGGTAAGCGTATCGCTGTCCTAACTCAAACTGTAGCTATTAATCCCCGTAGGCATTTGTCCCTGTAGGCGTTATTACACCTAACAAATGACAGACAGCAGTATAAGAAGAGGACATATATTCTATGAGATAGAGTAATATTAATATGCTATACAAATCGTTTAGTCTCACTTATGAACGTTTGAACTGACTTAAATACACTTGTATTTTGACATGGTGATAGGTCTGCACTTCCTTCTAACAACAGTTTGAGGTCGACTGTAGTACCAACTATAAATTACAATTGCGCTTTACAGATGCTATACATTTTGCTCTCTGTTGCTTATATTTTGGGCATTCAAACAAATAATGATATGAATTCTCAACAGGGTTACCACAAGTACAGTTTGAAGTTGAAATGACTAGTTTTCAATTAAAATTGAGTAACATCATTAAGCATGTGCAAAAACCGAAACTGCACATCCATTTTACATGCACAGTAGTTATGTGACCTATGTGATTTATTATTGACCTCAAATGTGTCATCTAAATAAGATTCCAAAATTACGTTTGACTCATTGACGCGCCCCACACGCTGCACATTGTCCGGTTTTCGATCACAAATCTACTACCTTCATATCGTCAATATACTAAGTCTACTATCATCAAAATGGTAGTTTTCGGTAACAGTCGGTACTTCCCGATACAGTAACACCATTTATAACGTTTGCAATATGTGACCTCCAACAACACAATGGATGTACCTTTAACCTTGTCGTTCAACACCCAGCCCGGGTATAGCTTGGACTGACCCTGCTGTGATTGTACCACCGGCTTGGGTTATTGTAAAACGCCAAATAAAGATATGGTCGAGCAATAACAACTTCTCAAGTCTTCAATTCGTCAGATTCATCTTCCCTTGTCTCCGAAGTTTTAAAGGTACATCCATTGTGTTGTTGGGGGTCAAATATGCCAAACGTTATAAATGGTCTTAGTTTATCGAGAAGTACTAACTGTTACCGAAAACTACCATTTTGATGATACTCGACTTAGTATATTGATGATATGAAGGTAAAAATATAATTTTTTTTATCGAAAACCGGACAATGCACCGCGTGTGGCGCATGCCAATGAGTCAAACGTAATTTTGGAATCTTATTTAAACCAGACAAACTATCAAATTTGGGTTGAAAATGTTCAATAGGTCATATAACTACTGTGCATGTAAATAGAACGCGTACTTTCGGTTTCTGCACATGCATAATGATGTTACCCGATTTTAATTGGAAACTAGTAATAATGATATATTTGGCGATTGGGGATAAATATGCAAGCTGAGTGAATTTCTTTTCATTGTAAACAGCACATATGGTGTGTTGGAACGTATTAAAGCCAAATCAATTTTTATGAAACACAATGGATGCACCTTTAACAAGGTTGAAGCTTTTATGAACTCAATTCAAACAACACACAAACATTCTGAACTGAGATGATGATATAGGAACATATATTGTCGCTTATTACCTTCATTAATTAGGTTCTCTGGTTTCATGACAATACGATTTTAGTCGTTTATCTTTGTAAGTTATACTCGGACTCTGTCGTAAGAGACCACAAACAACAATACCACTTCGGCAAATCGCCAAATGACCAACACAGCATGACAATTCCGAACTTTGACATTGCTAGTACTCATCTATACAATAATAGCCTTTAATACAGTCTAGGACTTCATCCAGTAAGTCCAGACAGTTTGAATAACATGGAGATAAACGCTTTAAGTGACCGTCATATCGGCAAAATCCGCCATCTTGCTTTTTTGCATTACGTGGGGTGATTTTTTTCTAATTTTACAACTTTTTAATCATAAAAGATATACACCCAGTCTGATAGAATATTCCCATATCGATATATAATGTGTCATAAAACTAAAACAACAATTTGCTGTTATACTGAAGCTTTCCCCACTCACAGGCCAATGAATGGCTTCAGTTCTCGTTGTTTTTATTTTTCAACAAATGTGAGCTTGTCTTTAACAAGTTGTGAAAAATAAAGTAATCAAAACATTACCTTCATTAATAACTTTCAATTTTACAGAGTTATTATAATGTATTAATGTCATATATGTGTAAACAGGAATATCTTCTCAAATTTCAATTCTACAAAAGGTAATAAGAATAAGAAGTTCTGCTGAATAGAGTGGTTCCCGGTTACACTACTTAAATTTCGCTCAAATAAGTCGATGAAATGTATTTTAAAAATTATGTCACTCTCTCTTGAAAAAAATCAAGTTACAAAATTAGTTAACATGGTTCGGTAAGGCCATGGGAATCGTTTTTGTAATGCGAAATAATAAATTGCGTTCACAATAAAATGGCCGCCATTCAATTTTTGCTTCATACGCAACATCGTTATTACCACTACGGATAATTGGTTTGTGTAACCGAACCATAACCAATCGTTTCAGAACTCTATTTATTGATTGAGGCGGATTGTTTTGCATTTTTTAGATTTGTTTTTACATTTCTGTTCCATTTTGTGATATCTCTTCATTACCGTTAGAAAACATGCTGCAGCTCCTTTAAAATCTGAACATTCAAAAAATGCAAAACAACGTAATACATTACCAGCCGAGCTTTGCTGTAATCAACGATGTAGGAGTGATAAATGTTTAAACAGTTGGCTTAGTCGGTGATAGATCGCACTATCTGGCGAGCCTCCTTTGGTATTCCTTTCATATTTACATCTTAAAGGCACTGTAGCGCGTTTTTCTGCATTTTAAAAACGTTAAGAGGGTAAAACAGCTCATTACACGACCCAGTTATCCGTCGTAGAAAATGGTAGAAAAGGAAAACTGCTAGCAGGCATTTTAGTGTGAACACCTTTTAATATTTCGAGGATTGAAAATGGAATTGCGTTGCTTACCATAACCATTCGTTTTAAAAGATTGTTTGGGAATTGGTAACATTTCTTTTCCATTTCGTGAGATATCTTTCTCCAGTATGAGAATAATGGATATTCTATGGTAATTATATCAATGAACAGTGTATCACACAGTACACATTTTGAATATTATATGTTATAATTTCAAGAAAAGTATGCTGTTAGATAAACACCATGGGGTGCTACCTACATCCACAGTTTTATTATCGATGACGGCATTTCAGTACTTGGTACATGTAACTCCATTTCGCCAGTAAAATGTAGGTTATAAAATGTACACACCCTGTGATTTAGTAGGATGTAATTTGTCTATACAGTGGAAACCTGATAAGTAAAATTGCACTTTTATTTTACCTATCCAAATTTGTGAAAACCTACAGATGCATCACTTTCTAATTACAGTATCCATGTTTCCAACACAAACAAGGATACTGATTCCATATACATTCAATCCAATAATGACGATCTTGTAAATTTGCAATAATAGACTACCGGGCAAAAGAAAGGACCCACCTCAGTTGATTTCGATTAATTCAATATTTAAAGAAATCAGATGCATTGACTATGGCGCGATACAATAATACTTATCTGCATTAGTTTGAATGTAGTAGTTGGGGATTGTGGTTAAAGTTCAGTTAAAATATGTTTGTTTAAAGGAGCACTCGGAAGCTAATTAAAACGATCCATGATTAATTACCACCACAGCGCAATTAGCGTTCTCTCTACTCAGCGTAGTTTTGTCTGCGCAATCTTACGCGCTCCTAATCTTCTCGCGCCTGACACCTCTCTCGCTTTACTCAACGGCGAAACGGAGTGTCTATATTTCGAGCTCGTAATAATAGCGTTATTTACCTTTTTGCGTTGTGTTCATAATAATAATAATTAGCCCATAATGAACCAAGTTCCAATGTGGATATAGTGATATACTGATATGAGCTTATATTTATTACAATGCAGACCATTTCCCTTTTCTATTATTGATATCAAACTCACATGTGTATCGCAAAATAAAATAATTATGTCAAATTGGTTCGCTTATCTGATATTTAACTACATTAAACCTACTTCACCCCAAGACATAAAAGGTTAGAGTAGCGCAAACTGACCGAAGCTTGGACACTGATCCGATTCAAATATTATGAAAGACTGTATAATAAATAATAATCTTTAAAATGTCAATTTAAGCAAATCAAAATATTGGATATAAAGTATTTTACTCGATTTTACATATATATTTCAGAATTGCTTTAGATTAACCGAAAAAAAACGGTTAAAGTTGCGTATCAGTTCGGACAAGATTGACCTTACTTCGGACCCTACAACCCAAATGTTCTGGCATGCGTCAGTGGTTTAAACTATTCACCAAACTGATTCTTTATATCCTTAAAAACATATATCTTTGTTTAATGAAGACAGGGGTAAGAAATGAAATTTACACCAACATGACCCTTACCATGTTTAAAATGTTGTAAATGTGTGCAGAATCAGGCACATTTATTTATTTTTCAAATATCATGTTTTATATGTTGATTGACGGTTGTGTATCGTCAAACATATTTGACAACTGAAAATCATAATATGATGAATTCAACAGAAGTGAGTCCTTTTCTTTTGCATGGCAGTTTACTTATGTAGCAGCGTTATATTAATTGTATAAATAATAGTGTTCAATGCATATTTCATATCATTTCTAAACCTAAAGTATGTTCAATAATAATGGTTGTGATTGCGTGTGAGAGTGTATGATTTATAGTTCTAGTATTGCCATGATTAACTATATGTGGCGAGGCATCAGTCCTAGACCTAATGATGTGGGTTGAGATTACATCTCTTTACTTATCCTCTACATTCCCAGTGGAACAGGGGCAGGTCCTAGCAATTTTCCTCGAACCAGATCGACCCTTGGCTTTTATCTCTGCTTCTCCCCGGTCATTCTCAATTTGCAGAGCTCCTTTTCCGCTGTTCTTCTCTATGTAGTCTTTGGTCTCCCTCTAGGTCTTTTTCCTTGCTGTGTCCATCTCAGTGCGACCTTGGTGATTTCTGGTGGTATCTGGTTTTCTTAGAACATAAGTCATTCTCCTAATAATAATAATGATGATAGCAATTTTCAGTCCTGTTTGATCGTTTGGTTGGAATTTGTTTAATTTATGCTCGCAAATCATAATGTTGTCCTTCTGAAATCCAACTTTCAAACGCAAGGTATAACTCTTGCCAGTCTCCATTACTGGCTGATTTAAGCCTTGCAGTATTTCCTTCGCTTTGTTGTGCCTAGAGTGCATCGCTGCACCTGAAATACATAGTGGGCCCTGATTTCCAAGCACAGAGATATTTAGGAAATACTGCAAGGCGTAAATCAGCCAGTAATGGGGACAGACCAGAGTTATGCTTTGTATGTGGAAGTTGTCTGAAATCTAACGTACTTTTACTTTGTGGAAATCTTACTAAACTCTGAGGGCACTTTCGTGAAACCTCTATTCAACCGTGATGCTTATCACGGCTTTATATTCTAAAGGGAGGGTTCTATATAACATGGTCGTTGCAACGAAATTCGAGGGGAAATTCCTGTCTACAAATATGTTATTAACAGATTTATACAACAGTTATTGTTACAACCGTTGAAACACACCACCAAGGTTAATATTTTGACTGTTTCCTTTTAATAGTTTGTTTATGCATGTTCACCTTCCTTTCGCACCTAGTTAAGAACATTTCAAATTATTTTATTTTGAATAACATGTAGATTTGCATTCTCTTCCAACAGAGGTTAGTCCCTTCAGATTTCTGATCCTAACCTCTGTTGTTTTACGCTTGAACTTGGGTGCAGAAAGGGAGTGTCCTGATTGGTTGCAATTGAATATAGTTGTGCAATCAGCGACGCCGTTGTAAAAGGGGCAGTTGTCAATGACACGTCATAATGATAAAATAAACGTAAGATAAACGTTTTCTCGTTTAATGTGTTTTCCTCGAAATATGCTTTTTGATTTTGTGAAAACTATTGATCATAAACATGCTTCTAAATATAGAAGACCAAATCAGAGACAAATACCTAAAATGGTTCATTTGTGTTATTTACATCAGTCATATTCGAAGGACATATGCTAATGAGCAAGACCCTTCAGAGTACAATGCCTAGATCTTTTAAGTTGACATGGCCACTGAAAGATGATTTTTCATTGGATAAGAAGCAGGGATACAGTGTGAAGTTTCGCTTTCCACCGCTAGGGGACTTTGCTTCTGCTCTCGATTTCAAGCGAAAAACAACAGTTGTTAGGATCAGAAATCTGAAGAGAGTAACCACTGTGGGAAGAGGATGGCATTTCTGTGGATATAGTTTATCTTGCCATGTAGTTTCGTGTCTGTCTCTGCTTAATTTGTGTGTGTCTCACATGTTAAACTTGTCATTCGAAATGAATACACACATTTTAAACATGTAGTGGGTATCAACAAGTATATAAAGGTGTTACCTCTTGAATGACGGACACATACACTGTATGTGAAATTATGTAAATTCTACTTTACATGTGATTTTACATGTGTACTTTTTTTATGAATAATGTCAATATCACCGTGACTCATTTACCTTGTTGTATGATCAGTTTCTTTCAGTAAGAACGGCGTGCTCCGGAGCCTTTAACTTATATCACATTTCTATGGATATAAACTGATGGGCAAAAGAAAGTATAACACTCACTTGTTTTCGATTAATTCAATATCTTAATGAAATGAGATGCATTTGATTATGACACGATACAATAACACCTTTCGAAAGTAGTTTGAATGACTTACTTGGTGACTGTTTTAATGTTTAACTAAAATAGCATTATTTATAGTAGACAGGGGTGCGAGATAAAATTTACACCAACATGACCCCTACCATGTTCAAAATATAGTAAACGTGTGCAGGACGAGGCACATTTATTGATATTCACATGTGTATGTGTTATATGTCGATGCACAGTTGTTTTTAATCAGAATTACTTTGGGGGATTTTGAACATTTTAATATGTTTTGTAAAACCGCGTAGATATATTCTTTAACTGATTTAATGTTTTAGACTAATTTCCCAACTAGTCAATTTTTTAATACGACGTCGAAAACTCGTGATATTTGACTTTGAAAAATAAAACTGAGTGATATACCTTCTTTTGCCCATAAGTGTATATAGGTGCTTATGCCTCATAGTTTCTTTTTTATCTTCACATCACATCAGTGATAGACGTGTCTCACATGTTAACGTTGCCATTCAAAATGATAAGGATATAAAGTATATAAAGCTGTAAGCACATGAATGACAGACACATAGGTGACATAATGTAGATTTCACTAATGTGAGGCCTGTTTCTATGACTAATGTCAATGTCAGCGTGACACGTATAATAATGTGTTTTCTAATATATCTGATTGCAACAAGTATTAGTTTGCAATACGCAGCCGGATGAACTGGTAACAAAGGTATATTAATTGCAGGTAAATCAACATGAATAAAACTACAACGAAACTTGCTGGGGCTCTAATTACGTTTTTAAGCGTTCTGCTTCTGATCCTGATTTACAGACGGGATGATGGACAGGATACTCAAGTACTGGGATACTCGCCACAGGTAAGCAAGAATGTAAACTGCAAGACAAAAGAAAGTACTCACTTCTGTTGATTTTGTCATAAACTCATCGGCAAAAGAAACTTATCACCTCAGTTGATTTTATCATATGTATGATTTTCAATTGCAAATATCTCAAGTTTCCGAAATGATAATCTAAAACTGAAAAGAACAGGTGTTTAGGCAGCAGTCACAGAATACTTCTACTTGTCTGTTAAATTTAAAAAAAAAAAATAATTTAAATTTTAAACTTCTTCAAAAATTATTTTTGATGATACACACTTGCCCATTGACATATAAGACACATTCTATGTGAAAATTGATAAATGTGCCTGATTCTGCACACATTTAAAACATTTTAAACATGATAGGGATCATGTTGATGGAAATTTCATTTCTTACCCCTGTCTTCATTAAACAAAGATATTTAAGTAAAATGTAACCACAGTCGCCAATTAATTCATCCAAACTACTGCATATAAGTATTATTGTATCTTGTCACAGTCAAATGCATCTGATTTCTTTTAAATATTGCATTAATCAAAACTAAATAAGGTGATAAGTTTCTTTTGCCGATGAGTTTACGTGTGATTTTCAATTGCAAATATATCATATCGATGTCATAATCTAAAACTGAAATGTACAGGTGTTTAGTCAGCAGTCACAGAATACTTCTACATGTTTTAATTTGAAGAAATTAATTTTGTAATTCTAAATTTCTGCCAAAAAACTGTTCATCGACATACATGTATAAGACATTAAAAATGTTGATTCTGAATCTGCACACATATAAAACATGATAGGGGTCATGTTATATATATATATATATATATATATATATATATAACTGGTTTTGTGTATTTTGTCCTTGTTAGAGAATGCGGAGTGCTCAACATTTGAAAAAATGGAGCTGAATATAATGTAGAAAAATAAAGTCACGTTTTGCTACAAAATCATCCTTTGTCACTACAACATTGTTTCATGCCGCGAGGCAATTTTCAAGTGACAGCTTGTGTTAGTATGTGGCCACTTTTGTTACTTGTGCGCTTGGGCTTGCTGATTGATAGGGAGCTGCTTGCTGTGTTCTTGCTGTGTTCTTGCTGTGTTCTGGTGATTGTTTTCTGTGTTTCTGGGCGTGCTGCGTTTTGGGGCTGGTTTTTTGTTTTGGCTGTTTTTGAGCAAACATTTGTTGTTGTGTCTGCAGATGTTTACCAATTCGTTTCGTTTGTTTAGGGTTGCCATATGGGGTATGCTGATGATGATGAGCTTTTCGAATATACAAAGGCTGCATCTTTTGCTAGTGTTGGAGTATGGTTTTTCATAGCCGAAGATTGACCATTCCACATTGAAGTCAGAGTTTTGTTCTTTAAGTTGCCAAATGCATTTGCTTAATTCTGTGGCGTGTTTTTTGCTGGGGTTGTTGAAAGAGGTTTTGTGGTTGTTGAATCTTGTTTAAAATTCTGTTTCAGTTAGGCCAACGTATGTTTCAATTGCCTCCCAATTTGACAAAATTACACAAGAAGAGAGACACATAATCTTACATACTAAGAAATCTCTACTCTTCAACAACACCAAACCATGGTGTAAACAATCTTCAAAAACATCATTCGATGTTACCATGGGCAGCTTCGATGGCGCTGAAACATGTGAGCTTGTATAAATATATATATTGAAATAGGCATGTAGTATCAAACGTGGAGAAGTGTATAAGTAAATTTAAATAATACACTGAAGACGTATATCAACTTTCATAATCAATACTTTATATTCCAATATGCATATTTCTGCTTCTTGTTTCGAAGCTTCATATAATGAAGAAAATAAAGTCAGATTTTTCTACTAAGTCTAAATGTTGAGCACTCTACCATTCTCTAACAAGGCTAAAATACACAAAACCAGTCTGGTATACTGACACAGGAACATTGTATTCGCCCTATATACATGTTTTCGGAAACATTGTCCGAGTTTTAGAACTGTTCAAAACTGTATGTACCTTAACCAGGCTGATTGTTTTTCTACAGACTCATTTTATGCCAAGTAGGAAAAAACATTCAAGACCGGCTGTTATACTTAAGACTGAATATATAGGCGTAGTGGAAGAACAAATCCCAAAACCAACATGTGTCGAAAGACCGCCATGGACAATGAAGGAACTCAGCATGATGTCTGCTTCAGAACTGGCAGAGCTATATCATGGGTGGGTACCTTTAACATTTATAATATTTCAACATGTCGATACTTGTCGAACTAGCAGAGCTATATCATGGGTGGGTACCTTTAACATTTCTAATATTTCAACATGTCGACCCTTGTCGAACTAGCAGAACTATATCATGGGTGGGTACCTTTATCATTTCTATTATTTCAACATGTCGACCCTTGTCGAACTAGCAGAGCTATATCATGGGTGGGTATCTTTAACATTTCTAATAATTCAACATGTCGATCCTTGTCGAACTAGCAGAGCTATATCATGGGTGGCTACCTCTAACATTTCTAATATTTCAACATGTCGATACTTGTCGAACTAGCAGAGCTATATCATGGGTGGGTACCTTTAACATTTCTAATATTTCAACATGTCGACCCTTGTCGAACTAGCAGAGATATATCATGGGTGGGTACCTTTATCATTTCTATAATTTCAACATGTCGACCCTTGTCGAACTAGCAGAGCTATATCATGGGTGGGTATCTTTAACATTTCTAATAATTCAACATGTCGATACTTGTCGAACTAGCAGAGCTATACCATGGGTTGGTACCTTTAATATTTCTAATATTTCAACATGTCGATCCTTGTCGAACTAGCAGAGCTATATCATGGGTGAGTACCTTTAACATTTCTAATATTTCAACATGTCGACCCTTGTCGAACAAGCAGAGCTATATCATGGGTGGGTACCCTTAACATTTCTAATATTTCAACATGTCGACCCGTGTCGAACTAGCAGAGCTATATTATGGCTGGGTACCTCGAACATTTCTAATATTTTATAATGTCGACCATTGAGCTTCATGTATATATCAAAGGCACTGTAGCACGTTGTTCTTCCTGAATAAGGTACTCTCATGAAAATGTAAAAATGTGTTACCAATAGCTAGATTAGATAACAAGAGTTCTAAAACGAATGTACGTGGTTCGGTTAAGTCATGCGAGTCCAATTCCCTTCGGGTGATCATTTTAATGTGTTCACATTAAAATGGCAGCTCGAAGGTAGTTCACGTATTCTAACAGATGCCCGCTAATGGCTGCAATACTGCCGAGGCGGCGTTAAACAATAATTCACTCACTCTAACAGATGCAATGATGCTTAAACACTCAGAGTAATGTTTTAAAAATGTCACCATGATGGAATGGTTAACAGTCTTGCTGTATGAACTTTCAAAATCACATGAGACCTGGACATCTTTATGTCACACAGAGTTCAACAAAAGTGTCGCTGTACAAGTCGCAACATTGTCTTTCAATACAAAAAACGGTTTTCTATGGATACGGTTTATCGGGACATGTAACAAGATGTTTCCTCCTTTAACGGGTATACTGTACACACATTACTAATAAATGGCGAATTTGTGAAAACATAATATGCAAAAAACGTGCTACAGCGCTTTTAACAATTAATAACATTATTTCATATGCTAAACTCATTAATATTTCATTAGAGGACCTTGTGATAAACCGGAAATTAATTATCAGAGGATTTATCCCGTGAAAGTACGTTTAGAATTCATAACACCAACCAGTAATCTATCTTGTCCCTTAAACCAGATACGTGAACACGATCCAGCGGTACTGCACAGGTCGTGTGAGAGTCGGCAACCCGGGAGACGGGGGCTGGGACCTCTGTCTTGATCAATCCCACAGAATACAGTCTCCCTGTCTCGTCTACTCCTTTGGGTAAGAAATAAACTACCAGTCAAAAGAAAGTACACACGTCTGTTGGTTTTATCATACGTTTGGTTTCCAATTGCAAATATCTAAAGTGTTCGATGTCATACTCTTAAATTGAATAGTGCAAGCGTATTGTCAACAATCAAATAATACTTCTACATGGTTTTTTTTAATTAAAAAAAAAAAAAACTTCAAAAATCATTTTAGAAAAAACGCAACTGTTTATCGACACATTCTGTGTGATAATTAATAAATGTGCCTGATTCCGCACACATTTACAACATTTCAAACATGGTAGGGGTAATGTTGGCGTAAATTTAATTCTTACATTGTACCCCTGTCTTCGTTAAACAGAAAACTAAAAGTTAACAACAACAATATAACCGCCTTGTCCTCCAGTAACGGTAATCCTTTTTAGCATTGTAATATGTAAAGTGTTAACAATATTCGTAAATCTAATTGTTTCCAGGATAAACAAAGAGTGGAGTTTCGACGATGCAATGGTTAGGAATTATGGATGCGAGGTACAAGCATACGACCCGAGGTAAGCTTTAAAATGCGTTACATATTTCTATGGACTATTCAATATGCCGTATTCCTCTAATAAACGCTCGGTCGCTTATTTTTTCATTACCCCTTGACCCCCAGGCGCTTATTAGAGGCCCGGCGCTTATTTCTTTTATATAATATTGAAGTTAACTAAAGAAGCATACTCTTATGCTTTAGACCCGGCGCTTATTTTCTCAACTACCCTTGATCCCCCGGCGCTTATTAGAGACCCGGCGCTTATTTCTTTTATATAATATTGAAGTTAACTAAGGAAGCATAATCTAATGCTTTAGACCCGGCGCTTATTAGAGACCCAGCGCTTATTTTCTCAACTACACTTGATCCCCCGGCGCTTATTAGAGGCGTGGAGCTTATTGGAGGAAATACGGTAGTCTGTCACCCAGACCTAAGAGCAACATATTCAATTGACAACCAGTCCATGGGCCAGTCTGGAAAATTATAGTGTCTAGATTACTCAGCTCTAGTCTAAAATTAGGGCTGCATTTTGCATAACAATTTATTTTTTGTTTTAAATATATATATTTCTGAGACTTAATGTTACTCTATATTTCATACTTATACTTAGTCTGAATTTTTGACAACCATAATATTATTAGTTACACGGTGTTTTGACAGGGTGTACGAGACTGTAAGACCCTTATATATTCCTTTTTTCCTGAGGCGTAGTCACATGACCTGTCTTCACGAGTGATACGGATGGCACACCATGGCAAATCCGCCTGCACTGTTTCGTATGCATTGGCTATTGACCAATCAGAATTCAACAAATTTATCTAAAGGGTAATAATAAAGCTGTATTAAATCGGTAATGTATAAGAAAACGTCTATTTTCCATCACATACAACTTTTATTTTCCTTCATTAAATTTATTGATTCGTCCATAACAAAAGGGACATTATACCATTTTTTGGCTGAAATGGATGCACCTTTAATCTCCAACTCTATGGACGTGGTAATAATATTATTGAAAATCTCTGAAAAGACAACGAAATGCAGTAAGGCTTAAAGGTCCATCTATTGTGTTGTTTGGGGTCACATATTCCAAACGTTATACATTGTGTTACTTTATCGAGAAGTACCGACTGTTACCGAAAACTATCATTTTGATGATAGTCGACTTAGTATATTGACGATGTGACGGTAAAAGTAGTGATTTCTGATCGAAAACCGGACAATGCACAGTGTGTGGCGCGCGCCAATGAGTCAGACGTAATTTTGGAATCTTATTTAAAACGGCCAACATAACACATTTTGGTTGATAATGTTGAATTGGTCATATAACTATTGTGCATGTAAATGGAAGGTGCAGTTTCGGTTTCTGCACATGCAAACTGATGTTACTCGATTTTAATTGGAAACTAGTAATTGTGGTATATTAGGCGATTTGGGAAGAATATGCAAGTTGAGTGAAATTGTTTGTATTGTAAACAGCACATATGGTGATTTGAAGGATTTAAAGTCAATAATTTGTTTTATGAAACACAATGAATACACCTTTAAATTAGCCAGTGGCACGAAGCTGGCACGAATCATGCTTTGTCGGTAAGTGAACATATTTTAGGGATGCCGCTGTATCATTATATCAATATTTTAAAATATATAACATAAGCCTATATGAAGTATATACTATTCAATTATATAATTATAGTATATAATTTTCCCCTGAAATCAGTATGACAGATGTCCAGGAGCACATCAGACTAGGAAAGATTCACTTCCATCGAGTCGGCATCAATGGTTCAGATCACGTGAATGACAAGGGATGGCGCATGCGCACTTTTTCTTCCATTCTGCAGGAAAATGGGCATACAAATGTAAGTATTCGTTTGATTCGTTTTGTTAAATTTTCGTGATGCCAGATTTAAAGACTTATCAATCATAAGACTATATTTCAATAGATAGACTTTACACTGAATGATTTGATTAAATCGGTGCTTTCTTATTCTTACACTGTCACAAAACTCTTTCCTAGAATTGTTTATGTTAAGATATGCCCATAGCTTCCATATGGGTTTGGGAACTGTAACTGGGCCGTGTTCAAGAGAGGTTTCAAAGTAATCGCTCAATTAGCGATTACTCTTAAACCTCTCTTGAACGCGATTACTCAGTGTAGCGCTACGTAGCAAAGCGAACGAACTTTGAGGTTTTGCACCGTGTCGTTCAGGAGAGAATGAGCTCTACTTGAGCGCTATATTGAGCAATCATTGAGCGATTATAAGCGCTCGCTGTTATGGAACGGAGCCCTGGTTAATATATATACTCACTTGCAAAAGAAATGTCCCAACATTTTTAAAAGAGTATAAGATAAAATTAAGAAATATTTGTTGGAGAAAGTAGATTTTGAAACGTATTTGATAGACACATGTTTTGTAAAGAAGTACTCACAATTTCATACATGAAAGTTTGATACTTTTATATTATATGTCTGTTCAAATACACATCGTGTGCTCAAGTCGATGTGTTTTGGGTACACTGTTTAGTATTTAAGTTTTAAAAAATAAAGACGTAAACGTCCAATTAATAAAAGATGTCGTCGACATTAATAACCTTCATAGGTTCAATTTGTTGACGCATCATAACTGTTGGACGTCGAAAAACAAGCCAAAAATCGCTTTTTGACGCTTCTATCTCGTTTTGTTAAGGAGACTCCAAAACGACGATTTCTTAAAACGTGTGTTTCTCAGAAACATGAACAGATAATGTTTTGAAGATTCATATTTAGTATTGTTGGCTTCTGAAGACATGATGTAACGTATTTATCGCGTGGATTGAACTATCTTGTATTTTATATGGGAACGTTTCTTCTGCAAGTGTGTATTATTTTTCTGTACATTTGTACATATATGTAGTATATGTATGTGGGCTTTCAATTGCAAAATAATGGTGATGATATTGTAACATACCGTAGTTCCTCTAATACAACCCCGGGGTTCTATTTCATACAGCACCCCTTACCCCCCGGGTTCTATTAGAGACCCGGGTTGTATTGGAGGTCGGGTTATAATTTTTCAGACATGAATTGACGTTTATCATCTTCTTGGTGTGACTTATTGGTAAGGTAAAACGAGTGATCTAGCAATACATATCTCGTGGCATTTCTGGTGAAATTCATTTGAAAAAACCCCATTTTGTTTATAGATGGACGGGGATTTAACCCAAACTCTCATTAATCCTAACATTATACAGTTGGTGTGAAATGTTTTCTATCAACTTGCATTGTAAACGGAGAATTACCTGAACAAGACAGATATTTGTTATCATGGACCTGTTACGCTGAATCTCACACGATCACACCACTATTTCCCCTCAAAACGAGTGTATAACTATTTTATATTGTAACACAGAGTATTCCGTTGTTACGTAAAACCCGGGTTCTAATAGAGACCCGGGTTGTATTAACCTCAGTATCCCTTACCCCCCGGGTTGTATTAGAGGCCCGGGTTGTATTAGAGGAAATACGGTATACACTGCTTATGATTCATCTTGCTTCTAAAACTTAAAGATGATCATGCTGTTTTAACTTGGTGCGCATTATGGCTGCAAAAGTGCATACTCAAATGGAGTTGAGATTGAGAAAGAGTGTCGTTAAAGCGGCTGTCACAACCCGTCGTACGTGCAGCTGCGTGCTGTCTACCGACAAAAACGTGAGGTAAATTGGGGAATTCGTGCGTCCTCGGTACCGACGCCGTACCGATTTTGGACAAATTTGGAGCACGCAGACTCGTCGTAGAACTTTTAGTGCATGCAGAACTTTCGCTGTGTGCAGTCTACGAACGGGCTGCGAATTTTCCTCCGTACGATCGACGTGCGTGCCCTGTACGACAACCGCACGCACAACGCACCGACATCGTGCGTTTTTTTCAAGCTTACCCACTCACACTTCCTCTACGAACGACGCACGTTGCACATTCGTACAACGTGCGTTGTACGTGCGTAGTTAGTGCTTACTCGGCACGTCCAAAGTTTAACTATCAAATAATTAAATAAAACTCACGTCGATCGTACCGAGTAAGCACGTACAACGTACCGAGTAAGCACGTACAATGCACGTTTTGGGCACCTTTTGTTGGATATATAAAGCCGAGCCGACAGACGATTGCCATCATTTGAAGAGAACATGCCGCCAAAGAAGTCGCAAAGAAAGTGCTTCTCATCTGCAGCTAAAAAGGCAGAACTCCTGTGCTGCTATCTGAAGTTGCTCTTGCAGCATCAGGACCCGGAGCGGTGGAATTGGCGGCATCTTGTGGCGCCAGCACATGTGACAATGTGTACCAAGCACCTGTCAATCGGGCGGGAAAAACCTCATTGCACTCGCACGCACTTACAACGTGCGTGGTGTAAGGACACTGTACGTGAGACGCACGGCCCCCGTACGACAATGTGACAATCGCACATCACACGCACGTTGTACGCACGTTGTCCGCACGCCACACGCACGTACCACGTGCGCATCGTACGATGCACGCAGCTCCTCACTACTGCCAGACGTGTCGACGGGCCACGTACGTTTGACGTGCTTACAACGTGCGTGTGACGTGCGTTGGCAAACTCCCTCTCTGTTCTTGATAAATCCACCCTACGTTTTCAGAAAAACGTAGCGACCGTGGCCTCCCCAAAAACGTACGAACGAATTGCACGCACGATGGGTTGTGACAGGGGCTTTAAGCGGCGGTCACAACCCGCCGTACTTGCAAGTACGTGCTGTCTACGTGCAAACACGTGGGTAAAATGTGGTAGCCGTACGTTGTAAGTACCGACACCGTACGGATTTGGGAGCATGCAGACACGCCGTAGCGCTTTTAGTGCATGCAGAACTTTCGCTGCGTGCGACTGCGTTTTTTTCACACGTAAGACTTCCGTGCTTGCACTCTACGGACACTGTGCGCACAACGCACGGACTCTGTGCGTGTTTTAAGTTTTTCACATGGACACATACTCCACGGACGACACACTTAGCACGTGCGTGCTCCGCACGTTGCAAGTGCGGTGTCAGTGTGTCGTCCGTGCTTACTCGGCACTTCCCCAGTTCAACTGACAAATGAGCATGCAACACTCACGTTGCCAGTGCCGAGTAAGCACCTGCTCCGCAAGTACGCTGTGCGCACTTCTTTCTATAGTTATTATGCGCTGCCATTTGAAGCTGCTCTTGCAGCATCAGAAGCGGGAGTCTCTGAGTTGAATGGGCGGCATCTTGAGGCAGCAGCACTGAGAGAGAATCTCTGAAGGTCGCCCTATACCCCTCCCCCCTGGATGCCTGAAATCGGGTTGAAAAACTTAAGTTCATTGCACTTGCACGCACTTACACCGTGCGTGTAAGTAACGACATCGTGCGTGTGCAGCACAATGTAAGTACGGCACCCGTAGGATAACGTGGCAATCGTACGTCACACGAAAGGTGTAAGTACGTTGTAAGCACTTACAACGCACTTACCACGGGCGCAAAGTACGATGCACGTAGCAGATCACGGCAAGGCATTTCGTGCGGGAAACGTACTCACACCTTGATTGCCACGTGCGTTGATTTTGCTACCTCCCTGCGTTTCTCACTTCCTCCCAACGTTTTTCAGAAACGTGGCCTCCCCGAAAAACGCACGGTGGGTTGGGACCGAGGCTTTAAAGCAGCACCACTGAGAGAGAACCTCTGAAGGTCGCCCTATACCCCTACCCCCTGAGTGCCTGAAATCGGGTTGAAAAATTTAAGTTCATTGCACTTGCACGCACTTACACCGTGCGTGTAAGTAAGGACATCGTGCGTGTGCAGTACATGTAAGTACGGCACCCGTACGATAACGTGGCAATCGTACGTCACACGCAAGGTGTAAGTACGTTGTAAGCACTTACAACGCACTTACCACGTGCGCAACGTACGATGCACGTAACAGATCACGGCAAGGCATTTCGTGCGGGCAACGTACTTACACCTTGCATGCGACGTGCGTTGATTTTGCTACCTCCCTGCGTTTCCCACTTCCTCCATACGTTTTTCACAAACGTGGCCTCCCCCAAAAACGTACGGACAAAAAAACGCATGTTGGGTTGGGACCGAGGTTTAACAGTCACATCCATATGATCGAGGGCAACCGAAGTTTATTTCAGTGTTGTAGGCTTTCGGCTCATGTACAATAACAATATAATTTAGTTTCAATGGCAATATGTACAGACATGACTTAGTTCACAGATGAACGACATTTAAGAGCTGATTTGATAAATTTAGCACAATTCATTAAAACTAACACATCATCAGATATTAGTAGCTTAATCAGTTTGCAACTGCTTGACAATTCATTCCATGAAGGTAAATATTGCCGTCTTATTGTTTCACACGTATCACATTAAAAAAGAAAGTGAACTTCATTTTCATAACTATTACTACAACACATTCTACAAATAAATTCAGGGAGTCTAGCTTCCTTCAAAATATTACATCTTAAAGGTACATCCATTGTGTTGTTGGGGGTCAAATATGACAAACGTTATAAATGGCCTTATTTCATCGAGAAGTACTAACTGTTACCGAAAACAACCATTTTAATGATACTCGACTTAGTATATTGACGATATAAACGTAAAAGTAGTGATTTCTGATCGAAAACCGGACAATGCACCGCGTGTGGCGCGCGCCAATGAGTCAAACGTAATTTTGGAATCTTATTTACACCAGACAAAATAACAAATTTGGGTTGATAACGTTCAATAGGTCATATAACTACTGTGCATGTAAATAGGACGTGCACTTTCGGTTTCTGCACGTGCATAATGATGTTGGAAACTAGTAATTATGATATGTTTGGCAAGTGGGCATGAATATGCAAGCTAAGTGAATTTGTTTGTATTGTTAACAAAACATATGGTGTGTTGGAACGTATTAAAGCCAAAAATAAGTTTATGAAACACAATGGATGTACCTTTAATGGTAATGCCTTTGTGCAGCTAAGCGTAGCTAGATATTCGCGCTATACAAAAGTTTATATGACTGAATAAATAAATGATTTTCATTACTTCTTTCAGACGGTGATAGATGTGTTGAAGATGGACGTGGAACATTCCGAATGGATTGTTATTCCAGAAATGATAAAGGCGGGCGTTTTCAAGAACGTGAACCAATTTTGTTTTGAAATCCATATGCAAAAGGAAGAGCTAAGTCATGGAAAATATTTAAAAGGAATGAATATATTATTAGACTTATACAAGGAAGGATTCAGGATATTTCACACCAACAGAAATGCTGGGACGACCTTTCAAGTACACGAAAACCAGTTTTATTTCCTTGTGAGGGCGGGCTGTCATGAACTTTGTATGGCTAAAATATCGTAACGACGTAATAAACTTCGTTTTTGTTTTTTAACTCGTGTTGTGGAAGCTTTGCAATATGCCCTGTTTATACAGCGAACTTTGCACATATGCAATATTGCTTATGGTAGTATTAACATGATTAACATGAGTATTTTACAATAAATTGAACAATTGAATTTCAAGCTACACTCACCGTTCATATGCAGTTTTCTACAAAGTGTACACACGAAAATGTATCTCCTCATATTTAAGGTTACAGAGTGCGTGAGTCCCACAGGTGCGACAGTAAAGCATTAGGTCAAGCTGTCGCGTTAGTTCAGTCATGTAATAAATACAGATTTAGATAGGCTGAATAAGTCACGAAACGATTAATAGCCAGGATATATTACATACTTAACACCATGGGCATACCACTGGTTATACAATAAATTGAATAATACATCGATACTCGACCTGTTGGAAAGTGTATAAAAGCAAGGACAGGGTAAATTAGAATCAAATCTAACCCTGGTGAGTCTAACGGTTTTCAATGTATCTGTAAATGTTTAACTTAGAATATGCGTGCATGTACTTCACTGGTAAAATTATGATTGCTGACTGTATCTGGTATAACTAGCGAATGTGTATATAGAATACTAAATGGTGTCCCGTTTGATAACATGTTTATGAAACGAGTGAATGGTTTGGTATTGTAACGAGCGAAAGCGAGACGTCATTGGGACGTCAACAAAAACGACTATGACGTTAAGCGCCGATTATGACGTTACGACAGCACGCGGTGGTATCGCACATGTGTGGAACCAACTCATTGTTATCTAATGAGTGAAGTATATTAAACTCGTGAATGGCATCGGTATTTAACTCGCTTTCGCTTGTTGAAATATCAAACCATTGACTTGTTTCATAAACATGTTATCAAACAGGACATCGTTTATTATTCTATATGTATTACTCAACTGGTGAGATCACTCATCAGATAACAATGAGTTGGTTCCACACATGTGCGATACCACCGCGTGCTGTCGTAACGTCATAATCGGCGCGTGACGTCATAGACGTTTTTTTGTTGACGTCCCAATGTGTCACCAATTAACGGCGTGAAAATGTATAATTATACTACGGTTTGAAAAGGTAATGTAAAAAGCAAAGAGGAAAAGACCCTATGGATGTGACATCAACTGATTGAAAGTTTATTTATTTTATCTTATAATCATATTTCTTCAAGAAGACCACACACGACTCTAAACCGCAATAAACAACAAAATGATTAAAAGATCGACGAAGGACACTAGCTGCCTGACGTGTATGGATTTTGAATGAGTTATTGTATAGTAAGATCCCGAAGGCAGGAGCTTTCTTTCGACTGAAAGACAGAGGGAGAGGTCTGTTTCCGTCTTATATACCGAACAACATCACAATGTCACATATCAATTTTCGGAAATTGCTTGCTGAGCTTCCTTTGAAAAGTATAAGAGCCGTCCGTAAAACCTAGCTTTCATCTTTAATTAAGTTGTAGGTTTAAG
This sequence comes from Gibbula magus, assembly GCA_936450465.1. Lineage (NCBI taxonomy): Eukaryota > Metazoa > Mollusca > Gastropoda > Trochida > Trochidae > Gibbula > Gibbula magus. The sequence goes on along the minus strand of OW388292.1, from coordinate 76,241,036 downwards.
ACGAGTAACGAAGTCCACTTCTTTCATGCCAGTCGCTGTGGAACAGTGGTATGACCGATGGCTTTACTGTGCAGCAGTATGAAGAAAATGTAAAAAGTAACCTGCACAATAGAAACATTCATTTCAAGATAAGATGGCTTCAATAAAGAATTGAAGCACCTACCAAACATACTGGGTACTTATTGAAGCGCCAATAAAATATCTTGCCAAGTTCTTTTCAAAGCTTTTCACCAGCTTGCCATTCCCTTCCCAATAGAGATTACTCCCTTCAGATGTACGCTTCAAATCGGGGGCAGAAAGGGAGAAAACTATTTATCATGAACATGCTTATGAATAAAAAAAGACCAAATCAGAGATAAGTACCAAACATATTTTATGTGTGTTATTTACATCAGACATATTCGAAGGACATATGCTAATGAGCAATGACTCTTAAGAGTAAAACGCCTAGATCTTAGAAGCAACTCAGTCGACATGGCCGCTGAAAGAGGAATTTTCATTGGTTAAGAAGCAGTGATAGAGTATGAGGTTCCGCTTTCCTCCGCTAGGGGAGTTTGCTTCTGCTCTCGATTTCAAGCGAAAAAGAACAGTGGTTAGGATGATGGATCGGAAATCTATAGGGAGTAACCTCTGTGGGATTAGAACGAATGTAACGCTAACTTGGAACTATATATATGTTGGGACACATGAGTAAACAATTTAAGACTCTCTAAGCATCTTAAGTCCAGGTTACCTCAATGAAATTGACATACGCATTGAATCATGTTAGATTTTAAATCTAATTTAAACTAGCTGTAATCTTATACGTTCCCTAAGTCCGTCATAACGTAACATTACACTTACTTTTAACTGGGTTGGTTAGTTTCTGTTATTTCAGGTGGAAATGAACGATGTGTATTATGATTAAACAATCAAAATGTTGCTTTGACATCGTACAACCATACACACTGACATTTGAAACATCCTCGGTTACCCAGGGTTTTATTTATGCTCCATTTCTCTCCATTGATATAGTGGAGAGTAACGTAGCATATATAAAGCCCTGGGTAACCGAGGATGCATTTGAAATGGCAGTAGCGCATTCTTTCGCTCAAATAAGTTGATGAAATGTATTTGAAAATTAATGTCACTAATAGTATAGCACCCTTTTCTCTTCGGAAAATCAAGTTTAAAAAATGTGTGTACATGATTCGGTAAAGCCATGGAATTATTATGTAATTAAACATAATAAAATGTGTTCAAATTAAAATGGCCACCATGCAATTTTTTATTTATACGCAACACCGTTATTACCACAACGGATAATTGGATGGGTTACCGTCGGAAGTGAATATAAATGACATAAACTACCATTATAAATGGGAAATTTAAAAAAATGAAATTTGCATAAAACGTGCTATAGCCCTCTTAAAATAGTTATCGGATTGACAAAAATCGGGGCACGTGGCCTTCGAGCAGCTCGTGCAAAGGAAAGCTCGTGCAGCACGTGAAGCAAATCTCGTGCAGCACGTGACGCAAGTTTCGTGCAACACGTGCACTAGTGAGTGGAAAAGTACGCCATATAAGTATATTTATCCAATGGGCGGTTAAATTCCCTTTGATGTTTTTGAGACGATATATCATGTATCAAGAAAAGTGTGGTTGTATATATGACGTCACTTATTTATCAGCCACAGTTATTTTAAACTCTCTGATAGGACGACCGTGGAGAAGCAGGGCGGTCCAAGGGCGAAGCTACAGACACCTGGCTGGCGACCTTGAGTAATTACAACATTGTTGCAAAACCAGATGAGATCAAAGGAATGTATGTCGCTCAATAGAAAAACAAAAAAATGTCACTCAGTACTATTTTACTGATAAAAACAAATGATCAGCTGATTAGAAACTATAAAAAAAATTCTAAAAAAACAACATTGTTTTTAAATCGTCACGAAGGCAATCATATACATATCAAGTGAGTCATTCTTCTTTAAGATAGGTTAATTGAAATGAGCCATGGTTGTCCGTTGGCAACATTCGCTGGAAATAACATATTTCTTCCTACAATAATACTAACGAAAACCAAGATATATGGATGGTCAACTTCTTTATTGCAATGTGTTCGACGTTTCGGTGTAGATACTAACACCGTTATCAAGCGAGTATCGCAATAAAGAAGTTGACTATCCATATATCTTGGTTTTCGTCATCTCTACAACTTCTAAAATGCCTCTCAAAGAAGTTACAATAATACTAGCTACGGGAATTAAAGTGCAATACCCATGAAAGCAGTGTTTAACACCAACTTAACTCGCCTAATTTCTGAAAATGTTTCCGTCTCCGTGACAGCAGTAATCAATTCTCACATGCTTCATCAACGCTTGAAAGAATAAACACGCTTTGTCAATATTTCCGTTTGGAAATAAATCACAGTAAACTGTTGTTATCACGTATGTATCACGTAGTCAGAAATTTTGTGAAACAAATTTGAAATATCATTTCTGGTAAAAGAATAACTTTATTATGTTTGTAATCACAATTTTCGAATCATTTTTTTTGTCTTTAAAATTTTTTTGACTTTTGAAACCTTTACCGTTTGCGTATATATCAAGAGCGACATTGGTGTTAGAAATAAACTGTGTATACAAATATGTCCAACAATCTGCTTATCACCCTACTATACTCATATCCAGTAATTGCAGTTACCCTTGTCAGTGTAGAAGGAGTTAAAGAAAACATTGAGGTATTTGGTTTAAAATAGCATATGTTTGCAAACGTCACGATTGGAAGAACTGTGGTTGAAAAAGAAATGTGTTTGTCCTCTTTATAAATTGATTAACTGTATTTCTTAAAGAGGCGGACGTAAAATCTATGCATTCTGGCATTGTCTTGGGCTATTGTGAATTTATAGAAACGTTTTCAAAAGACTTTCACAATGGATCTTTATGTTCATATGAGGACTTTTATAAAACTCACGATTGTTCAGAAGGCATTTCAAACTTAAACTCAAATAGAAAAAGACCAAAAACATCGGAAACATATTTGATTCAAAACGACAGAGCAGGAAAAGAATGCATTTATAGTTCTCTTTCAAATTACACCTCAACAAAACACTTTAAATAGTGAAACAGATTTTACTTTTATGTAAATATATATAAAATATTTTGTAAAGGAAATCACAAGAACCAAAAAACATTCGAGGGTTGTAAGGCCTTTTGAAAGAAAATTGTTCTACTCCATCAGTATCTGTCCTGATAGTGGTTAGAGCGTTCGGCTTCGGAACAATAGGTTCGGGGTTTGAATCCCACCAGGGGCAACTTTGTCTGCTGTGGAAATCTCTTCTACAGTGCCGGACAAAAGTCATGGGAGTAAAATTGCAGTATTCCCGCAATCGTGTCAGAGCACAGTTGGGTCATGACTGCGTTATTCCTTCGACAGGAACGCGACAGTCTCCCGCCAAATTAGCGTCTCTGTCGCACGATAATTGCGAGATGACTGCGTTAATGTAGGCGGGGCTATTCCGATGCGTCCAGGTCCCAAATTAAGCTGCTGAGAGCTGATTGGTCTAGTACTGTAGTGGGCGGGCGTAAAGATGAAATGTGCATTTACTGTCAAATGATTGCTGAAGTTGTCGTTGCTTCACGTCGAATAAATACCATAGTGTTATGTTGTGGAATTTACCGGCGGTAACATTTCTTACTTGTATACATGTTGTATGAGATAATGTTATGTAATAGTGACAAAGTGACACACATTCAACATCTGTGTATACTTTATTTTAAATACGACATGAAATAACTAAAATGTGTTTAAAAAACAGCCATTATTTGGCTCATGAGGCAATGTTAAAAAGGTATCATATATATATATATATATATATATATATATATATATATATATATATATATATATATATATATATATGAAAAAAAGGAAAACGGTAAGAAGCAGAATATCTAAGCGATATATATTTAAACTGTATAATGGTAGCATTATAAGATATGTTCGTGAAAGTGTACGTTTGGGGATCTAAATAATAATAATAAAACGAAAATCTGAATAAAACTCTATTCTAACAGGTACTAAAGGTTTATCAGTTTAATAACATTAATCACATTACAACAACCACTATCGACTTTAATTTTTCTCCTTTTTTGGGGACAAAATTTCTTTGTTACACTGGTCGATGACGCTTCTGTCATATCACACAGTTTCTTTTTCTGATACATTGTCTATTTTCTTATCAGACTTTTAGGGGTACAATCCTTTTTCCCTGTATATATTTCCCAAAGGTAAAACAATGGTGTTGCATTTAGATGGATTAATGTTAGTATAGTGTTTCTCCAAGTACATACATTAGTGTATAGGGTGTGTATGTTTGTATATTATAATTTCCTTAAAGTAGATATCTTACAAAATATGATATATAAGTCTGTGATTATTTACTTGTAATCATTATCACGTTTCATAGTTCGGCAAAACCGATTGATAATGCTGTTAGTTACACGGTGTTTTGACAGGTTGCACAGAACTGTAAGACACTTGTATCTTCCGTATTGTCCAAAGGCACCGGTACCCCTATGCCCATTGCATCACCGTGTGTACCAACTCCCATTCAAATGGCAATTTAATCACATCAATGGATACCGCCGTGTCAGATACGCGTACCGGCACACTTGTTGATCTCGTGATCTACTTCGAATAGCACGTCTCTCATAACCCCATAGTGGGTAGCTCGATGTTCTACCTGTTTCGTTTTTATCAATAAATCAACATATTTATAAAAGTGCAATCGAGGTGAGATTTGAATAAAATATCTGTCTGTAAACGTTCGTGACCATTATGAAAACAATTTAGTTACTGACTTGAGATTTTAAATTGAATTCCTTATCATTATTGTGTACACTCAGTCATACCGAAGTTTGTTAAGAAAATTTAAATAAACAATGCAAAAATTATATAACGCCTACCCACATTTTTTTTAATGCTTGTTGACTAGTTTATTTTTTTTCTGTGGTGTATGTAACATTTTCTGTTCTATAATCGTCACTCATTTGTTTAAGTATATGTTTGTATGGAGATTTCTTCCTTGTTTAACGATCCCGTCATAATAAATACCTTGAAACCAACAGTTATATCAATTACATGAGATAAATCCTTTGAAGTTTGTGAGAAGGGTACGATTTGTCTTATCACGCATTACGTAGTGCAATATATACACATATAATGAAATATACACATGACTTTAACTGTAGAAAGCAACTTTTAAAAACGTTAGTTTGTTAATATTTCATTTGTACAAACATGTAGTCCTTCATATCCTGTAGATGAGCCCTGAGGAGTAGTTATATACTGGACAGACAGACAGACAGACAGATATTTTATTACAAAGTCTCACCTCATACAAATGTTTATATACAAGTCGATAAAATATAAAGTGATGAGCCATCCCACATGGGATTATGAGAGACTACATATATACATATTAAAGGACCTTAATAAAAATAAAATGTACATATTATATAGTAAACTATATTATTAAAACCCAAGGTAAATTGTTAAGGTAAAAAGAGTTGCTAGATATATAAAAGGGATTTTCTAAAATAAAAGGGATTTTCTAAAATCTAAGACTTCCATGCAGGTTTTGGCAGTAACTCTAAAAATATATGGGCATGACATAATAAATGCAGGCTTTTCCACATCCGATATATTATTAAAACTAACATTCAAAGTAGAACATAAAGATAACATATTTTTGGTAACATTTTTGTATAAGGGGCAGTGTAAAAGTTCATGAGCTTCATTTTCAATAAAATCGTTGCAGTTAAAACATACTCTATCTTCCAGTGGTGTGTTATTGTATACCGCTAAAACTGATTATTCAACTTATGTGGGGCCGGGGAGATATACCACCTCTCATGATGGCTCTTTTGTTTTCAACTTGTGACACTTAAACAAACTTGTCTGTCTGCATGCCTGACTATGGCGAATTAAGCATGTTATCTTTCTCTCTGTGTGTATTACGAGGGAGACACCGTTCACTCAAAATCGTTATGTAATATAAATACACCCGGTGGTAAATTCACTCAGGCGTTACGCCCGCGCCCCCCTTGTCGCAAACCGTCGCATTTGATGTCGGCCATAACCTCGCATTATCAAAATTAAACCAGAGACGTATATCCATCTAATTCCTTGTCTAATTCTTTGATTAAACAATTGATATCGGCTCTTAAAGGAACATCCATTCTGTTTTTTGGGGGTCACATATGCAAAACGTTGTTTTCTAGATTATGTTATGTTATCGGGAAGTACTGACTGTTGCCGAAAATTGCCATTTTGATCTTAGTCTACTTAGTATATTGACGATATAAAGCTAACAGTAGTGATTTCTGATCGAAAACCGGACAATGTACCGCGTGTGGCGCGCGCAAATGATTTAAACGTAATTTTGGAATATTATTTATAACAGACAAACTGATAAATTTGTCACATATTTAATAGGTCATATAACTACTGTGCATATAAATGGGACGTTTAGTTTTGGTTTCTGCATATGCATAATGATGTTACTCTATTTTAATTGGAAACAAGTATTTGGTTATTCGGGATGAATATGCAAGTCGAGTATATTTATTTGCACTGTAAACAACACATATGGTATGTTGGATCGTATTAAAGCTTAATAAAATTTTATGAAACACAATGGATGCAGCTTTACCATAAATGCGACCTTGTGCTGAAAACATTTCGACATGTTTCAAATAAACAACCTGTAGAAATATTGTCTTGATATTTTCCCAAATATATGACGATACACAAGTCGAATGAAACATTTCAAATCTATAGACTGAATGTAACCGAAAATGAAAGAATTGCATTTGGAATTTGAAGGCTAGACCAGTGACTTTTTTCTCAACGCAAGAACCCAACCACCAGCACAGTTTACCAATCGGTAACCGCGACCTCGATGAACGTATCGCTTGATGACAAAAAATATGAACACTACATGTTAATAGAAGAGAATCACTAGCAGTTTAAACGAATGACGATGCGTTTGTTCACACTCTATTGGAAAATCAAATTTTATAGATTACTTGTGACAGAGAGTTAGACAGTTATAGTTTATTAAAGTGTCACGCATAGAACTCATTGTACAATTGTACAATATAGCACAAATTATTAGTAAATACCCAGCCAAATTGACTTATGAGACAGATGTTACGTTTTAAAACATACTATCCACAGACTCATGTCATATCGAGCGAGCCAATGAACCCGGCGAGACGCAACGAAGACGAATAAGCACACTGCTTAAAACAAGGGACGGGTTGTGTATTGTAAGCGTGTATTCAGTCGTTAGTAATAAATGATATACCGGATTACGTAACATACATGTAGGTAGTCGCGCGTTTATCACATTACGTGACCCACTGGTCACCCACTGATCAAGCGTAATTAAAAAATTCCAAATATTCACGATTTGCTAATGGTCATATAGATGTTATATACATTGATAGTGTCAGTGACGGTACGCTTTTATATTACGGTTTTATTCACTTAATTGAAGGCAAATTTACTTATACATGGAAGTTCAGAAATTATGTGCATAGGGTAATTATCAGAAAGGTTCAAGTATTGTACCTTGATATTCTGAGTCTATTTGGATTGCTTAAGACGCGCGATAATAAAATACTTTGTGTTTTTATTGCCATTTTCTTTAAAGTCGTACCGACAATATATTTCCTTTACTTTGATCTTCGAATGATGATATAATTGCATCAGCCAGTTATTTAATCTACATGATCTGATACTTGTCGCACTTTCTGGATACATTGTGTAAAGGATACACGCATCTCAAATTCACTACACAGTTATTGGCATTTAAACTTTTGTTACAGATCATTCAGCATGTACATGTATCTCGGGTTTTTTTTCTGTCAGAGAGCAACAATCCCTTTATCAACCTAAACACCCATTCTTCTAGCCCCAATTCTTCACTAGGGATTTCTTTTTAACTCATATACACGCAGTGCTCTGTTGGCGGGAATGAGCGGTACACTCTCATACTAGAGTAATACTATTGAATCGGTTATGTTAATGATGTCTGGATGGGTTAATAAAATCAAGGATATAACATGTCCGGCTATAAATGTAAATGGAAAACGCCGTTTAATTGTATGGTGACATGTTAATATAAATATTCATTTCCATATATGTTTATTAAAATGGTCATGACAACTGTGTATTAATTTTTTTTTTAAAACAATCTATTTAAAATCTCAAAATAAAATCACCCTGAACTAATGTTGTGTACATTTTAGATCAAATATCATAGGGATTATGTGAATATAAATTCATAGTTTATTCATTAGATTATACATACAAAATTCCACTTAGAAGTGTAAATATATTCACTAAACAAACTAAGAAACCGAAGCAACAATAGTCCACAAACATACAGTATCTACTATCTAGATAAAATTATTTACACTCGTCACACATCTATCTATATGCAATAAACATCATACATGTAAATCTTTATAATGTACAGTAATAGTTATTTACATGTATCTTATAGACATGCATACATGTATTTGGGAATACATATTTGAACCTTGAATGTATATATGCGTGTCTTTAACAGATTAACCTGTCAAATTTACCTCAAACTAAAATCCAATATCTTGAAAATGTTTTGTTTAAAAGTAAATTTCTTATCACTGAGAGATTACAACGTGTATGTTAACGGTTTTGATTTATACATCTGCCTGTATAATTAATTACACATTTCATAAACGGGAGCGAAATTAGATAAGCCAACAGTTTAATCAAATCCACTAACATACAGAAAGAAACATCCCCGAAAGAAGACCTAATTTAATGTTTTTATGACAAATGATAAGAAAGATATAACAATGTTAATGTAACGACGCCCTTACCAAATATGTAATTGATAATGTTAATAGAAATATAAATAAAAGTATATCAATCAATATTATTGTATAACATTCTTCAATGTGGATGAACTATGATTATGGTTTCGGCGAATCGTTTCTGAGATGCTTGGTGATCATATCATCGGCAGTGAATAAAGTTGAAATGCATTTGCTGTTATGGAAATGACCCTTCCGCCGTCAGTTCTATATGTTTATGCAATTCTAAATGAACACAATCAATGTATAATACAACTTAACAGCATACTTTATCACTTTGAAAATCAGGTTTCATTTCGTTTCCGGATCATCAAAATGATCAGTTCTAATATTACCCACAAGCATTGCAGTTCAAAACCGGCTTCAGGGGAATACCCGACCCTCAGCTTCCCGATACCACACAAACACCTACACAAAATATGTATCCGTTATCATATCCAAGCAGTTTACTTTTACAAGAACAATAATAAACACTTCACAATATGTACACACTGTGTAACTGAATATAATTCTAAATACACTATTATGTGGACGACAATATTCAAACTTTATATCAAGTAAATTTCCCCAGTGCAATTACATGTGTTTACAGGAATGCTATTCTCTCCAATCGCGTTTACCTCACATAACAGTGAATAAGAAATTTAGTTTATTACAAACTGTCTCACTTTGTTACGTAATCGGATAGGCGTACATGTAAATGTAGGACTTTCGAGACCCACAAATAAATAACAATAAATTCGTTATTAAGATAAATATCACTATATCTTTAGTTTATTGAGTCAATCATCCATCCACGACCATCTTACGCACATGTCAATTTATGGCCGCAATAGCATTATTAATTTTAATGAGATGAATGATGTGGAAAAATGTTCGGTGCTCCTCCAAGAAAAGCGTTTATCTTTGTTATGTGCCAAAACCTGTAGTAATATTTTAAAAAGACGTAAGCGTATCTTATATCATTAGTGTAAGTTGTACTTTTATCTGTATGTTAATGTATTTTATAGTCTCTCATAACTCCAAAAGGAGTGGTTTGTGTATATTTTATGATGTGTTTTATCAAATATATTTTTATGTCATATTTTACTGTATACACAAAGTGAGACTTAAATAAACTTTCTGTCTGTCTGTCTTGATCGCAGTAATGACTAGCGCGTACATGTAAGCCCCGCCCTCCCGGTAGCCACTGAACCGCTCAGTCGCCTGTATTGCGACTCTCCTACTCAGTCAGTCCTGCGAGCCGACTGCATTCCCGTTGCGATAATACTGCAGTAATTTCACTTTCAGACTGCAATACAGGGGAAGTGACTTTTGTCCGGCACTGTACATGTTCTGTTCACTGAATTGCAGCGCAGTACCAACAAGTACTTCCAGCACAATGTCGCATGTTTCACCGCAATGCAGAGCCAAAATGATGATGCGGGCGTTTCTCCCTGCAATAATACTGTAGTTGTCGTGACATGAGTGAACTACTCGTTAGGCATTTGAAGTATAATTTAATTTATAATAAATAATAATTTCATAAGATTAAATAATCGGCTAAAAGCTGCTACAATTGGAGCTCACCTGCCGCCCAAATACCAACAATTGATGTTGCATATAGAGACGGCGACTCAAGAAGTGTTAAAATGCACAGGGGCTTGTATTGTCGAAACTAACGATTACAACGAATATGAAGTCGACGATCGAGCCCCATATACTATAAAAAAAAGTAAAGGGATGTAACGGGGTCAACACCCCATGTCCGTTTCAAATTATATTTCAGAATGTTGTCATCATATTATCATTCAATGTAATATACCACGGCAAAGCCAATACATTTGTCTTTAAAACAAGCCATCAAACGTAAAAATCGAACCGATAATAACAAGGATATGATTTTTCAAAGCCAAAAATATTAGCTCATTGCTCATGTGAGCCATTTGCCTAGCCCACCAAAATGATAAAATATTCGCTTGAAAAAATTATTATAAAATACTTTATAATATCCTGTCAGCTAATAGTGACCCAGTTACAAAGCCCAGTATTTGGTGCATCAGATCGCGCAAGAATTATAACACGGGGTGCACTGTAATTGACGTACCAGGGATTTTAGATAATCTCAAGTGTGTTTCGAAACATCGTTTGACAGTGAGACGTCCATATTGAATGACCTTGGCATTGGTCTATTTTTGGAAACGAAATGATGTCATAGGGCTATTTGAGGTTTTTGAGTTATCTTCCCTCGAAGTTTGCGATTTTTAATATCCTATATACTATCGCTTTTAGTACAATGCGTCAGCTATATTCTATGTAAGTTTCATCTCTGTAATACAAGTATGTTCAGAGGATTTATAAAGATGGGTAGGGTCGGAAAGGCTAAACATGCAATAAATTCAAAATAGCGTCTTAGTGACATAGCATATGACTTCGTCACGATCTACTTTTTTGCTAGGAAGATGATTGCGCATCTTTGCAAGTCTCTAAGTGCATTAGAAAAAAACCTATGTTAAAAATCGAAATGTAAAGGGACTTTAACACAACAACGGAAGCCGGAAGTCAGGATTTGTAGTGTTAAGTATCAATGTCAGCCCAGCAGCTATCATCCATGAAAGTGTCAGGTAATTCGCATAAGTAGTTTTGGCTGTAGAGTTGACACACATGTACAATTAACGCAAATAATAAGCATAAAGAAAATCGGATAATAACTATAGGTCTTCAGACCTAACTATTGCAGAGGCTTAATGTTATACTTATCCAGGAGCGTCTGCAAACTTTTGTCGTTCCCAACTTTGACAATCATACACTTGTCAATAGGGCAGTGTTCATGGTTAATAGCACCAGACCGATTCATCGCCGCAGGGAAGAAGTTTATCCAGCATAATGTTGTGGAAAGGTGCGAGCGACAGACAGACTACTCGTGGTTCAATTTCAAAGTTGCATATATATAATACGACGGTGGTTCTCGTGACTGACTGGACACCCTACGTGAGCTCATGGACTGAAGTCGTCACTCGGATAGCGCAATTGCTTTCACGTTCTGTTTCAGATCAAGAGGTTCGGGGTTCGAATCCGGCGGTCCCGAATGTCCGACACAACGACTTAGCAACTTCATTGATATAATTCTTAAACCGCTTTGTAAACATTTGAAATGTTATATACGGGATGATCTAGATGTTCATAACAATATTCCGTAAAGCACAGATCCCAAATGTAGCCTTGTGAGCTTTGACGTGGCAAATCTGTTCAGCAACATTGATCTTCAAGTCGGACTTAAAGCTGTGAAATATTTGATCAATAACTACAGTGGTGAACTGCGGGGTAGACTTTCAGAAGAGTTTATACTCAAATCACTGGAGATGGTGATGGTAATAACATATTCTACGTTGATGGACAGTTCACAACAGAAAGGTGTTGCCATGGGAATGATTTGTTTACTTGTTCTCCAAACGACATGGCATCGTTGTTAGAAGGTGATTCCCATAATTGTCAAATGCGACATTTGAACATCGGACTGTAAAGTATTAAAATTGAATTAATTAATAAACATACTTTTAACTTTTTATAAAAAATCAATTAATGTTGATATGTCATGCATACACAAAGAAATTCAAGTCCTAGCTTTTGTACCAGTTACTTTTAAATTTGAAGTGATTGAAATCTGAAGTGAAATCTGATATCGACCCCCTCTAACTGAGCGATTGTTGTTTCCGCATGTACTCTTACCCAGTGTCAGTTACGCAAACTTAGACATACTTCAGCATTTTAATTTAATTTAATTTTTTTTAAATGTAAAATTAAACCAATAATTTGTAAAATATCCAATTAATTTGACATGATATTTAAGGAATGGCCCACGTAAATCAGTTTCCATTCCAAGTATTCAATTGTTGTCTACCCTATCTCTTACCCAGAATATGGTAGCCACAACATCAATGAACTAAATCAACTCGGACCGGTTCACAAACTTAGTGTTAGCAATCTACAAATTTCCTTTCGTTTGGCATACGATCTCATTATGAGTAGATTAGACATTGACTCGTTAATACATTTGTTCTAATTTACTTTTTTAAAATTCGTTTCTAAGATCTGAGAGAATGGTGTTAAAACCATTTGCACTTTCAAGCTAGAGATGTTCACCTTTGCCATAAACCATCCTACCTACAAATATGATAACATTGTAAAATCTAATTTGAGACCTTTTAAGATGTGGCCTGTCGTGTTGGCAACCATCCTATCTATCTAACTAATTCGCCTTATTCATTTGCCAACCTACTGGTATTTATCACCGTCTGTTGAAAGTGTCAATGTGGCAGATTAACTTGGACTGCTTCACTCAAACAGTATCAGCAGACTTGTTGCAAAAAATTTCCTATCTCGTTTGTAACACGATCTCCTAGGATTGGTGTCGAATAACAAACTAGCTTAACCTCTTTACATAGACACAGTTAACTACTTCTGTGAAACTTGACCTATTGAAAATCTCTTGAGAAAACAATCAATGTAATCTAATTTGGAGAGAAATAGATGTAGCACCTCTTCTTCTATTGACCCAGTAAGTAATAATGTTGAGCTCTCAGATGTAATATATGTATCTCTTAAAGCTTTACAGACAGACATACAGACAGACAGATATTTTATTACAAGTCTCACCTCATACAAATATATATTTACAAAATAAACAAAGTACAAATGATGAGCCATCCCTCATGGGCTTATGAGGGACTATTAAAAAGTAAACAGTAAACAAATATGTAAACGACTACCTTTTCCTATGAAATACATTTTATACATACATATACAGTGTAGAAAATATTGCTGAAAATGCTTCATATGTGTATATAAGTGATTTTCTAACATCTAAAACGTCCTTGCAGGTTTTGGCAGTAATACTAAAAATATATTGGCATAATAAAAGATAACTGTATTGTAACATATCGGATTTGTTAGGAAACAAGCCTATTAACTGGCACCTTGGAGAGATTATTATCAAAATTATAAATCAAAATGAAGCTGAAAAATAAATATTCATTAGATATTATCATTAGAACATTTTTACTTTAGAAAAAAATGTAAATGGCAGAAAGAACGCAAGTATTTACCCAGATGTATCTTTGAAAGATATGTTTCGTTCCCAAATGTTATTAACAGAACTAATTGTATCGTATTCCTCGAAATGAACGCAATGTATATACAAATAAAGTTATGATCTTATTCAAGATGATGCTCAAACATATTTACAATTAAATTATGTAAATATTTGCACCATAGATCTTTGAGATGTCTGGGAACGGAAGCATCAACGTCAATGCAATAAATCAACTTTGACTGGTTTACTGACAAACAGGTTTATGCTCCTCTTGTGTGTCATGTGATCTCTGATAGCTTTATCATATTCTTTTAAATAAAAACAACAAACAATAAATAACAATAAATTTATGCTCTTATTCCAAATACATTTACAATCTAATTTTACTAAGATTTGCATAATTGCTCTTTGCGATGTCTGAGGCTGGTAGCCACAACATCAATGAAATAAATCAACTTTGACTTCTTCACTGACACAGTGTTTTGCTCCTCTTAAATTTGCTCCTCTTTGTCACACGATCTCTGAGAGATGCTGCTGAATCTTAAACAAGCTTAACGTCATTAATCAGACACAGTACTCAGCTCCTGTCAAAACACTCGATGTTATCTCACTAATGATGAAACAGCTCCTGTTCTGTTGACCCAGTAAGCAATACTGTTGACTTCCCAAAGATATTCATGAACTAAATTATTGAACACTTTGGGAATTACTTGTATATAACTGGATCGTTTACTGTATTAGAAACCTAGATACATCAAAATACAGCTGACATGTAATGTAATGTTCAATATTATCTCACAAAATGTCCAACAGTACAACTGAGAAATTGAATTAATTTTCATCAAGCCTTTATGTTTTGATAATTGCACTTACAACTTACCACAGTATATATTAGTTTCAAACAGTTGTGACTTGAAATAATGTTTATAACTAAATGTTATTTCTTCAACGGTGTAACCTTTTATTAATCAAAATGATATGAAATCTAACATTTGCTTATACTATTGTTAGTGTATTCATCATACATGTTTGTAATTACTTAACACTAAACCCATGACCTAGTTGAAATCAAAACGAAAGTACACACTCCTGTTCGTTTTATCATATGTATGATTTTCAAATACAACTATTTGACATCATACTATACAACTAAATAGTTTAGTCATCAGTCAAAGAATTCTTCTACGTGAATTTTACTTCATTTTTGAAAAATTAATTTAAAATTTATGAATTCTTCCAAAATTAAATTGAATGAATCACAACTCTTCATTGACACATAAGATATATTCCTTCCATTCGTCACACATTAACAATTTACATTTACATGTTGTTGTAAGTTTCATGTCTTGTACAAAGACATTTCAATGAAACATTCACAATTATTTCACCTCTTGATCCAAAGCCAAACGCACTCACCACTGCGCTATCCCGCCCCTTAAACTTGATGATCAGTAGATACATTTTGTAGGTCAATTCTATTGCTTACTGGGTCAACAGAAGAACATCAAGTACTCTCCTAATTAGATCACATTGACTGTTTGACAGGACTTGTAGACTGTGTCTGAGTAAAGAGGTTAATCTGATTTGCTATCAGACCAAGAGATCTTTTAACAAACGAGAGAAACAAACTGACAAATGGCAAGCACTTACGAGAGAACATTCATACACATGGTTTTTCACTTGCTTTGCTCAGAAGAAAGGATGCTCATTTAGAGATTTAACCGGTTCTATCGGAGTCTCTTGTTTTTTGTGTGCATCTAACGCTTGATGATTGCTAATTTTACAACATTTTATAAATGTGTGAAGAATGAGGCACATTTATTGATTTTTCACATCGAATATATCTTACATGTTGATGAAGATTTGTGATTTATTCACTAAACTTTTGAAGAAATTTATTTGTAAAAAACAACATAAAATCCACGTAGAAGAATTCTTTGACTGATGACTAAACGCCTGCACTATTTAGTTTAAGAGTACGACGTCAAATAGTTGTAATTGAAAATCATACATATGATAAAACAGGGGTATGTACTATATTTTGTACTTCAGCTGTTGCATGAACTTCTTGTTAAGTAATTACAGACATGTATGATGAATACGGTAACAAAAGTGTAAACAAATATTAGATTTAATTTCATTTTGAAAAACCATTGAATAAATAACATTTAGTTATAAACATTATTTAAAGTAACAAACTGTTTGAAAATAATATATATATATATATCTAATTTTGTCAGCTTCAATTTAATTTGTCATTTAGCTCTTAATTATTCAACCATTTACATTTTGCTATTAGTAAATTAAATATGTTCTAATGATAACATCTATCTTTGTCAGCTTCATTTTGATTTATAATTTTGATGTTAATCTCAAGGAGCCAAGTAAAATTTGTTTGATTCCTAACGAATCCGATATATAAAGTATTAACAGATTCATGTACATTTGGGAGCTCAACATTATTAATGGGTCAGTGGGAGCAGAGGTGCTACATCTTTTTCTCTGCGAATTAGATTACATTAGCTGTTTTCTCAAGAGATTGTCAATAGGTCTAGTTTCACAGAAGTAGTTAATTGTGTCTATTTGAAGAGGTTAAGCCAGTTTGTTATTCGACACTTATCCAAGGAGATCTTGTCACAAACGAGAGAGCCACTTTTTCAACAAGTCTGCTGATACAGTTTTGTAGAGCAGTCCAAGTTTTTCTTTCACCACGAGCGCAAGAACCTAAATATACACTTACGTATATCTACACATCTATATAACATGTAAAGAAGGTAAGACATGGTCAGGCATCTTGAATCCTGCCATAGGGCCGAAAATGTAAACTTGGATCAAATCGTAATTGAGCCAGCAAACAAGTTTAACCAATGTCGGTCCTATGGCAGGATTCAAGATGGCGGACAGTTATAAATAGAGGTAGGTATACGTACATGTATGTATCTAGCTATAGGGTCTGGCGCCTGTCTTTCATATTGACATTTTCGACAGGAATTGGTTTGATAGATGGTAACCAACACAATGGCCGACATCTCAAAAGGCGAAGAGGGCAGCTACACGTGACTCAAACACAAATTAGACTTTACGCAAAAGCTAAAACATCTGCATATATATATATATATATATATATATATATATATATATATATATATATATATATATATATATATATATATATATATATATATATATATATATATATATATATATTGTTGATATTGTTGAAACATAATATCATACCTCCAAGCCAACTGACTTTGCTGGCAGGGGTCGTTACTAAAATAATCTTAACACTAAGGTTAATCTCAGCGGCATCATTTAATACTTAGGTTACCATAGTGATTGAAGGTTAACTCAGCGTCTTGTGTAACGGCACCCATAGCTACGCTCAACCAAATAGAGAATGTAAAACTAGCAACTAGTTAATGGCAAAGGCGATCACCATTAGCTTTGAAAGTACACCATTCTTTCAGTTTCTTTGAACTATCTCAACTTCCCTAGTTGGAAAAATGTTAGAAACAACCTTTGAAAAACTACATTAGTACAAATGTATAAATAAATTAATGTTAAATCTAATCAGAATTTCTAGGTGAAGTGGTTAAGCTATTTTGTAGCAGCTTTAAGAAATCATTTCAGTAACAAATGAGAGGAAATGTTCAACATGTTGCTAACACAGCGTCAGTTAACGAGTCCAAGTTGATTTATGTCAATGATGCTGTTGCTGAGATCTTTAAAGAGGCAGGGCACTAATTGAATAATTGGAACGGAGGTTGATTAATATGTGCGAGTCCTTAAAGATCTTGGTACACAATATATTTAAATTGGGTTATCATACGTTTGCAAGAGTGAAAGAAACAGATGTAATTTTTAATCCTGAGAGATGTGAATTTTGGCAGTTTGATAGTTTTCCGTATCCCATTGAAACCATTACATTTGGTGTTTTCGACGTCATTACAACACAGTGTCAGTTAGACTACAGTGGAACATGATCGAACCCACTGACAGATTGTGACACTAAGCAGATGTCTGATTTGCTCGTTTGGATCATTACCTAAACCCAGGGACCTAAAGTCTGAATTATGTACCAATTATGGTTATTTAGAGAAGGGACAACGTAAAACTAGATAATGTACTCAAGCCACAGTGGCAAGTGGCATAGAAATGGCTTCAGTTAACTAATGGTACATCGTGACACTGGCCAGAGTTGTTTTATTCATTGTACATAGTCAAGAACCGACAACATAATCAGACCACTATGACATACCGGTATAACTGAGCAGTTATATTTGGAATCACCTAGAGACACACTGGGAGGATAATGATCTCAAGGTTCAGTTTGGACCTGAATATCAAAAGCAAAGGAGGTGGTATGGAAATTAACGGATTCTTTGCATACGCAGTCACTTTTAACCCCTTGAAGGAAATAATGAATCAACCAGATCTCCACAGGATCTGCATGCTCTTTGTAAAAGTTGGTAAATTCTCAAGGATTTATAAGTAGTTAAACATTTTACATTAACTAAGTATGCTGTGTACAGCACCACAATATCCTCCGGTATGGGCACTGATTCCATGCCCAAACTCTTAGAGAATTTGTAGCACTTTATTAACACTGGTAGGTATTCAGGGGTACAGCCTACATGTATGTCTTTCAGTTTCAGTGAAGCCGGGCGACCGCAGAAGTTCGGCCCAATCTGGAATAAAGAAATATGATGGCCATATGGCAACTGAGTTCTTCCATATTTAACGACAATAAACACATTCATTCTTTTCAGCTAACGTCCCTGGTTCACACAACCGATAGATAATCATTGAAACTATCCTAAACAGTGCCCTTGTTTATCGCTGATCTGCATGTGACATTGTCTGTGTACACAACCACAGTAAAGTCCCTAAAACAAGACCACCATCTAATGACTGCCACCACTACCGCTACAGTTTCTCTACAATGATGTGCTGCTTGATCAAGTGTATCTCGTTCCCAATACAAGTATCCTTAGTCCCCTTCAAAGCATGACCCTGCCACTTTGTATCCAAACAATAGATGTGTCTTCTTTAAACAATTTCTAAAACTTCTCAAACCATTGCAGGTCAACATGAACTCGTTCACCAGATATTTTGAAAGTCGTCAAGCCTAAACATGTGATTTCTCCACCTTTTTCACACCCAAAGTCTCCTCTTGTTCTGTCAAACTAAGCTCTCTATCAATGTGACTATTTGATGTATGAATGGACGAGATTTTGCAGGGAAGAAAAAGTAAATCCAAAAGCTAATGTTGACAGCGACTATGGCTGAAATATCTGTGAACAAATAAGTCAAGGACTATGAGCCAGAGAATGTCCATGCGTCGCCCATGGATGACAAAGGTGATAGGTGTAAAGAGACATACCTGTAAGCGTTCTTAATATACCAACTGGCAAAATAATTACCTTTCTGTAAATACTTGAAGTCTTGTCCATATACGCTGTCGGCCAAACGAAACACCTACCAGATATCAGATTTCGTAAAAAATATATTGAACGGTTAATCCATATTATAGCATTAAGAAGTTGCACCAGTTCTGCATAATATATTTAATTTTCAGAAGTTGTCATGTCACAAAAGAATGGTGATTGTTGAAATGAGACAACAGAAATTGTTCAGTTTTCGATCAATGCTTGATCAGGACATATAATATCCTCTATATCATATAACACAGACTTTTGTCACACACATTTTGACTTAGTAGGAAATATACAGGTTAACGAACAAGACATTGTGAAAGATGACAGATTAGTCTGATTAAAATCGAACCTTTTCCGAGAATTAAATCTGCAAAATTGTTCATATCGGCATACGAACTGATTCTATATATTTTGCCACAAGGTCTGAGGACACCTCGTATATAGGCGCGTGTTCCGTACCACTTTAGCGCATACAACGCCCTGTCAAATAGCTGACCAATCACATCATAAAATATTTGTTAAACGCTTGCCGTTTAAAAAGCATTCGGAACAGATGCAAGGACAGCCGTTTGGAGTTATCTGACCCAAGCTTCTCGTAAAATTAGACAGTTTTGGGAGGACACCTCTGAACGATATGAGTTCGTACCCCGAAAACTGTCTATTTTCATCAGATTGATGACAGATAGAATTACTTTAACACTAAATCATGAACTGATTTAGTTAAACACACAATGCAAGAAAAGGTACAGCTTAACGAACAACACAAATACGACAAATACGATTGTATGAACAGTAATTTATTACATATGACATGCATTAAGTGTTATTTAAATACGTTTGGTGACTGTAGTAACAGTTAACTAGTCGTGTGAAAATATTAGATTTAGTTTCCCTTTTATAAATACAATTACATAACCTTTTTTAGAATAATAGTTATGCGAATATAATATAAAATGGAGGAAGCGTTATACTTAACAGCTACAATGGAAACTCAAAGGGAAAGACCAATCATTGCTGTAACGATCTATTGCATTGTGTGATTGTATTGATCTCTTTATCATCATTCTGTTGGTTTATCTATAGCTTTCAGATTCAATGATCAACTTCTTATTTTCGGATTCCTAAGGATTTAAAAAAACACACGAAAAACTAACAGAATCGTCTGTAGTAAACACATTATTCCAGGATTTTATAGATAAATAGAATCTATACAAAATGAAACTCTAGAACCTATCAAATTGAAACTCATTATCGAAGACATAATGACAATATATTATGTCTACTGTTTCGAGGTCTACTCAAATTGTAAATATGATAACTTTATTACGTTCTCGTGGATATGTCATTTTCTATTTTGACAATCTATACCTAAGTTTTGCAAACTGTTTTGTTGCAGTTACCTATTCATTTCCACTTGGATATATATGTGACTGCTTGTGAATCATGTTTATGCAACCTTGTTATGTACTAAATTATTTGTATGTTTTGCCTTACCTTTTCTTGTAGTGTTTCAAAATAAAAACATTGGATAATTTCAATACTATTGATTACTGGGTCAATAGAACAGAAGTTACCTTCAGTGCTGTTCTAATTAGATTACATCAACTGTTTTGACAGACATTGTAAACTGAGTCTAGGTAAATAGCTTGTTTTTTTATTCAGCACCATTCCTGAGGGATCCTGTAACACACGAGAGAAAAGATTTCCACAAAGTATGCTGACACTGTTTTAGCGATCCAGTCAATGTACTATATCGGTGGTGTGGCCGTCATCCGAAGCCAGCCCAAAATGCAAAGGCTACTAACAATTATTTCGTTATTCGATTTGTTTGTTATTCATTACCAATTCTACGGGATCCTATAAGACACGAGAGAGGCACTTTTTCAACATGTGTGCTGACACTGTTTTAGTGAACCAGTCAATGTACTATATCGGTGGTCTGGACATTAGCCAATGTCAATCCAAAGTGGAAAGGCTACTAACAAGTATTATTCGTTATTCAGCTTGTTTGGTATTCAGTTCCATTCCGAAGTCATCATGCAAACACACGAGAGAGGTAATTTTCCAACAAGTGTGCTGACAATGTTTTAGTGAACCAGTTCACGTCAATGTACTTTATTGGTGGAGTGGCCATCAACCGAAACCAGCCCAAAGTGCAAAGGCTATTAAAACTATTCGTTATCCAGTTTGTTTGTTATTCAGCATCATTCCTAAGGACATCCTGTAACACACGAGAGAGAATATTTTCCGTCGGCTGACACTGTTTTAGTGAAACAGTCAATGTACTATATTGGTGGTGTGACCGTCAGCCAAAGCGAATCCAAAGTGCAAAGGCTACAAACAATTATTTCGTTATTCAGCATCTGTCAAAGAAGATCATGTAACACACGATGGAGGCAATTTCCAATTTTGCTAACACTTTTTCAGTGAACCAGTCCAAGTCACTTTATTTCACCGATGCTGTCAATATGTCACAGAACAAAGAGCAAAGGGTCCAAATAATTGAATAATTGGAATGTAACCTGATTGATTATCACCGACCAACGCAACAAATGAGATTCTGTCAACTGTTTTTATTAATTAGTCAAAATCTATTCTGTATTCTAGGTGATGCTTTCAAAACAGTCAACTTAAAAGTAAATGTAATTCGGATACTCAGCTGAAATGAAATGAGCTGATTTTATGGTTCACGTCTTACATGTACATCACGGGGGCTAGAATTATTGCAGAAATCCTGTCACATCATCCCGTAACCATGCCGTCGCGGTGAAACCTTCACGCAGGAGATCCAAATAGAGACAAATGTGTGGTACAGAGCAGTAAACCGAGATAAGGTGAGGTGTTTAAAGTCGTTTTCAAGAGTATTTCACTTATATCACGACTGCTTGTATGAGGGAGAAAGATAGAGGGAGAAAGCCATAAACCAAACTGTGGTTATGCATTACAGTGAAACCTGCGAGCATCGGCTGGAACTCGCGAATCTTGGGTGGTACTGCGATAAAAGTCAGTGTAGTATTGCACTGCCTGTAGAACAGTTCTCTACCGCAGACAAAGTTGTCGAGCCACTGGCGGAATAGTAAACCGAAATCGTACATGTACTACATTTTGGTGAGGTGAGGTGAGTTGGGGTTTAACGCCGCATTCAAGAGTATTTCACTTATATCGCGGCTGCTAGTATTATGGCAGGGAGCAAGCCCGCAACGCCATGTGGTTATGCATTGCGGTGAAACCTGCGAGCAATCGGCTGGAACTAGCGAACCATGGGTGGTACTACGCTGAGATTTAGTGTAGCATTGCACCCAAACCTTTCTGCGTGTAGAACAGTTCTCAACTGCAGACAAAGTTTCCTGGCGGGATTCGAACCCCGGACCTCTTGATCCGCAGCCTTACGCGCTAACCACTGCGCTATCCCGCCCCCAACTACATTTTAATACTTCTTTTCCTCATCTTAATTTCCCGAGCCGATGTGGGTCCCGGAACTTCTGCGATGTCCCTCTCTGCTGATAAACTGAGGGCAAAAATTAGTGTACATGAAAAAGAGGCGAAATCACTTATCGGCCAATTTGTCTGAATGATTTTTTCAAAATTAATCATCAGATTAAAATTAAGTTTTGGGATAGATAGCCATTTTATCCTGAATATACACCGAGGGGCAAAAGAAACGATACCAAAGTTTAAACAGAGTCAAACACAAAATATTTCTGCCTGATAACGTTGATCTTGAATGTCTTTGATGATGATATATCTCGTTAAGAGTATGATACTTTAATATCTGTTCAAACACACATAGGGTGCTGAAATTGTTATTTCAAAGGGGTTTGCGGGATGCAATGTTGACATAAAAGGTAAAATATTATGAATTATTGAAATTATGTTAGTATATGATCTTATCGGCATGATGTACCTTCTTGGACTTAAATCAGTTGACGCATCGTTACTGAAAGACGTCATAAAATAAGCCAAAAGTCTTCCTTTGACTCTTCTATTTCGTATTGTTAAGGAGATTTTCAAACGATTTCTTAAAACGTGTGTCGGCTTAACGGCAGGACCTAGTGAACCGTAGGTGGTACTGCGCTGGAAGTCAGTGTACTATTACACCAAAACCTTACTGCATGTAGAAAGTTTTTTTTACAGCAGTGTTTACAAGCGCTCGTGATCTAAAGCCGAACTCGCTAACCACTGAGCTGCCTCGTGCCCTAATTACCCACATGGTTCATGTCCTCTTCCCCCTAAATATCTCTGCTTGATGAACTGTTTCAAACATAACCTTTCAGAGAAGACTGGGGATGAGCTGATATCATGTAAAATTCCTGTAACAGAAAAATAAGTGAAGCAAGGGACATGATAAATCAAACGAAATGTCAAGGGTATTAGTTTAAGGATTCAACTCATTTTAACGGGGCTGTAGTAGTTTTTTTCCCAAAATTTATCTTTTTCAAATTTCCTATTTATAATGATAGATTGTGTCCTTTAAATTAATTTTAGAGGGTAAAACATCTTATTACATAAATCAATTATCCGTAGCAGTAATAACGGGGCTGTGTATAAAGCAAAAATTGCATTGCGGCCATTTTATTGTGAACACATTTTATTATATCGAATGACAAAAACAATTCCAATGGCTTTACTGAGCCACGTACACTCATTTTAAACTTGATTTTCCGAAGGGAAAGGGTATTTTACTATTGGTGAAATTATTTTTCAAATACATTTCAACGACTTATATCAGCAAAAAAACGTGCTACTGCCCCTTTAAAATCGCAATGATGGTTTGAGGGGGTAAAAGGTGAGAAATGACACGTGGAACAAGTCTGAAAACAAGTGGCAGTGAGTCAGCTGAGGTTTCAACGTGGTTAACATTTATGGTGGTATAACAGACTTCGGAAAGTTGGGACAATATGACGTGCAATAGGTTATGTACGTATTTATTCACACTGGTATATTGAGATAGACTTGACAGCTTTTGAGATATCAGAACATCATCCTTGTGTTACTGTGATGAACACATATATATTTTGTTAAAAATCTTAAAAAAACGTCTGAGCGATTGCTGTTTTAAATTTCAAAGTATATAACCTACATGTGTATTGTGCATAGAGTAAATAATTCAAATTGAATGGACTTTGCTTGCCCTTATTTGTTTTATTTTTTCATTTAAGCACAGTACTCTTTACCAATAGAAAACATTCACAATTAGCTTCCTTCACTTTGACAGTAGTTCCAATATTATTCCCCAGATTCAAGGACATCAGGCGGCACCTGGAAACTACTCAAGTCAAGTCCAGGGCCCATATTTTCGAAGATGTCTTAGTGCTAAGATAGTCGTATGCCAATGTTAATGTATGACACTTACGATTATCTTAGCGCTAAGAGAGCCTCGAAAATATAGGTCTGGGTCCTTAAACATATTTGTTAAATAGGTATTAATCAGAACCTATGCATTTAGTTCAGTATTTTATATTACACATGATCAGATTGTGGTTCACCAATAACACCTGCAACACTTGCATTACCGACTTTTCATTTTGGTTCCATGTTGATTCCCTGGTGGTTTGGTGACATGTAATGTTCTACTGCCTGGCGTCCCGAACTGACACATAAATAATTGAACCAGTCACTGATGTCCCTGGGGAAACATGCAACGTGAAAACCTCGTCTAAAGAGAAGACGTGTCTGACTGTGACACTGATTGACACTTGCTGATTGAACCTGGTTCAGTGTACTTAGAGTAGTAACAAACCGAACAGTTTATTACATCCATACTTTTATAGTTATGATATTGTGGATTCAAAGTGTGCCGATGTAAATATATTTCAATGATAATAAGGCATCTTTATAATCGTAAATTATTCAACATTTATTTTTAAAACTTTGTTTAATATTTTGCCGAGATATTTCCGATTTCTTCAATATCGTTTCAGAATATACCGCTACATAGGTGGATAGTGTTGGAGCAAATAACAGGGCAGATTGGCCGAACAGTTCATTCAAGCCATATTATTACACGATATTTGCAAAGAGTTTCCTTCATTTTGTTTCTAAATTGCTGATTTTCATGGAAAATGTACCCTAAAAGGAACTCGATTCTGTTTTATAAGAGTTGGCAAGAACTTCATATTACTTCCGTAATTCGATTTTACTGTCACTTTAAGTGTTCAGTATATTTCAAAAGAATATATATTGAGTATCACACAATAAGTAGAGCTTATTAATTTTTAACAAAGTCATTGTTGCAAAAGTTATACCATGGATTTATCCAGTACTTTTCTCGTCTTAATAAAGAAGTTGACTATCCATGACTTGTTTGCTTCTCCTGTCACGCTCTTGTTTACTTCTCTTTTTTTGGTATCCCTTTCTTGTTTACTTTTGTTTGTTTAAAAAAGTTAAGTGACCATAAATGTATGATAGTGTTTTGATGGATATGTTGCTGTATGAAAAGACAATTTACTCCCAACATCAAAATCTTCTCCATAACATAATCAAGGTTATATGAAGTATATCAAGTACATCAAATTTGGATATTGCGAGAATATTCAATAACAACCGATAATTAAAGAAAAACAATGGTATATTCATTCTATGAAAGTATTAAGAAGGAAGAAAGACTACATCAATTTTAGATTCACCTGTGGCTTTCTATCGACGTGTTATACTAATGATAAATTATGTAACATTAAGTGCCTTCAACTCATTTGTTGTACCTAATTTGCAAAACATAATCAATAAGAAGAAATAAACTTGTGCTTTAAAACTTTTAAAACGAATTTATGAACAACAAGTTTAACTAAATGTTATTTATTGCAAAACTCATCAACTCATTACAAAGCCTTTTTTTGAAAAAAGCTTTTTGATTCATTTGATATTTTCTATATTATCTTTGCATTATTAAATGAACACTTTCGACTTATGAGTGTCAAACGTTGTTTCTTTTGACAGATCCCCAAGTTGGAAACCACTATGGCGTTTTGGTAGCTTAAAGGGGCAATAGCACGTTTATTTTGCAAATTTCCTATTTAAAAGAATAGTTTACGTCCTTTATATTTACTTTAGAGGGTAAGACATTTTATTGCACAAACTAATTATAATATCGGTGTTGCATATTAAGCAAAACTTCCATGACAGCCATTTTATTGTGAACAGATTTTATTATTTCGAATGACAGAAACGATTCCCACGTCTTTACGGAACCATGTACACTCATATTTAACTTGATTTTCCGAAGAGAGAAGGGTGTTTTACTATTGGTGACATAATTTTTAAATACATTTTATCGACTTATTTCAGCGATAAAACGTGTTACTGCCCCTTTAAAGTCCATATTTAATTTTGAACAAATATTACATGTTATAAGAATAATCAACGAGTTGCGAGGAATTACGGATTATCTGTCCCGAGTTAATTATTGTGATAAACTCCGAGCTTTAGCGAGGAGTTTGACATATTAATTAACGAGGGACAGATAATTCGTAATTCCGAGCACCAAGTTGGTTATTCATTTTCTTACCCAAGATCATGTTTAATGCGTAAAATTAAAAAAACAAGACGCTTACTCACGATCTTTCATTAGACTGTAAAATACAAGTAGTACTCATACTCCATTCATAAACTCTTTCACACTTTGAAGATGCGCATATCTAAATAGTTTGCAACTGCAGAAAGATTCTAAACTAACTGAATTTCATTCTCAAATTGGTTTACTAACAATGTAAACAACTCGTTTATATTGTAAACAATGTCGCAGAATGAGAGAAATTTAGTGAAAACGTGAAGTAACAATCGCACGGTTGGAATGCAAGATAGGAGTGTAATTACGTCATCAAATGACGTCATTGTTAAACGTCACAAAGCCATGACATCACGGCAGCGCAGCTGGCGACTCTTGCATATGCTGCTTCGCCTTGCTAGTTTAATACTGTAAATGAGGTTTCGGAAACATAGCTTGAACAATATTGTGTATTTCATATGTTTTTCTGACGTGTGACTTCAAACAGGTATGCTCAAATTGTTCAATTATGTGATTTTGCTTAACCTGTATTGTCCCATAGACCCATATATGTGACCCTCCATCAAAACCCCCTATATTGCAATAGGACCATTTATGGTACCAAATTATGACCACACTAACCTCCTTGCTATTTTAGGAAAATATTTATCAAATCATGTTGACAATCATTTGTCAAGAACCCCTGTCAACTAAAACCCTGTTTATACGGCGAACGTTTGCATATGAGTAAAGCATTACTCATATGCAAATTTGCTCATATGAGCAAACTTCGCCGTATGGACGCATTTGCACACATGTATATTTTACTACCGTAAGCAAATTTTTCACTACCGTAAGCAAATTTGCACCTAGTCAGGGGCAGGTACAAATGTTTACTACCGTGAGTAAATATGGTATTTTCACTTTTCTAGTAAAAGTTCGTCGTATACAGACATATATTAGATAACTTTAGAAACTCTTAATATTATTTTTCAAATTCTATATATATAGGATAATATCCTTCTTGTACGCGATGACCTTCGAATTCCATCTGACTATCCGATTTTCATTATATAATTAGGGCGAAATAGTCAAAGCAATGTTGACAGATATAAATTAATGTCATTTATTTAGTATACATCTAATAAATATTAATTGGTATGTTTTAGGAATTCTCTATTCATATATTAAAATAGTTGGAAGCCCATTTGCATAGGCAGAAATTAAACACATATGAACGCATATCAAATTTACTTTTACTCACGTGTGTATATTACTGCCATAAGCAATATTGCATATGTGCAAAGTTCGCCGTATAAACAGGGCTTAAGCTTCAAGTTGATACCACTTGTGTGCAATATAACTAAATCTTAACAGAGATATCATTATTCTTCCAAAAATCGGTGATCAAGAAAGTTAGTCCCCTTTGCCATGGTGCCATTGTCTACCTCTCTACATGGCATATCTAAATGTTTACAAGTATTAAAGCTAGAGAACAATGTAACAGGAACAACCAAATTCACGAAAACAATCTACAGTGTGTCTAGTTTTGAAATCACATGCTAATAGTTAAAAAAAGAGTTTCAAGTTAACAAGAACGGACCCTGCAAGCCATAACCAAGAAAAGATTCCAGCTTTGGATTATGGGCAAGAACTTCATGTAAGGTGGCTTGAAATTTCAATTATCGTGTATAGGCATATAAAACAAAACCTACGAAGTTCACATACAGCTAGTAAATAACATAATCTTATATTATACTTTTTAGAGTAACATGATGTTTGTTATATGTGCATGTATATTATGCATGAAAGTCAATATGTACAAAGTAAAAATTAATATGTATGACATGTGGTGTATAGGCTGTACAAGCGGCCGACAGCCGACACTAAGTTCTATTTATAGTCATATATGTAGTGTATAATCAGTGGGAGTGCCGGCAGCCGACTATACGCATTCAGTCCTTGTAATGTACATGTGTAAGTGCCGGATGTATAGGCTGCGAAAGTGACCGACAGCCGACAATGCGGTTCTATTCAGAGGAACAAATGTATGGCTGATGTATTGACCTGTGATAGCCGACGGCCGACAGCCGACAATCTAGTTCTATTTATTTAGTCTGTGCGAGTTTCCGAAAGTTTCAAAAACATGGTTTAAATTATGCTACGTCACAGCTGCCAACTGTTTAATATACGAATAAGTGTAAAATCATCGTCTTTGACATGTTGTCAGTGATTAATTACTTCAGTCATGTTGAGACTATGACAGCATTTAACCGTTAATAAATAACTTAACATGCATCATACATTACAGACATAGTTAATACAAATACGGGACGGAGTTTAATATTTTAATTTTTAAGATGTACAAAATAAGATATAGAGAATACTAAACGACGTTCCGTTTAATAACATATTTATGAAATGAGTGAGTTGTTTGTATTTAACGAGCGAAAGCGAGTTAAATACAAATTCCATCTCACGAGTTTCATAAATATGTTATTAAACAGAAACGAGTTTAGTATTTTATTTATTACTCACTGATTTAAATGCCACTTAATTCCACAAATTCGGCGATAAATGGGACACACTCCATTGCGAGCACAGCGCTGACATTGTGACGTCATATTTTTGTCATTATGACGTCACATCAATCGGCAGCACGCGATGTGATGTATTAAACCGCGATATCTTCAACGGGTGAGTAATAAAATAGCTATGACGAACGGTGGTGCAATCCCTATCTAGTGGATAAGATATGCTAGGTCGGGTGATTTAGGTCATGCAGCGGCTCTACACACAGCCAGTCGAGCTGGCCTAGCACACAGTAATGGTGTCATTTAAAGGTCATTTAAACAGTCATTTTCTTAACGAGGCTTAACAAAGGGCGATACTTTGAACTGAATAGCATTCTGCCCCGATCAGTGTAACATGTTAAGTGAACTATGTGTATAACAGGTACTTTAATCAGGTACTGTATATGCTACCAGCAGTGTTCTGTATTTACTCTCGCCATTCATGTCTTATTGAAGAACACACAAGCGGGTAACATATATACATATATAAGAAGCTGGCTACCAGCTATTAATGCAAGCGTGTTTGAAAATCACAGTTCATGGGTGAGACGGACCTATTGTGAGGGGTGTTCCATCTCTTATGTTTACCTCTCGCCAGGCTTAAGCATAGCGTGTGAGATACCTTGACACCCCTTATATAGCCTTAATATACCATGAAATCCTAATGTTTGGGTATAGGGTTAATAGCAGTAGCCTGAAATGAACCCTCCCCTTATGAGCTGTATGTAAAGACGGAAAGCGCTCATCTGTGTCATTATATATATACGAGCTTCAACAGTTGAGAAGGACGTGTTTGGAACTGACTCATAAGAAGGGCCCGCTACGAATCAATTGACGTTGTGGTGATAAGGTATTTGACTTTAATGCTGTGTCAGATTGATTCAACAAATACATAACAAGATGCTCATTGAACATAATCTGTAATCATTATTGTTAACATCTACAGTAAATGAGATTCACAGTTTCAACTGTGTATTAAATCTGACTAATGTTAACGTTGTGTAAAATAGCCAGACTGTTTAAAGAAGGTCAGATATACTACATGCATACATGCATACATGTATACTAGGTTATTAGTTAATTGAGTTTGTTATAAGGGGGATATAATTTTTATTAAGAGACTTAAAAGGCAACATACAACGTAAGGCGTATACCCTGTTTTGTATGACGACACATACAGAATTCATAACAATGAACACTCCCTTAAATATAAATATATAGTCTGCAGTTGAAAAGGACGTACTTCGGTCAATCTCCCAAGAAGAGACGTGTACACACAACCTGTCAGCCTACATCGTGTTATTAAGGTACTTGTTTATAATGAAGTTTTGAAATCATATTGCATCGTTTTATGGAAATAAGAGTAATATTGAACAAAATGTTAATAGAGGTTAATATAATCCAGGAACAACTATTAAGGGGGTCTATTTATCTATTTGCAGATCATGGCCCCTCAGACTAAGAAGCCTAGTTACTTATGTGACAAGTGTGACAAGACCTTTGCAAGTAGACAGGGTTTTACATCGCCATAAAAACTCTCTCCATAGCCTAAGGAGGTTCATATGTGACATCTGCTCCCACCACTTCAACAGGAAAGATAAGTTGAAACATCACATAAAGTCGATGCACTCACCTGCTAACCAAGCACAGGTAGGAGGTGGAACCAGTGAAGAAGGTACCCCACAAGAGAAGCATTGTAGCAGAAGAGCACTGAAGGGTACAATGGAGGTTCATACCATCCAGGGAGAAGGTGCGGAAAAATACGACCCTATGAATCTTGAAGACCGCTATCAGAGAGAAGGGGGCTATCAAATGGTATCTAGCTATGAAAGTGAAGATGACTCGCAGACGTGGGGATAGCATAGACGTAGCTGAGCCGGTTAAAAGTCCATTTGTATAGCGCCCTAAATCAAATCACCAAGTGGATGCTCATGGCGCTGTGATACACTCCTAAAACAGGAGTTAAATTAGAGATTCTTATGTTTCTTGATAAGGACATTTTAAGGTTTTACTGGAAAGATGCTATGGAAGGAAAATTAATACAGATAACTACAATGTAACTGTCGTATTTAACCTCGGTAGAACTTGAGAGGGTGATTGTTACAAAACATGCACAAGATTGATACAAGAGAACTAAAATGTCATATAGACCGTTTTATAAAAAAAGGAATGGTTTGGAAAAGTAACAATCTGTTTTATGAATTAAACAAGCATTACGTGCGTAGATATTTAAAACTAAAATAGTCAATTCTCTGAAAGTTGGTAGCAATCAAGTTCAAAAGAACATCAGCTGCATGTGTTCTTTAAATGACAATGATAGCACCAAGTCTCTCAGTGAAGAAAGATGACAGATAAGTCAACTGCACAATAATTTATCAGACCTTTGCTCTGATCAGTATAACACTGAAAATAATACCTAATCTTGCTACTCATTAAAGGTGCAGCAGCACTTTTTTGGCAAATTTTTTTTTCTTCAAATTTTCCATTTATAATGATAGTTTATGTCATTTATATTTACTTTAGAGGGTAAAACATCTTATTACACAAACCAATTATCCGTAGTGGTAATAGCGGTGTTGCGTATAAAGCAAAAATTGCATGGCGGTCATTTTTATTGAGAACACGTTTTATTATTTTGAAAGACAAAAACTATTCCCATGGTTTTACGGAACCATGTACACTTATTTTTAAAATTGATTTTCTGAAGACAGAAGGGTATTTTACTATTGGGGATATTATTTTTCAAATATATTTCATTGACACAAAAACGTGCTACTGCCCCTTTAAGCGTGATGAACTCCCCAACCCTTTCAAAATATGCGACCCCCAATCTTTAAAATACCTGCATCCTCCTAAGAGTTAAACCTCATATGCATGCCTTACATTTATTCTTTATTCAGAAGTTGCATTATAGCACTGCATGCCGACATACATGTATGTGTTGAGCATGCACTATGCATGAATGAATACGCTATATAGATATATAATTACTCTTATTATCATTAGGAAATGTAAAATATCATATGAAGTAGTCAATGTGAATTAAAATAGTTGAAACTATGCGAACCCACAACCTTCATCTAAGCAGTGCCTGGCAGGGGTTTTATATGACCTTTAAAATTCACCTTTTATGAATTCAACCAATAGCAACCCCGATCAGATTTCGTTGCTGTCTGAAGACTTTCTGCTGACCACTGACGAGAAGTATTCAGATCAAAAACGCAGTTTTCTGTGCTCAAACTTTTAGTAAACTGCAATGGTGTGGCTATTTCTACCGATTTGCACAGCTTTCGGTTAGCCTCATGTGTCGTAAATCAAACTCATGATTTCGGACTAAAGGAGTCCGTAGTATTAAATCGACATTTCATAGAATAATGACACGAATACGAGAAGAGGTAACGGTATTTTTTTTATATCAATCAATGACAACCTTAAGGTTATCAATCATTCAACGGAGAAACTTCCAGGGTTACAATTTGGAAGTGAAGCAGCAACTCATCATGCCTGGTTTCCAGGATGATTCCCAACATTGTTATATTAGTGAATGGAAACCAAACATAAGGAATGCCATCAGATATAGTTTCAATGGTATGGAGATAAATTTTTAATTCTCTTCCGAATAAATATAAACCGGTTACACAATACTTTTGGAACACATTCATTGAATGGAAACTAAAAGGAAATAAAGAAAGCTGTTGATCGTTATACGTAGGTAACACACTTATAAGTTAACATGGAATTTCTTTCCAGGAAGGGCCCCATATTCAATTCAGTGCTTTTGAGATAACATATACACATTATTCTACGTGAAGAATAACAGACGTATACATTTTATTCTAAACCAATTGCTCTTACTTTTCTGTGAATACGCACTTGAAATTAACAAATATGTCAATATCATTGTAACATTTACTCCAATAAGAGAATAAAAAATAATTACACCAAATACAGGTAAATTGTACTATATGTACCATGTCCTTGTTACTAAGGAGGTATAAAAGTACATACATTATTGTCCTGATTTAAATGAGTGAAGAGCATAATCCGAAAGAATATCAAAACTAAAACAACATTTCAAAAAAAGAAAATAATTATTAGCTAAATATGTTCTGGTTCATGGCAGAACATATCTCATAGCATTACAAAAAATAAATAGTCGAACTTGCGTCAACGCTAATATTACATAAATGATAGGAATCCTCTCTGACTCTTGGACATTTCCTAGAACATGTCCTTACATACCAAAAATAAAATAACGGGAACAAGTAAGTAAACAAACTTCTATAACAAACCCTTGTTGAGTGTATTCACGGGACCAAACACAAAGCATAGGTACTCACACCAGCAACGTTGAATGTCTGAAGTGTATTAGACACGATGGTCTGTCGTACATCCACTGCTCCCAGTACACCAGGTGTTTTATTACGGCTTGAATAATACACTCTGTCTTGGTAGAAAATAAGATTCCAAATATAAAAATTAAACTCTTTCACTCCACTAATGATTTCGGTAGACAAGGACATTTTCAACAGCATCTTCTTCTTGCTGTAATACAGGAGACCCTGCATTATGTCCAGGGTTACTCCGTTGATGTTATCACCAGTGTCAAGTGTCCTTAAACCCCTCCCATCATAAAATACTTTGAAAAGCTTATCATAACTACAAGCATATACAGTCTTTAATTGGGAATCTATAGTAATAGCACGAGGGTGACCTGTTATGCTCACTAAGGTGGTGAAGTTACTCCCTCTTAGTGTCATTGTACTGATTGTTTTACTGGGATGTGTTGTTGTGAGGAACACTATTCCTCTTTCCTCATCAGCTGCCATACCTCGTGTTATCACATTGTTTCTTATTATTGTATTATTGTAAGTGTCAAGCTCTGAGATAATGATACTGTTGGGAAAATATAAACCAATCAATAACGAGTTTAGTTTGGAAACATATAGGATAGATTCATAATCCATATGAGAAAGATAAGGATATATATCTACATATTTTGTATTTATGTTGAACTGATGGAATTGAAGATAAGCACTTCTATAAAATGGTACCACAAGGATCCGATTCCTTTCTTCAATTGGTTCAGATGTTGTTAGTTTTGTTGTTGTTGGTACAGACGTTGTGGTCGAAGAGACTGAAGACGTATGTGTCGTTGCCACCAACGGTCTAAGAGTTTCGTTGTTATTTGTTATGTCAGATGGTTTAAATACATCAACATGTGTCCTCAGCGTCTGGTTGAGCTCACTGATTTGACGATCATGCTCTGCTAACTGAAGGTCTGTTTGACGACAATAAGAACATTCAACCTTTGAAGGATTGTTTCCATAAGTGTGTCCAGTTGAATGGTCCTGTGAAACATTACATTCTCTCAGCTTCTGGTTCAACTTATGGATTTGACTGTCACGATCATCTAACTGAACTGTTAACAATTCTGATTTCACAAGACACCTAGTACAAGTCATCAACTCACTGGTTTCTCTTTCACCTTTCTGGAGAGTTTCCCTGGTCATCATGTTGTCCTGAACATGTCTTAGCGCTTTCTCCAGTTGATGAATTTCTCTCTTCATCTGGTGATTACTTCGTCTTAAATGCCTCACTTCAGAGAAAACCTGAGACTTTATCATATCTTCAATGGACTCACCTTTAAGTATATCAGACAGAGCCTCATTGACGTGTTGCCGTATGTTGGCCTTCAGTTCAGTCTTGAGAGAAAGCACTTGCCTTTTCAGTTCGATTTTCAGTTCAGATTTATCGACGGACAGCTGATGAAGGATCAGATTGG